>JAABNX020000055.1:111289-121953 GCA_015163995.2 Mormyrus lacerda
TTGATTAGAAATATATTTCAGCGGCACTTGAGTTCAATTTGTACACAAGCGACAAGACTTTTGTCAGGGACTGTAGGCGCATTTGATTAAATTCTCTGGCTTTAGTTTTTATTTATCAGAGATCAGAAAAACAGAATTTTCAGGAATAATGTTCACTAGAAAGTTCACGTATAGTACAGATGTTTGGCTCATATGGTTAATAACTAAATAAATAGGACTTTGTGGGTTCACAGATTCTATGTTGACCTTTCATATGGCCCTACAATGGCTGTTTGGCACCCGTGCTTCAGGTCCTCTGGTTTCTGCCCACAGTCCATCAACATGTAGCTGGGTAAAATGGGGGTGTCGAAAATCCCCCGAGTGCCTGTCTATGTGAGTGTAGGCTGTGCAATGGACTGGCATCCTGTCCAGGGTGCCCTATGCTCATGCTGTTTTGTCTGCGGCACAATTCTCCTTTAAGAACACATATAAAGTCCTTTGAATCTCCACACAGTAGATCTGGTTATTCAAGGCTGTCATGGCTATATGCCTCAAATTCATGAAGGCCAACATATTGGTTTTCTGCTAGTTTGTGGCCCTTTATGATCAAGCACCAACTACACATGCGCTGACAAAGATCAAAAGTCATGGTAAGACAGAACACTAATGGCAGGTAAGAAGTGAAACCCACACATTCTTCATGCTCTGAGATATTACCTGGGTTAGGTTTGGGTCTGACTGGTGCTTTAGTGATGGTCTTCATGCCATCTGCAACGTCCAACATTGATATCAAAACTCGCACGTTATGACAACATCCACCTTAGCACGTGCAATTTAAATGGCTCACAAACATCAAAATATTCCCTCAATGTCATTTTCTGCCAGGAGGTCATATAAGAACCTGCAACAGCTGTTTTGCTGGTAAAACATAACTATGAAATAACAGTCTCAGTAACACTTTACTTAAAACACTCATGTAAAATGCATTATTAGAATTAGGTGATCAGTGGTCATTGTTAACACACCACAGTACAGCTCACAGTGCACAACAATAAAATGTGTCCTCTGCATTTAACCCATATGTGACTTTCGTGACATAGCAGGGGGCAGCTAATTCAGCACCCGGGGAGCAGTGCTTGGGGGTGGTACCTTGCTCAGGGTACCTCAGTGGTGACTTCTGGTGGGACATTCGAACCTGCAATCTTTCAATTACAAGTGCGCTTCCCTAACCATCAAGCCACCACTGCCCACAAAAAATTATTATACAATATTATACAAGCCTTCATAATGCATTATAATGCATTCATGTATTATGTATAGCTGTAACTATTTATAAAAAGGCATAACACATTATTATGCATTATGAATGCCCTATGAAGCTCTCATCTATAATGCACCATAAATACCATCATAATGCATTGTAATGGCTCAAACTGACAATTGAGACTCTAGGAAAGAGAGAGGGCCTGAAATGAACCAGACACAAACCTCCAGATCTCCCTCCTCCTGCCCCTCCTGTTCCTCTAGTTGGTCCTGGATTAGGCTTCATTGTTGCTATATAAAAACAGAAGACATGCTGTCTTTATAACAACCCTCATCTTCTGTGAATAGAAAGCTGAAACAGTGATGGTGGGAAAAAAAAAGAATTGAAAATTTCCAGATGCATCTTTCAATGTACCACCAGACCAATGAAAGAAACACATGCAAATTTCTACGGAGCTGGACTTCTCTATTAATTATGTGTGAGGTTATTGTATTCCCTGGTTTGGAATGCTTTTGAAACAAGTCAGTTTCCCCCACAGACACTCATTAGCATGACAATGAATGATTATTTTATCATAGACACATTTGAATGGTGATTAAATTTGCATACAGATCATACCAATATTAAAGCAATGCCACACAGTGATAGCAGAGAGTAGGATTGCCTCAGACTCTTGAAGCTGTCAGTGCAATAAATCAAAAGCATTTGACAGATCATTTGCAAACTTCATTTGTGCAGGTGAAGAACTGGAACCTCTGACATTCTGAGAAACGTCACCCCAAAACTGAACCACGGCTGCTTAGTAGCAGCGAAGGGAAAAGTGACTGCAAATGGCCTTTGACCTTGTGAATGTGATAAGGCAAAGCGTATCCGATAGACCTTATTACTGTTTCACAAAAACATCATGGATAAATATCTACACTTGATTGTATTTTCAGACAAACTGCCCCAAAATTTTTGCAGCGATGCTAGCTGGCAGCCAAGAAAAGAAAGGGTAGCCGCAGAAGATACTTCAGCTTATAAACACAGTAACTCTAAAAGTATTTGATGGTTCTCTTTCAAACTTTGCAGACACATTGTATGGTTGATGGCTCGGGATTTTATTTTGAGACAAACTGCACCAAAAGTTTAACAGTGGAAAACTGAAACAGTGATGGTGTTACTTAGTGGTGCCACATGAAAGGACAGAGACAAACCTGATTACGATGACACAATTTGGGATTCAATGAATATTTTTCATTAGAGAGGTAGAGAGTGTGTAGAGGGCCTAGAGATTGCAGAGGTTTAGGGATATGTGGAGGGTGGAGGGATTAGGTGGGAGGGAGAGTTAGGGGTGAGGGGGCTGTTAGACGAGTACATTGGGTGCCTTCATGCCAGAGTTCCGAAGTTGAGGAAGTGCCTGGTTACAGATTCATGGGCCATCTCGCCCTGGGACTTTTGTAGCTCCTGGCCACTTCCACGTGTCGTGTGTTTATCATGTATTGTGTGTACGGTAATTTCATGTGTCATGAGTAATGTTATCCGTGGTAAATAACGTGTGTGCCCATCGTACGGCGTGTAAGTAGTCAGGGCAGCCAGCATGTGATTGTGTGTATAATGTAATAAAAATATTTTCATTTCATTCATTTTTTCTCTTTATGGACAAACATTTGACAGGAAATTATATAAATGACCAAATAAGAAGACTAACCCTAACTTCTTATCTGTGAAACTTCACAAATAGACAATAAAAATGCAAGACCATCAAACAACATTAGCACACATATTTTTATATTTTATACCTATCAAATCTATTTCAAATCTATCAAATGTTTTCCTTCAATATGCAGAAAGCTAATTTACAACTCGCAGCATGAAAATTACTACAAAAAATTTAACTTGTAAAACTAATTTAAATACCTCAGCAACAAT
The DNA here is from genome assembly GCA_015163995.2 of Mormyrus lacerda. Classification (NCBI taxonomy): domain Eukaryota; kingdom Metazoa; phylum Chordata; class Actinopteri; order Osteoglossiformes; family Mormyridae; genus Mormyrus; species Mormyrus lacerda. Next base: position 114,444 of record JAABNX020000055.1, read on the forward strand.
GGTCCAGACATATATGCATTTCAGCTAGGGTTAGGGTTAGGTGTGGGCCCTCCAGGGATGTGAACCCAGGATCACATGTTACAGGGATGTGAACCCATGATTGTTAGCACAATGTTCTATTTGCTGGGCTACAGGAGCACTACAAAAGCCATGCTTTCCCAGACGTCTGGGTTACACATACGTGTCTCATCCTCCATGTCGTCAAAGGCATCCCGGATGTTTATGTCGTCGGACAGAGCTGCGACGCACAGAACAGGCAGGGCAGTAAGAAACACATCTACTCTTAGATACTCCTCCTAGTCTAAGTATATGAAGCTTCCCCAGTACGGTTGTATAGGCAAACAGAACAGTGCACTTTACAGCAAGGTCTGGCTCTCCTAATGCTATCGGTGCTATTGACTGCATGCATGCACACTGCGATAACAGCGCCATCAGAGAATGAAAGCGGGTTTCATTCCATCAACGCATAACTCATCTGTAATGCCAGTCTGGCTTTAACAAATTCCACTGCACATTGACCTGGACCCACTGCACATTGACCTGGATCCATGCATGATGCTTTATGTTAAGAAACAGCACTGTAAGCCATTTATGTTAAAACAAGATGGATGCCAGAGTTTTTGTATATGTAAGTTTTCCTTTGACTAATGTGTGCATGTACTCCTCACAGGAGACGGCGCTTATTCACATAAACGCTGCCTTTTAACCCCATTCCATTAACTATGTAGAGAAGAGGGACGCCAGCTCAACGCAACTTAAATCCGGCCATCTTTTATTTGTTTTTTAAAGTTTCCTTCCTTGCCCAGCTTGGTCAGCTAACTTCATTAACTGAGGAAGCCACATTACTATCCGAAAATTCTTTTGTTGCTTGTGACACCAGCAGATGGTGGTTTGATGTTTTGGACGCTAAAAAGTCTGCCATTCACATTCTGAGGAAATCCCTTTTTCCTTCCTCTCGTTTGTCTCTGAAACGGCCTTGCAAACGTGGGATGTGCGCATTGCCAGTTTAGGGTAATTTCTGGGTGGAAATGGGCCAGTCTCTTAAGTGCACATACCTGCAAACATCTCTACGATACACAAGATTTATAAACCTGTATAGTGTGGACCTTGATTTATGCAAGGTTCTATAAAGCTGCTGTTTACTATTCATATGAACATTTGAGTTTTCGTAGATACGTACATTGTTCCATCAGCTCCCGCATCTCTAAGCTTTTCTCAGAAACATCTCCCGCCCCAGGTGACATAAGAGAATGCTAGTCAGCAGAACACCAGCTTACAGGTGTGATTAATAATGAAGCAAAGAGTGCACTCTGACACCAGAAACGTGCTGCATGTCATCTGCAGCTGTAGATAAGCAGGGAGATCAGAAATGGCAGAAAATGCATTAAGCATGGACAGCTGAGTGGCCTGGTAGTGAAGAATGTGGGCCTTTACCCACAGGTTTGCGAGGGTCGGCCATTGGAGTACCTTAGACCTATCACCTGGGAAAATTACTCTGATGAAATATCCAGGCCATTTATGTCCAGCTACTCATACTACACATTACTCTGGAGAGCTTGGACAGGCGCCACGGTGCTTCAGTGGATATCAAGACTAATTTGCATTGGCCATTTCTGCCTTGCTCTGTTCATATTTTCATGCCCTCAATTCCTCTCCAATCGTTCTCTCCATTGTTCCTCGTTTAACTCTTTCCCTCGTTATAGCCCTCATGTGGATCACCCCAGGTGCCTCATCTGCTCTCTCGTCAGTGGTGTGGATCACCCCAGCTGCCTTTCATCTGCTCCCTCCTCAGTGGTGTGGATCACCCCAGCTGCCTCTCATCTGCTCCCTCGTCAGTGGTGTGGATCACCCCAGCTGCCTCTCATCTGCTCCCTCGTCAGTGGTGTGGATCACCCCAGGTGCCTCATCTGCTCTCTCGTCAGTGGTGTATATAGTGACTCCCTGTCTTAAACTCCCCAGTCTGGTCATTGATGTTGCTGCCTACTTGTGCGTCCCAGCTTGCCCTGCTTTCTCTCTACCCTCCTTTGACCCGTTGTGGTCCATTTCTTTTTGTTTTGCTTGGTCTTTGTCTAAATATAGCCTCTTTTGGTTTTCCCTACGTTTGCCTTTGTACCCATCCTTCCCTAGATGCGAGACAAATCACTTCTGTTATAGTCAAAATACATTGTTTGCTACATAAATATACTATATAACCCAAGAGGACAATTCAGAAAGTTCCTCTGTCAGAAATGGCATCCTTCTGCTCTTTTGTCTGCAGCACAATGTTCCTTTAAGCCGACATATTAGCTGCTTTAACTCTCCAAGCAGTAGATATTATCATTATTCAAGGCTGTTATGGCTGTACAGGTCAAATTTGTGAAGGTTAGCACCAACTACACATGCAAGGTCAAAGGTCATGAAGAGAACTGAAGTCACATGCACTGGGATCTTACTTAGCTTTCCTTTGGGTCTGGCTGGCGTATCAGTGACGGTCTTCATGCCATCTAGAAAATTTAACATTACTTTCAAAAATCATAATTAGTGGCAGAAGGTCTTCGGAGAACCAGTGTCATTTGTTTTGGATCATTGATCATGAAATAAAGGTTTCTTGCAAATTGTGAAATGAAGACACCATTGGGTTAAAATAACTGTTGGTGCCATATATCTTTTTGGTTCCCATCACCAACACTTTCTCTCAGCCAATAAACATCCCACAGGGGAAACAACTGCTTAACCAACTGAATCCCCTGAATATAACAGAGACATGCCAGAAATGACAGACACACACACCTCCAGGACTCCCTCCTCCAGCACCTCCTCCAGTTGCTCCTGGTTTAGGCTTCATCGTAGCTATAGAAAAACAGAACACATGCAGTCTTTATTTATTATATTGACCCTCATCTTTAGTGAATGCAAAGCTGAAAGACTGATGTTTACAAAAACCAAGAATTCAGAATTTCTAAAATCCTTATCACAGTCTTCATCTGTACCACTAACAAATGGAAAAAACAACAATACATTTTTTTTTTACAGAGCATCTTTCCACTGTTAACAATATGAGCTGTTACTGGTGCAGGGGTGGCGAGTCAGGAAATGGTACCCACAGGTTTTGTCCAGGGGGTCATCAAAGGCGTCGGAGAGGTTTAACTCCTGGCAAAACACTACGACACACAGAACAGGCAAAATGGTCAAATGCACAGAACCATTATGTAAGTATTCTGAGCATTTAAAATGGTGACAGCATGAGCAAAAGTCCCACCTCCAGTCAGAACGGGAATAACCTTTACTCATTAAGTACATTATTTGTGATTGGCTAGCTATGTCTGGCTGTGGACAGGGGGTGATGATGGCAACGCAGAGAGGGGGTTCCCACTGTGGTTTGAGGGCCCAGTCAGCCAGGCACCTCCCGGGCCGGATGACATGCAGACACCGTACTCTGTACTCGGCAGGGCAGGAGACACACGTCTCAGCTTCTGAACTACAGGAAGTGGGTAAGAGATTTCACTTCTGCCATCTGTTACACGCATCTTACATCCACATGCCACCCCCTGCAGCAAGACATGGTAACACCTGCGACCGCCAATCCCTCCTGCAGATCAGTAAAACAGCAGAGATACTTCCCAGGACCACTCTGCCGTCTCTGCCAGACCTTTACAGTGTCCGCTGGCACCATCAGAGACAGTCCGCACACTAACGCTGGAACCCAAGTCGCCTGCTGGAACTGAGGACAGTGAGGCTTAAAAGCCGCTTTTCCCTCAGACTATCTGACTGCTGAAAAGCAGACCCCCCCCACCCAAAGTCTGACTTTAAGAGGCCTGAAGGCTATGAAGTTACAGCACTGCATATAAACCTATTTATTGCACATTCTGTTTCAATGCCAAACCTTTGTATCAATCTACACGATTGTCCCCACCAATCAGGTGGTTAGATGTCTCTCTGTCTCTGTCTTAATGCCATGTCTATTATATTTACATGTCATACCATTACATTTATAATTGCGCACCCCCATGGCCACAGGCTCCATGTGTTCAGTGTGAACATCCTTTGTGCATGTGTGCGCTTCATTTACAGAAGCATCAATGACATCAATCACACAGAACTATTAACAGGTGTGGTGAAGGGGTGGTATATTTTCAAAGGAGATGGTTTCTGTTTTTTATCATCATCCGTGTGCGTCACATGGCACCCGACCCTAAAACGGTAGAGCAAAACATACATAAAGATAAAATTGTTGGTATTCAACAGAATTAAAATAGCTGTAGTGATTGGTAAAAAAATTCAAAAATTTTGCCAGCATTTGAAATCAGTCTAGTGCTTCTTAAAATGTTAGTTAAGATTTTAGGGAAAAAACAAGGAAAAAAGTATTCGGTGGAATCAGATGATGCTACTGATAAAATGACGAAACTGTTTTTCAGGGAGAATCGCTCTGAGAAACAGGTGATTTATTGATGGTGTGGAACAGTGCTTCTCTAGCAAGAAGAAACAGCCGCACGTCAACTGAGTTCCAATACAGCACTGAAATGGCAGCTGGCTGGTTAGCAAAGGAAACAGGCTGCTGATCAGTGGAGTCTCATTCCAAAACAGACCCTGTAATACAATCACATCCTGGTCTGCTATTCATGGCCAAATTTGGAAAAACTAATTCACTAGATTACCTGCCTGTTGGAGACACATCTGCTAGATATGGCTGGGGAACAAACCTCAATATGACATAAACCTCAATGGATGTGAAATTCGAACCCATAACCCTGAAGGTGCAAGACAAATGCAGTCAATGCATGATGGATCAGCTCTGCTACCTTCTGTATTCTGGACAGATCCTTTGACATGACATAAGACTTTTTTTGTACAAAAGGTTGTGCAGAATTCTACATCGTCTACAGATGATCTCATCGGACATTACCTTATTACCTTAAACAACTCAGTCTGTAATATTAAATAAAAACTTTCACAAACTGGAATAAGAGGTTAATTCAATTCCAGAAGCACTATCAAAATAAATACAACCAAATAATCGCTGGGCAAAAGGCAAGGATTTCCAGAACTTTGCAAGATAACGTTGAACCCCAATTCCCAACACAGTTGTTCAGGAAAAATTGAGTGGAACCCGTACAGGGACAAAGACGTAGTGAGACATTTAGCGCTGGTGTGGCGAAAAAGCGGAAAATGTATCAGCGTTAATAACTTGGGGACCAATAGCGACTTTAACACTAATACCGGCAAAACAACAAGCATTTAAGAAAGGTTTTGCGACTGTACACTGGTTTATAATAAAAATCAGACTCACTTCGGTGTTTAAATATACGAAACGTTTTTACGGCCCGGTCTCCCGTATCCTCAGTGCGTGCGATCGCACGACCCCCAGCCCGACCTACCCAAACCAGCGTGGGGTTAAAACTGCATCGCAAACTCAGCAGTTATTATGCTATACATACTTGCTGTTTGAAACATTACAATTGATTTCCGATCATTTATTAATGAAGTTTTATTCTTTTAAAAAAAAAAAAAACATTTTAACAAGCCAAACTAAACGAGTTCACGACAGAAAAAAAGTAAAATGCTTACCTTTTATAGCCAACACAGAAAATATTGTCACGAAAAGTAACTGCGTACATTTAGCCATAATTGCACCTTCACCTTTACTTCCAGTAAAGTTGAGTAGAAGTATGTTCGGTTATTTCCGAATTAAAAAATCGGCAGTTTTCTCTATGGGTCACGTTTTGGAGAATCACGCCAGTACCCGTGCACACAGCGGCGCTCAGGGGCGGCCCCTGCAGTCCATTCACTGCCACCCCCTACAAGCGGAACTGGTACGTCTCCGGGCCGGGCGGCACGCTTATTAACCTACAGAAGTCATTCTTTATTTATCACTGTAACAGCTCTCAAAGTCTGCCTTTGGCATCACGTGCGCGCTTGTTAGCCCGAACTGTGTTATAGTTAATCAGGGAGTAAAGGACAGAGATCCAGTTGTCTTGTTCTTGTTAGTCTGTTTCAGACGACATGACTGTAGGAAGGGATTCTCCCTGTGAAAGTGTGACGATTTTTGTTGGGAGATGGGGTGGGAGTCAGTGAATCCATTACTGTAGCTTTAAGATCATACCGGATCGGCTATTTTAGGGGCGGTGAGTCACAGCGTGACGGACACTCTTTCGAAATAACAGATCCCTGTTGCTATAATATGATGTTTCACCTGATGGCAATTCATAATTACCCAGAAATATTTCTATTTAAGTACTAGAATGACAATCACTAAGGAACTAAAGGGAAGAAGAAAAATAATGTTGGAAAGTCATTTAAAAGCGAGCAAGACATTTAGAATAGTTGCCCACAAAGGGACACTTGTGTTTTTGGAAGAAACCGAAAGTCTATTGAGATCTATGTACTGCGTACTGCTTTAATATTAAACGACTTTAATTAAAGTCATTACAATTTAATGTGGAGTGCAAACCATCACATTAGAAAGGTCACATTTTTAGACAGGATAACCTTTCAGTGAAGGTTTTCTGCATGTGACTGAATCAGGAGTGGATGTGGGTAGTGTTGGAGTTCACCGTCTCCAGCTGGGTCCGTTGATGAGAAGAGATTCACGAAGAGACGAGGAGTAGCTGCAAGTCACCGCTTTATTCTGACAATCGATTGCAATCGGGAGCGACCACTGACATACATTCAGCATGTACAGGAAGAGGCTCAAATTGGTGGTGTGGGGTGTCTGCTTTTATGGCCCACTTGGGCATCACCCCCCTTCTTCTGGTACTTTTCCTATACGTGACTGCTACTTTTTTAGACATCTGCTCTAAGTAGTGTGTTAGTACTCAACCTCTCCCCCAGAAACATTAGTTGGATCAGCATCTTTCACTTCCCTTATTTGTATCTAAAGATAAGTAACACTCCCCTTAACTCCTCTCACGAGTGTCTGGGCCAAATCGCCCTGACCTGCCATCATCCTAGACAGTTCCTTGTCATCTCAGACAGTTCCTTGTCATCTCAGACAGTTCCTTGTTCTCTATCACTCTAGAACATTTAGGTATTTGCCAAACATATTTTATATCAACTCCATGTTCCCTTTTTCCCATGTTTCTCAGACATTTTTAATTCCCTCAGTAATTATTACAGCTGGGCATGCCGGGTTTTTGTTTTCCTGTTAACTAACCCCTCCATGCACACACACACGCACATAAACACACATCAGTCCTGATTACAACATGGGGTACAAAAATGAAAATGGAAATACAAGACAAATCACTAATCAAGGGATGATGACTGGGACCCCTGTGTTTGATTATCAGCAGACCTACACTGGACCAAACCCCCATGGCTCCCCCTGCAGGCAGTGGGCCCACAGGACGGCACACTCATGTAATTTCTTCAGGCTAGGTCCCCCCAAGACCCTTGTCTAATAAGTTATTTTCTGTAGTTATTTTGTCTGCACAATCTACCCCCCCCCCCCATGGAGAAGAACCATGTGCACCTTTCAGCCTCTTACAGAACCATGTGCACCTTTCAGCCTCTTACAGAACCATGTGCACCTTTC
>JAABNX020000055.1:136188-148554 GCA_015163995.2 Mormyrus lacerda
GTCCCAGTCCTCTGCTCCTCCTCCCTGCCCGTCCCAGTCCTCTGCTCCTCCTCCCTGCCCGTCCCAGTCCTCTGCTCTGCCTCTCTGCCCGTCCCAGTCCTCTGCTCTGCCTCTCTGCCCGTCCCAGTCCTCTGCTCTGCCTCTCTGCCCGTCCCAGTCCTCATCTCCATCTTCCTGTCATCACAGTGACCTTCAAAATGCCACAGCTGGCTCCATGGCCTCCGTCTTCTCTTCTCTGGTCCTGTGTCCCACTGAGCTGGTAAAATGCCGCATGCAGGCCATGCATGAGATGCGTATGGTGGGCAAGACCTCCCTGGTGTGCCGTGTGTAAGTTCACTCTGATAAAATCATACAGTAATATCTCTATGCTGTTTGTGACATCTGCTTAATGCAATCAAGGGAAACTGTAGATCTCCTCTGTCCAGCTCCAGCTGGTCCATTGTGAAGAGCATCCTGAAGAAGGAGGGCCTCCCTGGCCTCTTCCAGGGCATGACTAGCACCTGGCTTCGGGAGGTACCGGGCTACTTCTTCTTCTTCGGGGGCTATGAGGTCAGCAGGACCATCTTTGTCAACTGCGGCGACTCCAAGAATGACCTGGGTAGGTCACGCCGTAACCGGGGATGTGAGATGCTGCCATGCTTGCTACCTAGAAGCTATGATCTAATCCTAACATATTTAGGCCACAAATGACTCAGATGTTCGTGAGTTAATATTTTCTTGAATGTTTTGGAGTCGTACGTATGTGTGAGTTTTCAGCAGTTTTCTAACCTCTGGCCTGGTATCTATGACATTGTGTGTTTTTCTACAGAGTGGATAACCAGTATATATCTGTAGTTTATATAAATTATACACGCAAGGGGCTCCATGTCAACGAGACATAGACAACATATTTCAAACTTACACACTACAACACAAAGAGATACAAACTGGCAAACTAACACAGGCATAGATCAGTGTAGATCTAAAGGGCGACTTTCCAGTCTGACCTCCTGGTCAGCGGACCGGGCTGAGCCGGTGAGGCGGCTGTTAACGATCCGGCAGACCTGCGTAAACAATGCAGGCCGACTGTAAAAATAGCCACACGCTTGACGAGCTGCCATGGGTGGATCAGACCGGATTTACTGCATCCCTCAGTCCAGTGTCGCGTCCTGGGGACACTCAAAGGGTTTGTTTGTTGCTGTCGGATCACAGTGGCTTTAAATGGCAGAAACCGGGGGCTCTGTGACAAACAGTGAGTTTTCAAAACACCAATTATTTGGTGAAAAAAATAGTTTAAACAGACTTAAAGCAGGTTTAAATGCTGATAAATCACATGAAGCAGCACTCATGACTCCAGTGACATCCAGTGACATCCAGTGACATTGTTCTACTTAAAGCAGAAGAAAAAGCACCGCAGAACTTTTGGAAAAATATGTGGCATTAATTCTGTTTGACTATTTCTATTATTTTGGAAAACACGTTTCTGATTTACCTTTCATTTAAATTCTGCTCTGCCTGCCCCTCCCCAGATGCCACCGCCCTAGTGGTGAGTGGCGGTATAGGCGGCTCCTTTTTCTGGTTGGCCGTCTACCCCATCGACTCTGTGAAATCACGCATCCAGGTGCTGTCCATGGCGGGCAGACAGGCTGGCTTCCTGGCGACGCTGGTCAGCATCCTGCGAGCTGAAGGTGAGCAGGCTGGAATCGCCCCAAATGACCGGTAGCTGTAGCTTCCTCTGCCAGCTGGATGGTGTTTCCCAACCGTGCTGTGCCATCTCCACACCCCAGGGGTGCCGGCTCTCTACGCTGGCCTGACGCCCACCGTGCTGCGAGCGTTCCCCTCCAACGGGGCCCTATTCCTGGCCTATGAGCTGACCAGAAGTGCCCTCGGCAGCCGGGTCAGCTGACTCCAGCATGTGGGCCAGAGTTCACTGGGACTGCCAGGGGGAGGCACTTGGTGACCTGAGGTTATTTGGCCCGTGAGTTTCGGTTAGTGCACGGTCCTCTTTTTATTATCACATGTTCTGCTATACGCACAAATGACACACAGCCTGATTTAACATTATTTCCAGTGACAAGTCAATCCCCAGAAAAACCTCACTACCTACCTCAGAATATTTATGCACATGCTAACAATCATGACAATAAGATTCTATCAGTCTTAGACAATTAATAATGAAAACATGCAAATTTAAGCATGATTGCGGAGTCTGAAAAGGCCTGTACTCCAGTGCCAGGTCAAGGTCTTTAACTGCAATGGTTAGACGTCCAGGTGTGTAAATGAGCAAAAGCGTCAGGTTAGCAATCATAAATTCTGTGATTTCATGCATCGATCTGTATTTCTTATGATGTTATAATTTAATATATAATTTTTTAAATCTTCTGTTCATATGAAGTGGTTAGAGGCTGTTGTGATGTTGTGTTGAGCGCTTAAATCTGAAAAGTCTCTCAGAACAAAAATTCCGTAAGTCTTTAACTGGTATATAAAACTGCCTGGATTAAGAGTGAAATGCTGCTTATTTGTATTAATTTGTGCTGCAATCTGTAACTGTAATGTAATTTTGAAAGTATTCCTTGTTAATAGTGTTTAGTTTATCATTGTATCTTGTTTACAATGTTACTCATTGAATTGACATAATAAATTGAAAAATCTACCCCTTACCATATCGTAATGCGATAAAGGTTTTCATCTACAGATTAAAAAAAGATGTCAAACCTGGCATCTCTTACAAAAAAACTTTTCAGATGATATTTAATGACTACATATGTGCATTTTACAACTGACTTCACAGAACAGTGAAGAAATAAAATCACATGTAACATTGGTAACATTTTACATTAACTGCACCTTTATAATGCATTCATAGAGCATTCATAAGCAGCGTGTCAGTATACCTTAACATCCTGACACACCTTAACAGCTTGAATATACATTAACACAGACACTACATTTAATATACATTAATAAACATGATTATACGATTATAATGCTGCTTATCATATGTTTGTTATGTGTATTAAAGATGTTAAGGTATACATGCACACTGCTTATGAATGTTATATGAATGCATTATGAAGGTGAAGTTAATGTAAATCTGAACCGAAGTATTAAATAAAAGTTGGCTTTTCTGGCATGACCTGTGGCCCAGTTTAGCCACGTTTTGTTTGTGATGATGTGTCTGATCAATATTTTAAATCCCCAGTGAACGTACCACTAGGACAAGGAAGCCTGTCCTCTCTGACCTCATAGACGCGTGCGCCGGAGTGAATAAAACAGTAAGGGATCCTGTTCATATCGGAAACAATTATAAAACGTTAATAAACCGTTTAAAGCAATTTAAAAGCAGAATACTGTGGTTTGTAGCTCCTGGGAGTTACGCGAATGTAAAAATCATATGTCACCGCGAAGCAGTAACACCAAACCTCATTCATTCAGTCTCAGAAATATGAAGGATGCAACAAACAAGCACATTTATTTTTGCATAGCGCATTATCACATCATTACATCGTCTCAGATGCAGCCAAACAAGTCCCCGGTGTAGCCCTTAACTCGGCACGGTGCTTAAGGTGGCGCCGGCAGCCGCGGCTCCGTGACATTTTCCCACCAGGGTGCCGATGACAGCGTCGGACCTTTAAACGTGCGCGATGGTCCGCAAAAGGCGGCCTGTGCATCAGCGGAGCGTAAGCGAAGCTGCTTATTGCAGCGACTGCAAGGTAAGTGTAACACAGCCACGATCTAATTAATAACAACATGAAGTGTTTCTGTTTTGTATTTATAAGAAATGATTCGCGTATATACGTATATATCTTAAAACTTATGCACTATTCAAGTATTCCCATAATGCTTTTTGTGGTCACTATTACGATTATAAAATTTACTTTAATCTTAGTTTAGCTTTACATTAGATCTTTGTTCTTTTAATTGAATTTCTTGGAGTGAATATATAGCGGGTAAACAGGACCTGTTTACTCTTTTATTAGGTATCCTAACACTAGACATCACTGACCTAACTCGTAAGATAAAACACCAGGCTGCTGGCACAGACTGGCACTAACTACCGTACAGGACAGCATTTGTCCACATGGACGATGTTCACTCAGCGGCGCCATTGTAATTATCGAGTTTGTCTGACACGCTGAATTCCCTATATTACCTAACTTGGCCGTTTTTTAAAGCACTGTTCTTGCACTGTAAATAACAGTTTCCTCTTTATAGCTGACCTATAATCGGCTCAGAAGTTCAACCAGGTGAAAGATCATGCCTTTGCTCCTTAATGCCAAATAATCCATTTTCTGCGTTTTGCAGCAATGCGGCAGATCCCTCGCTTTAATCTCATACATATGGATGGAGATGATAGGATGAGAGCAAGCCGGATGCGTTGGTGAGAAGGCCCTTCCAGGCCTTGTCCGGGAAATACCGTCATGGTGCCTATTTTAAAATATGTAATTGATATCTTAGGCTCGTTATCTCACTTATGTAATAACCAAAGCTTAATTTGATCACAATAAATCCAATTATTATTAGCATTCATTATCACAAACGGCAAACCGATTAATAATTTATTCGCTTACGTAAGAGGATATATGTAGTGAGTCTATTTCTTCACTAGATGGCGAAAATGAGTCGTACCATTGCCTTTAGAGCCATGCGCGAAGCAGCGCATTGAAGAGACCTGTCTGTCTTTCAGCTGTCATTAAAACGGAGCATGAAAATACTCGTATAAGCTGCATTTCACTGCCTTCTTCGTTTAGTTAAGTTCTTGGCTGAAGAAACTTTGTCAGACCTGAATTCTGGCTGATTCTATCCTTTGTCTTTTTATAAGACGTCAACATCATCATTTAAAAAGTGCAGTGTAAGTGGTATTGAGTTATTGCTAAGTCAGTATAGTTATAAAGCCATATTTTCCCCTTAAAACGTATCTATTAACGTGTATCGCGTGTTCTGGGATCAGCAGGATTCTTCACAGAGCGCTTTTCATGGCCAAATGCACGTCAGCAGATTCACTGAGAATGGCTGATCCTCTTAACTGCACCATGAATCAGCTGTATGAATGGATATGTTTATGCTGGTATGCTGCAGCTTGCGAACGCTGCCGCACAGGCTCCGTGATTACACATTGCGCATGCCCTCCCCGGGGGGGGAGGTAGGAAAGGGGCCTCAGATGGCCCTGTGTGGCTCTGCCAGATGTGCCTGCAGCTGCGTCGTCCTGGCTGTAATGTCACATTTCCTGCACCAGTATTCAGGAGTGCATGCGGCTGAGTGCCTGAGCCATACTCCCATTCTCATACTCCCATGAACCGGAGATGCACCAGTCTCCCTCTTCAGGCCCCCGCAGCCCCTGCAGCGCTCCTGTGCAGCCTAGTGCCCCTGCAGCGCTCCTGTGCAGCCTAGTGCCCCTGCAGGCCGCTGTGCAGCCTAGTGCCCCTGCAGGCCGCTGTGCTGGGACACGCTGCCGCCGCGCTGCTCGCTCGTGTGTTTCTCCGTCCCGGCCGGCCTGGACGCCATCATGGAGATTCTCAGCCACGCTTCTGAGTGGGGGCAGCGTGTGGCCTGTGTGCCTGTAATCACAGGGTCGCAGGTTCAAACCCAGCCTCAGCATGTCTGCGGGTCCTTGAGCAAGACCCTTAACCCCCAGCTCCCTAGGGGCCACCAACAGGTGGACAGCTTACCCTACAAAGAGGGAGGGGTAAAAAAAGAATTTCCCCAAAAATGGGATTACTAAAGTTGTGATTGATTGATTAAGCTTGATCCTCCCTGGTCTGAGGTAAGCAATCGATCACACGAGCAGCTCCTGAGCACCTCTGACCATCAGACAGAGCAAAGTCCTCATGAACATTCACTCCACACTGTCAGGCCTTTGGGGCACGATGTCTGGCTCTAGTGCTGTTCTGCAGAGCAGGAGACCTGGGTCTTCTCATCCGGTGGCCAGGTGTGTTGCAGGTGTGTACAAATCCAGACAAAGTCATTTCAACCAACAAGTTGAGTTCTCTGTGACTGTGACTTTTTTTACACAACTGGTTGGTTGAAATAAATTGGCGAGATGAACACCTTCAGCTTCAGCTCCCAAACCTCCCCATGGCCACCTCAGCCATTCTGTGTCTTTGTAAAAATTCACCACCGGCTGACTCATAATTTAAGTAATTAGGCTGAATAATGTAAAGTATTGATTAGCCAAACATGTTATGCTACTGGTCAAATTAAAATATACGTGTTAATATTGAATGATTACTTCAAATCCTTGGGTGACTTTAGGGGAAGCTACGCAATTCAACAGGTGTCTCAGTTGTACACTAATGTGAAGATTCAGACAATTTTCTTTGGCAACCGAAGACCTTTCTACCGTACTGCAGCATGCAGACAACGTCAAGAGGGTCACATACTGTGCCACTGAGTCTGATCTCGGCAAACTTAAATGTGGTGTGATTGTTGGTGCCGGTTGTGGTATCTCAGAAATGGCCGCTTTCCTGGAAGTTTCACACAATAAAGTATATAGAGCAGGGGAACTGAAATTCCCAACCGAAACACAGCATAATCCGGTCCATACAAGTAATCCATGACCCCCTCCCCGCAGTGTCAGCGAAATCTATCGGTGAGCCCGTGAACCTTCGCTGTGTGTGCCAGAATGAAATTAGGACCTTGGGGGAAAATATTTGAGTAGCCCTGCTCTAGTTTACTAACAATGGCGTAATGAACAAAGCGCATCCATTGAGAGGCCGCTCTTTGTCTGAAGGCACCTTGAGAGGTCAGAGGTGAATGGCCACAAGTGCGATAATAACAGCTTACCCTTGACATGATTCTGAAGACAAAAGGTTTTCATTCTGAGCTGCCTTGATGTTTATCTGTCACTGATCTGGCAGGTTAAAAATCAAGACGTGTTATTTAAAACAGGCCCACTTTCTTGTACTGCAGTGTTCATAACTGGTTAGCGCAGCCTGGCTGACAACTCGCTGGTCGAATCTGGATTAACAGGCATGGAGGAGCTTGAGATACAAGGCCGCGACTGTAATTCATTTCTCTGTGGGGTCATTACGTGGAGAAACAAATCCAAACGGAGCTTGATAGGAATTAACCGGAAATCCCACTTTATCTCCACACTGCAGATTAGAGGAGCGACCATGGAGTAAACTGAGCATGCTCTGTGTCTGGCCAATAAAGGGCCACGTCTGCAGAGCCTGATCGATCAGGGTTAACAAACTGAAGTAGCCGTGCATGGAGGGTGACCTCATTAGTGACACTGGAGCACGGAGGGGGGGTACGCATTAAGGAGCAGTTGTCACTGGCGAGGCCGTCGGCTTGCCCCTCGAGGATTGTACCACCGGGCCCTAAAACAGGGGTGCACATCCCAGCATCCAAGAGGGCTTCCGGATAATGAAGGTTGTAGCTTTAAACAGACATTGTGAGAAGAGCACAGTGAAAGCCATGGCAGAACAATGTCATCTTTCACATTAAAAATCCATAAAAAACGGTGAAGTTTGTGCAGTAAGGAAGCTTAACGTGCCGTCTGAGAGGCCACTTGATGAATAATGAAGCCCGTCCTTGTCTCTCTCTGCTCGGAGATCCCCACACAAAAGGCTGATGGGCAGAGACACTCTTCCCTTTCAGTTTTCCTCAGGGCTAAATTGTTGTGGCAGTTGTTGGTGTAGAGTGAGTGACAAAACGGGAGATGGGGAAGAACGGCAAGTGGCGCCTGGCACAGAGCAGCACAGAGCAGCACAGAGCGTGGCCTCACCTCCCTCCTTCCCTGTGCACCTCCTGCCAGCTCCCTCTGCGTGCGAGGTGCCATAAGCACTACCAGATCGCATTACCCATGCTGACGCCAGCCATGTGGCAGAGCATGATGGGAAATGCGGGGTGATCGTGACTCATGAAGCTTCCATTATGCTTATTAATTTAGCCGGGTAAATTAATAAAGAGAACATGATATGTAATGTGGTCGATGAGCTCATGAGGTCCGAGAATGAATGGCACCTCCCTGAAGAACGGCGCAGTGTCCAATGGATATCGGGGGCGTGATCAGCTGACCGCGCTGCCCTGGCGGGGGGCGTGGCAGAATCAGGCTTTGTCAGGAAAAGCCGGGACAATGTTAGGTGTTTGTTTCTTCTTTCTACTCCTCAGCCGATTTTCTGTTGCTGGGCCCTCGAACATAAATGTTCTACAAGATTCATCAAATATTAAGGGGCTGAAAAAGTGGCACATACTCGCTACATCGTAGTGAAACTTCAAGCCGTGGAAATTCTCCCTGTGTGACACAGCTCACATGGTCATCTTAGAGTGTAAGCTGGATGGAAAAAGACTTACCGGCTTGTTTTGCCTCAGTTGAAATGAACAGCAGTCAAAACTTTAGATAGCACTGTGAATGCCTCTGGTTTCGCGGTCTGGACTGGTCTGTGCTCTCCAAGCGGCCGCTGGCGGATGTCATGTCCGCGGGTCACAAGGTGCAGAGGGGAGTGCAGTGTGATGTGTGGACCCTCTCAGAGTCAGGTACATTTTTTAAAGTAAGCCGGTTATAATAATTCATAGTTATGTAACCATTTTACCATTTATCCATCTTACAACCGCTTATCTGGGGGTGATTAGTTTCATCTTTTTTTTTTTGTTGTCAAATAATGATTATTGCAGTCCTGTGGTGGACTGGCGGCCTGCCCAGGGTGTACCTGCCCCTCGTCCGAAGATGCTGGGATTGGCTCCAGCTTCCCCGCGACCCAGATGGATAAATCGGTGTAGATAATGGATGGATGGATGGATGGATGGATGCGGTACTCAACTTAGTTGATACCAATACAAATGAAATTCCATAATTCTTGATACCCAATTTCATATCACAGTGAAATAACACAAAAATATGGAAATAATAAATAGATGTAATACAATAACTATTAATACTACAGGGAGAGCATGCAGAATTACTTGCTAAAAGTAGGATCTTGTGCCAAAAATGGAAAGCAGAAGAAAGAAACACAGGTAAGGACTTCAGTTTTCAGGGCTGGAGCAGCCAACAATATTTAAGCCAACATGCCGCATGTGGTAACGATTTCTGGGGAGTTTTAGCCGAAGGAGACCGGGAGCAAGTAAAAAAATCCCATTAAGACCAAAATATGTGATTCCTATGCAACACGGAGGTTGTTTTGGCCGATGGAACGACGGTTGACAAGGAGAGGATAGAAACAGCCTTGTGCTGGAGACAGCCATCACGTCGGCGACGGCTGAAGAGCTCGCTGAGACACGCAGCCAAGAAGCAGGTCATGTCGCTGCTGTTCCACTTTCACATACAGACAATGAAGACAATCTTTTAATTATTTACGTCAAGAACAGGAGATATGCGTGCCTTGGTAGCGGCTGATAATGGGTCCAGATTGGATTTTCACCCCGACTCGGTTCAATCCCGCCTCACGTCCCCCCTCTGTGTTCCTCAGAAGCCCACACAGTGCTGAGATGGTGTACTTCACCTGTGTGAAAGATGCATAGGAGGCTCTTGGAGCACTGATTTTTGACAAATTTCAGACCATGCTGGGTGGGGAAGGAGCTGCATTACGATCACGGCCTCTAGACCACCTCCCTTCGGGCCATTTGAATTGTTCCCATATAAGCTGTGGGTCTCGGACACTAAAACCACAGTAACACAATATCTGCTTAAGAGTGACAAAAGATTAAATAACAGATATAAATGCTTCACGCCTCCACAGCATAGTTACAATCTCCATACAAATTTCTGGAAATAAGAGTCAGAGAAGTGAATGTGCCATTAAAACCAAGATCATATATCCAGGAGAACCTGTTTAATCAGGAATAGAAGGTCCCCCTCAGTTTGTCGACCAGGAAAAATGAGTTCACTTTATCCTGGTCCAGCTGACAGGATCCGTGAGTAATCTATCAGCAAATCAATTGGCTGTCTGACTGGGTGCCTGCGTCTTAATTCCCCGGGTAATTTACAGGCCCCGGGGAGAGCCGCTCCCTACGCGGACAGACCCGTTGGCGTCTCCTCCTCTGCCCGAGCTCCCGGGCCGGTTAATCACCGTCGTCTCTGTGCCAGCCGTCTCCCGGACTCCACAAGTGCTGCCGCTGGCTTGATTGCTTACCGAAAAGATCTGAGATTCAATCTCACAGAAAATGAGGGCCCTTCCCCCTTGGCAGACACCCTGTGATCATTACTGATGGAGGACGACAGCCGGGACGCCTCGAGCAGAAAACAGCCGCGGGGCTGTAGAGTGAGAGACAGGCCTTCAATAGAGCAGGTGCCCTCGTAAGTGTTCACGTAACACGGTAACGGAGATGTGGCAACCTGTAATCCGGCCGGTCCTCAAAGACTCAGGACAGGGCCCAGCGTGCCTGCTCTTCATCAGACAGACAGACATGCCTCGCCTAGCACAGGGCATCGCAAACAGGTGGATACAGCACAGCTACCCCTGCAGTCTGGATGACGAATTGCACCCCTCAGGCTGCAGGGGACTTATGCAGTTCATAGCTCTACTGCCTGCAGACACCTTAATTAAGGTCTAATAACCAGTAGGAAGTGGTACGTATAATTATAAGTTATAAGTAGCTAAACAATTATAAGTATAATTGTTTGCTTCCAGCTAGAATGAACCTGGTGAAACTTGGGGAGCTCATGCACAGTTTGGAGACGGGGGTCAGAATCGAAGGCACAGCACTGGGGGTGTCAGGTCACAGCTGACGCACCGTCTGCCGCAGGCTCGCGCCCAGAACCGAAGGCACAGCACTGGGGGTGTCAGGTCACAGCTGACGCACCGTCTGCCGCAGGCTCGCGCCCAGAACCGAAGGCACAGCACTGGGGGTGTCAGGTTACAGCTGACGCACCGTCTGCCGCAGGCTCGCGCCCAGAACCGAAGGCACAGCACTGGGGGTGTCAGGTTACGCAGGCGCACCGTCTGCCGCAGGCTCGCGCCCAGAACCGAAGGCACAGCACTGGGGGTGTCAGGTCACAGCTGACGCACTGTCTGCCGCAGGCTCGCGCCCAGAACCGAAGGCACAGCACTGAGGGTGTCAGGTCACAGCTGACGCACTGTCTGCCGCAGGCTCGCGCCCAGAATCGAAGGCACAGCACTGGGGGTGTCAGGTTACACAGGCGCACACCTGTATACTGCTTAGTGTTTTGTTTCAATTTGTGTTAAATGATTTGAATTTCATTTTCTCTAGGGCCTGGTCAATATCCTATACTGATTTTAAGGAAATTCCAATAACCGATATTCTATCAATCAACAGGTGACCATTCAGCGAACAGAGGCCAGTGGTTTTCAACAGTGCTTCACTGGCTGATTTGATTATGTCGGTTTGTCAAACTCAGATAAGCAGCATCCATCCATCCATCCATTTTCTATACCCACTTGATCTATGCAGAGTTGGGGGGGGGGGGGGGTGTATGGTCTACCCCAGAAACAACACGGGTACAAGGTAGGGAGCAACCCAGGATGGGGCACCAACCCAAATAAGCAGCTTAACTCAAAAAAACTGAAATAACACAAATGTATAACAAACCACTATATAATTTCAAAACAATTAAATTAAATGAATCTAGATTTAGTTTATCCCAGGGGAAAATGATGATGTATGCAACAGCAAAAATGTAGTGCACAGACCATCTTAAAGTGCTCGAACTAGAACACATTTAAAATACATTGTCTGTGCTTCTTTAACAAAGCACCTTACTAATGAACTGTATTCACTCACACACATAAAACATTTTTGATTTTAAAGTTATAAACACATAAATTTAAAGTTATAATCCAGGGTTGCCATTCAGTTTTTCATTATTATGTATGACTCTGAGAAACTTGCTGAGCCTTAATATTGGTCCATTTTATCAGCCAATCATAGCTTTCTTGTTCCTTCTGAAGAATCACTGAAAAGTGCGTAGTCAGCCTGAAAAGTGCATAGTCAGCCTCGTTGACAATTTGCTGAAATAACCAAATAAAATTCCGTCGATGTCACAGGAAATGCTGGCACATGCAAAAAAGTGAAAAACAAGTAGTGGGAGCGCAGCCTGCGGGTCAGGCTCATCCGCTACATTTCTGTGGTTTTGGCAGGTCGCCGGGAAGAAGTTTCCCCTTGATGTGATTCCCTCCTTCTGGGAAAGGCCCAACAAAATACTGAGGAGCAGGAAAACCTGCGTATTAATCATGATATTACCAAGGGTGGCCATCTTGGCCTGTGCAAACAAATGTGGCGGGTCTGTTGTACGTCCCTGTCACCAAGACGTCATCAGATGGGCCCAGCAGGCCTGCCGTTCATCCCTGTCACCAAGACGTCATCAGATGGGCCCAGCAGGCCTGCCGTTCATCCCTGTCTCTGAGATGTCATCAGATGGGCCCAGCAGGCCTGCCGTTCATCCCTGTCACCAAGACGTCATCAGATGGGCCCAGCAGGCCTGCC
>JAABNX020000055.1:158649-172352 GCA_015163995.2 Mormyrus lacerda
CGCGCGGAACAGAGGAGAGGCAGAGCGCTTTGGCAGAGCGCAGAAACGGACGCACAGAGCAGCGCTGGGCACCACTGAGACATAGGCAGCAAGCAAGATTGCCGCCGCCGCCACGGCAACAGTGCTCATCCGACACCATGACAACAGCCACAACCGCGTGTCGAGCCACCACTGGCACTGCGCAGCAGGAGTAGCCAGGAGACGAGCTGGGACCGAGAGCCCACCGTGTCGCCAGGAGAAGCCATTCATCCACAGCAGTCTCCGGAGTGACGCCCCCCACCCCTAAACCTCCCATCACAGCTTCAGGTGTCTCTCCACCCCCCCGGGGAGAGCGGGAAAGATGCAGCTGCACGCCGAAGGCGAGCACGCAGCCCCACACCGGACTCGCCGCCCCGCACCTCCCCGTGCACTTCCTCCTCGGCGCTGACGGCTCTGCCTTCGCTCCTCATCTGCCCCAGCACCATGAGGATTTCCTGAGACCCCTCCCCCCCACCCCGGTGTCGCCCAGCTTCACACGGCGGAAGAACGAACCATGTAAGCGGCCACATCAGGTGAGTGTCATTTTCCTGTTTCTCTCTTTCCTCCCTTGGTGAAATAATTTTTAACCAGAAAATAAGCGTAAAGAATGATTTTTGGTTTTACCTTCTCCGTTTTCATCTGCCTTCGCATGTTTTCTAGAATTATTTACTTAATGAGATCTGACAGGTTTTAATTCCAGACACTCGTACTGTGTGATTTCTCAGGGGGGGAGAATAAGTGCGAATGGGGTTAATGTTTATCTCTGTGGGGTATGGAATGGTCTGGAAAATCTGTGCAGTCTTAATGCTCTTAACAGGAAAGGCTGGTGTCTAGTGGTGATCAAGTGGCCATCAAATAACAAGGAAAATTGTCATTGGTGGCAAATGCACGCTCTGGAAATGTGTTGATGCCCTGTGGCCTCGACACTGGATCTGCACACACCAGCCAATCCCAGTGGCCAGGGGGGCACCCCCTCTGTTTGCACCCCCCTGGCCCTTAGATACGCGCTGAAATCGCTCATGGATGCAGAAAGGCTCTGAATCACATCTCACTCACAATCTTTAATCCATAGTCATTTTTGGGAAGGATTACTGAGATTCTTGCACGGGGTGTATTGGAAAAGAGAAACTTCCAGTCATAGTTTATCTATAAATCGAAACAGATAAACGACTCATGTGGAAGGAGGGAGACAAACTTAAAGACCGAGCCCCCCATCAGCCCTAAAGACAGCCGTCACCATGTAGTGGATAAGCAAAGAAAACTTGGTGGTTCTTGAGCTGCGACAGCGATAAGGAGCAAGCAGGTGCCGCACTGTTTGTTATAACGGCCGTAAATCACAGCTGGCCATGAATTAAGTCCGTGATGCACAGAAAGCCATCCAGTGGCCACCTGAAGTGACTTATCTGGCCATGCTGTGATGATGCTAAGCCTGGTAACCATTTCTCATCAGCTGCAGGAACAGAGAGGAAGCTGGCTCTGTTTGTTGTGTGCGTACGTGTGTGTGAGCGTGTTTGTGTGTGTGTGTGTTTGTGTGTGTGTGTGTGTGTGTGCAGGTGGGGTTGTGAGTGTGTTGGGCTATGGTGATTATCAAGGATTTGTGAGCTACAAGTCTAGAGTTTTGCACTTCACGATCAATGTTGAATATGCATGTTAGTACATCCTTCCTGGACAACACACACACACAAACACACACACACAAACACACACAAACACACAAACACACACACACAAACACACACACAAACACACACACAAACACACACAAACAGATATACAAAACACACAAACACACACACACAAACACACACACAAACACACACACACAAACACACACACACAAACACACACACACACAAACACACACACACAAACACACACACAAACACACACAAACACACACACACACAGGCACATACACTCATAGGTGTTTTTGCTGCATTGTAAAGATGAAAGCTGCATCACAGACTTTCTCGCAGGTATTGTACAGTGATCTCCTCCCGCTTTAGAGCAGAGATAAAGATGCTGTTTTGCAGTAACGTGTCAGGAACAATAGCTGGCATTTATTGGGATGTGTTTCATATGGACATAGCTGCGGAAACACGCCTGTGTCTCATCCCCGCTCGCAGTCCTGGGGCTGGCGATCGGTAGGGTGTGGGGGGCACCTCAGCCCTGCCTCTTCCCCAGGCACACACTGCTGCTCATGTGTGTAGTGCTCAAGATAGTAACCAGCCGCTAACCCGTTAACATCATCTGTAGTCTGTTCTGCACGCCATAATACTACCTGCTAAAGGGTTTGAATTACCAGTTAAAATTGCATTGATGACAAACCTCAGGGTAAAATCTTCATTAATTTTCTGAATCCATCCTGAGTGTTAAGATCATTATGTGCTATTGCAGTGTTATTATTAATAGTAATATTTCACACAGTATTTCCCTGCTTTCACTGTAAATTGGCTAAATGGGACCCAGCCGTGTCCACTGAGCCAGCCTCGGCTCTTCTATGCTCACAGGCCTCTTTCGGCTTCCTCTGCCTTTCTCTGTGTCGTTATTGAGCATGACCGTCTGCGCTTCTTACCCAGCTGTGCCATCGTCGCGGGGGAGAAACCGAGCTGCCCGGTAGCTGCCAGGCTGGTACACGGTACCATCGCACATGGCAACCCCACATGGTACAACCGCACATGGTGACTGCACATGGTACAACCGCACATGGTGACTGCACATGGTACAACCGAACATGGCAACCCCACATGGTACAACCACACATGGTGACTGCACATGGTACAACCGCACATGGCAACCCCACATGGTACGACTGCACATGGTACAACCGCACATGGCAACCCCACATGGTACAACCGCACATGGTGACTGCACATGGTACAACCGCACATGGCAACCCCACATGGTACAACCACACATGGTGACTGCACATGGTACAACCGCACATGGTAACCCCACATGGTACGACTGCACATGGTACAACCGCACGTGGCAACCCCACATGGTACAACCGCACATGGCGACTGCACATGGTATAACTGCACATAGCGACTGCACACGATACAACCACACATGGCAACCCCACATGGTACCATTGCACATGGCAACTGCACATGGTATAACTGCACATAGCGACTGCACACAGTACTACCGCACATGGTACAACCACACATCCTATGATTATACATAGCGACCGCACACTGTATTACTGTGCATTGTGACTCCACACAGTGACCACATATGCTTCAGTTGCACATGGTACACCCTCATGTGATGACTGTGTTAGGGTTAACCTTAACCTTAACCCTAACCCTAAGCCCATACACACGGCTGTATTGCGGGATTTTTTTTTAGACTGGAGCTGCCAATTGCTCTTTTGAAACATGGCATTAAACGTTGCATCAGGGAGGGGGTGCATGTGAACCAGAGGGTCCCCTGCTCACCCCCACACTGAAGGCAGCCCAATCCTCCAAGTCTTCCTAAAGGACCACAATTTAATGAATGTGAATATTTGGTTAATGAGACACACTGCAGGTCCTGCCACCTTCCCACCTATTGATCCCTGAGCACCTTCCAGCCAAAGATTCATCATGTCTCTTAAACTATGTTCCTTTGCTGGGGGAACTATATTTTTTTGGTCATCACCAAATGGCCAGACCACGTTTTCACTCTGTAACAACTGTACAGTTTTTCTTGGAACCATCAGACATGGCTTGGTTCCAGACTGTGTTCAGTACCATATGAAACATGAAAAGTAAAATATGAGGGTCCTCAGTAACGCATGAGATGTCCTCAGTAACGCATGAGATGTCCTCAGTAACTCATGAGGCTCCTCAGTAATGAGGCCTCCTCAGTAATTGTTATTGGTCCTCCGTAACATATGAGGTTCCCTCGGTAACATGTGAGGGTCCTCAGTAATGATTTGGGTGCAGCTGACATTCACAGCTTCTCCAGCTTCACTCAGACTCTGATTCGCACCAGTGTGCACCACAAAATCTGTTACACAAGAAGCCGGGAGGAAAAACACCATTGCTCAAGCAGACAGCTAGTGTACAATTCAACGCTCACAGTGTAATAATGGCATTAGCTATATTATACAGCTAGTGTACAATTCAACACTCACAGTGTAATAATGGCATTAGGTATATTATACAGCTAGTGTACAATTCAACACTCACAGTGTAATAATGGCATTAGCTATATTATAAAGCTAGTGTACAATTCAACATGCCATTAGCTATATTAGTTCTCTGGGCCTGTGGAATTTGGAGGCGTGAGCTGTTTTGTGCCTCTGGTCTGCTCCCAGTGGCAGTTGACAGTTTGCCCTCCTGTAGTTGCAGCTCCTGCACACCTGCATTGACCATGCCCCGGGTT
The DNA here is from genome assembly GCA_015163995.2 of Mormyrus lacerda. Lineage (NCBI taxonomy): Eukaryota > Metazoa > Chordata > Actinopteri > Osteoglossiformes > Mormyridae > Mormyrus > Mormyrus lacerda. Next base: position 163,042 of record JAABNX020000055.1, read on the forward strand.
TCTGTCTCCCTGGCGCTGTAGTAAATATCTGCCCCCACGCCCACCTCTCTGGAGAGGCAGTGAGAGAGCAAAAGAGAGAGAGAGCGGCATGGAGCAACCGCCCCCGCACTCCTCCCCTGCCTTCGCGCGCGGGACTTCTCGAGGAGCACTAATCCATCTCGCTGGTACGGCAAACAGGAGGGAGCGAGCCCCCCCCCCCCTTCCCGCATGGCCTCCTGGTGCTGTGCGGCAGAGTGTGGGGTTGGGGGCCGCACTTCTCCACCGACAGCTCCCACTGGTCATCTTCATCACCTCCTCATCACCTCCTCATCACCTCCTCATCACCTCCAAGCCTTGTTTCAGACAAGTTAGCAGAAAGACAATAAATAATATTAAAAACATGGGGGGCGGGGGCATCATTTTTCCATGCCCAAGCTGGCTGGCATGGTAGCACTCTGCCATTCCTCATAGCACATCGCCCCCCAGGACAAAGACTCAGCTTTGTCATCGTCCACCGTCCGATCTCAGCGCCTTCAGCAGCTGCAGCCGCTCCCCGGGGGTAGGGGGGGGGGGGGGTCCTCTAGCATTGTTTGCATTTTATTTTGCCATTTTACACACAGTGACAGACTTTAGCAGCAAAGCCTCCCATCCAATGTACCCGTGACTGATGCACAATGGCACTACGTCGATACACACCCCCCCCCCCCAAAGCCTCCCCAGTGTGCTGGCACTGCAGCAAATGGCTGCTCTGCGCTGTGCTGCTCTTCCCCATCGGCCCCCCTCCCCCATGTCGGACCTGCCCCTGATTGCATAACAGCACATTGGACACGGGGAAGCATTTCCACTGACAACTCCCCCCTTCACTACCAAACCACAGGAGAGGTGAGCACCCAGCCTCAGGGTCTCCATGCACCTCAAAGCAGAGTGCAGAGGGGGAGGGGCCCTACATCATTCACGCATCACAGCTCTGTGGCGCATGCCGCAAATTGGATGGAGCAGCAAAGGAATAAGAGGGAGAAATGCCGTCCCCGGGAGCACCAGCAGGGGGCGCCCAACATCCCCCCGATACGAATAGCACCTGGAGGCACCAGCAGGGGGCGCCCAACATCCCCCCCGATGCGAATAGTACCTGGAGGTATATCACTACTAGACTTATTGTTCCACTGGCCGTGTTAAAATCAGCTCATATTGTTCAATATCTCTGGCCCAGAGTTGCTGCTTGTTACTGCTGCTCCTTTCTGGAGAGGCACCCTGTTCCGGAACAAACTCACCAAAGGTGAAACTTTTTTTGGTTCCAGAGTCACCACATGCAGGCTTTTGTAATGCTTGTTCTTAGCCAAAGATCTTCTCTATTAATAGCAACGTTCTCGAGAGAAGTTGGCAGAATGAAGGCTAGAAGGTCTATAATGTCCTGGCTGAAATCCTGACTCCCTGATCTCATTGCAACTTTAATGACCACCTTGCAAATTCTGTCACATCGCTATAATTATTTGCTACAACTCAAACGTTTCCATAACAATGTGCCTCATACACTATTCATGATTATGTCCAATCAAAACATCTCTTTTCTTGTCTCTCTAAGATACAAACAACATTACCACAAAGCACAGATGAGGCTTCCGGTTTTTACTTACTGCTTTGCCTCTCAGGTTATGAAAGGCTCAGCTGGATCTAAAAAAAAGATCTCAGGAGGGATGTTTCTGGATATTACAGAAGTGTCACTGTGGCTCTATGTACGTGTCAGTTCTTTTTCTCCTCTGGTCATATACCATAGTCACCAGTGACTCACTATTCAAAATATGTATTTTGTTCCAACAGCAAATGTTGCAGAAATATTGCAGATAAGAATATACTTTACCGAGCGGATAGGGAAATATTGAATTTTATTCTTTGCTGCTGGAATAGCATCTCAGCTTTTCCTGATTAGGTTCATGGTGACAGAATGCAAGGCAGGTCAGACCAGACAACTTCGCTCATCCTGGAGGATCCATAGATATTCCTAAGCCAGCTGGGAGGTATAATTCCCAGCCTGTCCTGGGTCTTCCCTGGGCCCTTGGGAGCCAACAGCCGCCGTCCATGTCAGATGGCCTAATTGCCTCAGACAGAGACCCTTGATCTGAAGGGGCATCAGCTCTGTTTTGAAATCCCTCCAGATCTCCAAACATTTACTCTGAGGTTAGTAACCCTGCAGTGAAATCTCATTTTGGCTGATGGTAGTAATCACTATGTTCTTTTAGTCATTATGCATCAGCTCATATGGTTGTAGATTGAACCGTAAACCTCCAACACAGACCCCCACTGTCACTAAATGTATCTCCCTGTCAATCTCACCTTCTCTCGTACCAGCACTCCTTTACTTAAACTCCTTCACTAAGGACAGAATGAGCTATTCTTTTTTAAAAGAGTGCCATAGTCATGGATTTGGACCTGACAATCTTTATGCTGGAATTCCTGCTATTATCTCTGGTGCAGCTGTCGCTCCTGGTCCCACAATGCCATATGGCTCTGCAGCCATAACTGTACCTTGATATTCTCGCCAAGAAAATCACTAGTGAGAATGAAGAGAAGTCCACCCTTTCCGGAGGCCAACACTCATTCTGGCTTGGAATCCACGCTGCTCTTCCTGAATCCTAGCTTCCACCATCATGAGCAGCCTCCTGTTTAGTATCCTGGCACGTACTCCTCAGGTTGAAGTACAGAGTGCACCTTCATTATCTTTAAGCACTTACCCCTCAAAAAATTTCAGCCTGGGCCTGCTAAGAAGTGCAATCCCCTGTAGGTGGGACACACTGTTTGGTTTCCCTTTGTCAAAATAGGAAAAATCACCCCGGTTTGTCAGTACAGGATTTCTGTACCCAGCGTTCATGAAACATTGAAGAGGCACATCATAAATAGCAGCCCAAAGCTGCAAAAGGGGGACGAACTCCTGATACTCATACTGATGCCTTTAGAATCCGAATCAGAATCAGCCTTTATTCGCCTTGGGGCACACAAGGAATTTGTTCCGGTAGCTTGAGACTCTCTCGTACACAGAGACACTATACAAGATACTTTAGAAATACTATATTTTAGAAACGAATGCCATGAAAATTCCTGTACTGTAGGTGTAATGGCCAGGAGTCCCAATACTTTTGTCCATATAGTGTATATTGATTATTGATCAACTAGCAACTCCGCTACTCGTATTTCTTTTGCCTGCACTCCTGTGTATCTTCAAAGTTAGCACAGGTGCTTGTGGTCAACCAATCAGCAAGCTGTCGCTGTAAGCGTCATCCAATCAGCAAGCTAGCACTGTAAGTGCCTCCCCAGTAGTTTGTGTTTGAATGAAAAACAGCAAGTCTGGACTAGGCACTAAAAAACCGCCTTTGAAGAATTAGAATCGGGGCGAGTTCCAGGGGCACGAACATAACAGAAGTTCTGGAAAGCAAGCGGGCATCAAATGGTTTATTAAATTATCTTTGGTGCCACCATGACCTCTCCAAACACCTGCCATTCATGGTCGTTTGCCTCCATGGTCGTCTTCACTACTTCCCCTTTGGCCTGTAAGTACCATTCAGCTGACTCAGGTGATCTCAATGCAATAATTGCACTGAAGGTATCATTCTTCAGGTCGACAGCTTTCCTCAGCAGAGGTGTCCATCAGAGGGTCAAAGGGTTATTGCCATTACAGACAGCGAATACCTTCTGGCCAGATGGCCCATTTACAATAAATACCCCCATCTCACGTGACACGTGGGAGATTATCTACTGCTGTGGGTTTCATCGACCTCACATACAGTACGAGCGTCAGCCAGATATTCCCAGCAACCCCTACTGGTTTGTCTGGCTCCTCTTAGTCCATCTGGCCTCCTTACCTTGCACTGAATCCAACTCACCATCAAGTGGCTGTTGGGTGCTATCTCTGTGCCCATCTTCATCCAAGCATCCAAAACCAATCAGATGAACTGAAAGACTGACCATTGACCTTAGTCATAGAGTGCTCTGGTACTATGCACACTTATGCTTGTGTCTGCTTGAACTTGTGTTCCATATAAACCATCCGTCTCTTGCACAGAAGTCCAATAACAGTCCTGCAGAAGACCGTTTTTTTCCAATCACACCCCTCATGGCGTCTCCACCTTTGACGTCTGGCCTGTTCCCCTAGAGCTGCTCGTGACAGGAAGCCCTAGTAGGAGCTGAGCTCCAGTTCACGCAGCCCTGTGGGTCGTAAAGGCATATAAAGCCCTGCATTTGGCTGGAGTTGGGCTCCTGAAGGGGGAGCCTCATGACAACAGAGAGTAATAAACACAAGAGCATATCCAGATTGTAATATCCATCAACATCAATATCCTTCAACTGCAGGGAAAAAAACCAATTGACTAATAAACAAAGGAGTCCATTACATGTATTGTATGAACAGGATAGATGAAATGCAAAGAAAAGTAATGTAGTAATAGAGTAATTAAACAAACGATGTTAGCCGTCATGCAGGTTTTGTATGTGTGTACATTTAGTTTGGGTCTTTTGCACTTTAGATGTATTGATATGTCATATTGTTTATGTCATTTTTCCATAGTGAAATATGAATATAATTTAGCAATATTAAACATTACAAATCACGCAGACATAATTTTATCCGCTAATTAAGTTTTGATGTTTACTTATTCTTGTCTATTTAACTGATTGAACAAGATAATAAGCTCATATCCTTCAGATAATTTCCGGAAAGTCTTTGAAGCATTACTATCCTGGTGTCTTTATACAGTGGCAGGCAGTTTCCTATTTTAATGGTGAACATGCAGACAGATAATAGGAAACACGCAGTATGACCACTAGCCCTGCAGTCCGTGAAGTTACTGTATGTCACTGGAACCGGCAAATGGCAGGTTTGACATCCCACCTTCACTGGTATATTTCTGCATGTTTTCCTGTTTTCCGAAGTTTAGAATGGCTTAGAAAACATGCTGAACATTCAGGATAAGAAAGTTTCAGTGCACTTCTTTGCGTGTTCCACAAGACACATTCTCTTGTTTACACACACAGACACACACAGGTTTGTAGTTATGTCTTTGTGGGGACTCTCCATTCAATTCTATGGGCAAAATTTTAATCATGACATGACAACCTTAAGCCCTACCCAGCCCTAACCTTAAATGTAAGTAATCAAACAGAATATGAGACTTTTGGTTTTTGGCATTCACAGATCTTTGTGGGCACCTGGAAAAGATGTCGCCACAATGACAGGTTTTTATTACATTGTGGGAGACATTTGGTCCCCACAATGTAATATAAACCTAATCCACACAGACAGAGACACATGCACGGTCACAGTCTTTTAAACAAACATACACACATAATTCTATAATCCAGTGGTATTCAAGCTTTTTACACTGCGTACCACCTCAGAAAATGTTACACTGGAGTGACCAATGATTATATGCACATATGGCCTGACAAACCACTGCTCTCATCAAACACACACGCAGAGTCCTCAGCACACAGACTCTCACACGAAGACTCACATGCTCAACATGCGCTTAGTACTGAAAGGCCAGTTTTAAACTAAGGTGCCTCCCAGGACCCGACTTACTCTAATAATAGTAACTGCAACAGCTATCAGTGTTAAAGCGGCGTAGAACCTGCTCAAGAAAAACAGGCCCTTCTAAGCAGGGATGGAGATACTGCTCACCTTTAGATAGGACAGGATTAGATCATGGTAAAATGAGGACTTATTTTATATGTGTTTGCGCTGATATGAAAACAAATGCATTTTAATCTTTATATGCTAACGCTACTTCATTTGCGGTATACAGGTTAAAACGCAAGGTATTTTCTTGCTATAGCAGAGCAAATACATATAAAATAAGTATTTTTGGTATTTATGTTTTTACAAACAATCAAATGTTGCACGTATCACTCTTAAAGGTGAATGTGTACCTGCGTACCAATCATGTCCATCCCTGCTTATAATATAAGCATGAGAGGAAGGAACTGGGATTTTACTGGAATACGGAAGTGGAAATGGGTTATGAAATATGAAAAGAAGCCAGATGACTGGCAATAAGCCTCAGTAAAGTGAATCAATGTGAACCAGACTTCGTCCTAAAACCATCACCGTAATTAGGAGTCATACCACATCCTCTAATATGCTCACTGTTGGTGTCGTGGCTGGGGGAGGGGGGGTGATTGAGGACTGCCCCTTACCTGTGCCCCCTCCACCAAAAATGATCACCCAAACAAAAACAATTAAGACATGTTGCGCAGGTACATGTGGTGTGTCTTTGATTTCTGCGGTTATGCTTATTTTTACCATAAACCCCCCCCCCCCTTCCTACTGCTCCACAGCTGTGGCCCCCGTGGGAGTCCTGAGCTCGACCATCACAATCCTACTGATGTCAATACAGACTGTACCTGAGCTACATCGAGCTAAGGCCGCTAATGCTAATCTTGCTAATGCTAGCCGATGCTAACGCTCCAACTACCGACTACTTGGCTCGTGCTGCTTCAGCTCCATTGACGTGTCCTCGAAGTATGACTGCCTGCTACCTCATGTTAGTGCTCTGTCACCTCAGGCACTGTGCCGCGCCTCCGAGCGCATTACTGCAGGGCTCTCAGGCTGTGGGGGTGTGCAGTCGTGGCCAGGAGACCACTGCTTGCCTACCCTGCAATCTCAGTTACTCGTCAGCCGGCAGAAACATTGTTCTGCGATCCTAAATTATTCAGGCCTGCGTCCGATGAAATAAACATGACTTTATGTAGCTGTCGGTTTTCATTTTGCCAGTTTTAATCACTTCATTAAATTTCTGATTGGATTAATTATTTAACGGGTCGTCTCAGTCTGGTTGTAAAAGGCGTGCCTCGGGGGAGTGCCATAAACCTGGGAGGGGACATGCAGGGGGGCAGCATGGGTATGGATACCCTGGCAGATTTGGGGGAGCCAACACTTCACGGGAGCCCTTAAACTCATACATTTATACATTTTGTCAGGAGGCCCAGACTGTCGTACCCTGCTATGTCTGGGATGATGGCAGCATTCTTTGTATGTTTATATCTGGGAGAAATGGCTTTGCGTGGAATTAAGACAAAATGTAAGAAGGATGGCGCGACTGCATGTGTACAACAAAAACAAGTTAGAGGTGTGATCACCAGCTCTGCCGCAGTGATTCATCTTGCTGGCCCGTTCCCCCGACCCGCTGTGTTTGTGTAGCGTTAGCAGTGAGCTCACAGGCTACATGTCCGGCTTCGTGGGCGCGTTAACAGGCAGACTGTGCCCCGGGCCGGAGGGCAGCCGCTCTGCACCGCGTTCGCTGTCTACCTCTCCCCACCCCACACGATTTTCTCGCTCATCTCCAGTACCGTGTTTGCCGGAGTCTGCAGAGCCAGCTCTGTTTAAGCTGAGCACTAAAGGAGAAAATGGATCGGCGAGGGGGGGGGAGTGTTCATTCTCAGGGGAATAATGGAGCTCCTGGAGCTCGCCAGCCTGGACGCGGGGGCCCTGATCCTCCCCCCAGACTGCCCGCCTAATGTTTTGCTGCAGAAACTGACGCACCCCCCCACCCCCCACTCTCTGCTGGCTGCTTACGCTGCCGCCCCCACTAACATGGCAGCTCCAGCCCCTCCCCCAATCCCCGTGTGCAGTGAGGAGGTGGGTGCCCGCATTGGCTCCCGCGTGGATCCACCACCTGACACCTCCCTTCGTCGGAGCAGACTTGCCCCCTTCCTGACATCAAACAGGAAGCACCATCAAACGTTTACTATTTCTGAATCATTCAGACCTCCCCCCGTCGTCATCGGCACCGGCAAAGGACAAGCCCACACTCGAGAATCACGCTCCACTTCTCATCTATGGACAAAACATGCTTAAAAAATGGTAAATTAGGGAAAGAATCATTAAGTATCGAATATGACAATTCACCCCTAAATCGCCGAGCCTGTAGAGTGGCCAGCTGGTAGAAGACTTGCAAACATTCAGTTGTGGTTTGAAGTCTCAGCCAAAGCTCATGTCACCCTGCATTGTCTCTGTAACGGACCAGCTGTAAACTGCAAGAGGGCTCCAGTGCTTCTAGGGACACCCTGCATTGTCTCTGTAACGGACCAGCTGTAAACTGCAAGAGGGCTCCAGTGCTTCTAGGGTCACCCCGCATTGTCTCTGTAACGGACCAGCTGTAAACTGCAAGAGGGCTCCAGTGCTTCTAGGGTCACCCTGCATTGTCTCTGTAACGGACCAGCTGTAAACTGCAAGAGGGCTCCAGTGCTTCTAGGGTCACCCTGCATTGTCTCTGTAACGGACCAGCTGTAAAATGTAAGAGGCTCCAGTGCTTCTAGGGTCACCCCACATCGCGTAGCTGTTCTGTGCCGTCACTGCAGGGGGCTCCAGTGCTTCTAGGGTCACGCTGCATTTTCTCTGTAACGGACCAGCTGTAAACTGTAAGAGGGACGTAAATGATGAAATAATAGTGTAATATTATACTTCAAAGAGAAGAGGACACAGTTGCTTGCAGAGAAGGAGCGATGGCACTCTGTAATAAAACCACCTGTTCGCTTGGTAGCTCGCGCACATGTGGTGGGAGAAATACGACACTGGGTCTGATCTGGAGTCACTGGAGGCGTAGCAGGCTGTTTGGACACCATCCAGAAGGCATTACTGTCTTTGTAGACATGGGCTGGCTGTTTGGGCTGCTGTGCGTGATGCGGGGATGAGATTTCACGTGTGAATTATTGGATTTTTTGTCTTTTGGAAAAGGCCACTCACAGGTTTAAGCTGAGGTCACAGCTGATGGGTATCATGTTCACACAGCAGTGCCTTATGCTCTGTGTGCTACCAGGGAAATGGAGGGACGGATGGAGGGACGGATGGAGGGACGGATGCTAATATAACCAATCTGTCAACCAGACAGAAATATACCTAGTTTATAGCACCTTCTGGAAGGTGCTGCGATTTTTCAATTGTCTTCCTAAAAAGAAATTAGCCTTGTTGATGTTATGCTGTGGTTATGTTATTGATTTGGTTCCTCCAAGGATTACAGGCGGTGCACAGAAATGAAGGATGTGGACATTTCCTGCAGGAAAGTGCGTGTGATGGATTTCAGGCTGTGCTTATCACTGTTTGGTTACATTTCAGCTGCACCTGACCCTAACTGATCTAATGACTCGGTGATTTTGTGTCCCATGAGTGTCCTGGTGTATGGATTCAGATCCCATCATGGGTGCAGCATTCCTTTATCCATCCCAGCACTGTAGAAGGCACCACTGTTTGTAGGAGCACCACACATCGCATAGCTGTTCTGTGCCGTCACTGCAGAGGGCTCCAGTGCTTCTAGGGTCACCCTGCATTGCGTAGCTGTTCTGTGCCA
>JAABNX020000055.1:230350-248169 GCA_015163995.2 Mormyrus lacerda
GATTGGTCAGAGGCTTCACACCTGGCTCACAGGTAAAGGAAGGCTGGAAAACCAGCAGTGCTCGGACCTTGAGGACCATGAGTTGAATAGCCCTGTTGTAAGGGATGATAATTCTGGCAATAATGGTCAGCGGATCAAAGAAGAATGCCCAGGTTCAGACTCTCAGTCTCTTCTGAAGAGATAATAAATGCAAAAAGAAACTCTTTTACTGATTTAAGAGTATGGCAGGCGAACAATAATATTCATCAGGCTAGAATTAGTTCACAAAAGAAAGAACGGCTTTTATTGTGAAGGGACAACAAGAAAGAATGGCTTTTATTGTGAAGGGATGACAATAGCAGAATACAGCTTAGGGAAAGAAGCTTCATCACACCAAGAAACACTGGGCACACGAGATTTCTTTGTACTCCGGTGTAAAGCAGGGAAACCGGCCAAATTCTGCGTAAGAAAAGTAGCCGCTTCAGCTCAGCTTAGGTCTACCAGAGCAAAGATGAAGGGGCAAGGGGTAGCAGGTGATGCTCCTCTCCAACACGGAGTCAGTGACGCTTTCGAGAAGCTGGAGAAGCAGCGAGCACGAGTCACCAATTCATCATCACACGCACGACCTGAAAGGGCTTGCAGCCGCCATACCAACTGACCTTTCAGAAAATGAGAAATGTAAAAAAAACATTCTCGAGTGCTCTCTGCTGATTCAGGAAGCCGTAGTTAGTGAAGCAGACGCCACAGAATTACATTTATGTAAGACAAGATGGACCTTTTGCCCAGTAGAGCACTTATACAGTTTACTAATCACCACTTAGTGAGTAAGGATGAAAACAAGCAAAAAAAATAACTTGCTGAAATTGCAATACAGCTGAAATTCTTCTGGGAACAGTAAGAGAAGATTAAATTTTCAATTGTGTTGCTTACTAAGGAATTAGCATGAAATCTGTTGAGGATAGCATGACATGTATAGATGTACAAAGAGGTACAGATTTGTGAAGCTGCAAAAGATTTGCTTTAGTCTTAGCAAAACCACAGAGTAATGCATGAACTGCTGCATTTATGATTATTGATGCCTAGTGTAAACACAGAGACAGCGCCAGAGCTTCCGGACTCGCGGTTTTGCACAAAATCAAGACCTTATTTACACAAACGCCCCAGTTATTCCACATCACAGCCTCCACAGACAGCAGGACAAACTGACAAATCCCACCACCATCTTTTCAGATGCCTCCTCATTCCGCAGTTTGTCACAAGCTTCCGGTATGACGCTTTATCAGTGCGGCCTGACATTATCATCATCACTGTCAGACTGCAGTATTTGTAGAAACTGGCTAGTTAAAAACTCATTAAAAACTCATCAGTTACATGCACCAGTATAAAATGTGCTAGTAATAACACAGTATTTCTCTTTACATAGGTTTTTTTAATGGCTACATTTCCATATTAATCGCATCAGAGATCCTCTAGATAAAATCCCTGCTAATTTTGGCCAGCGGGGGTTACTGTTAAAGATCTCTGCATTTTCATGGATCATGTTTCAGAACTTTTATCTGGGGTTGGCGCCCCACCCTGGTTGTTCCCTGCCTTCTGTTCATAGCCTGTGGCATCATGTGTGGTGTCACTTTCTCCGTCATGGACATGGAATAACTTTATTCATCAATCAGGTGAAATTAACTGTCATCATCGACTGTGTCTGGAAGTGTATGCACAGTAATGGAAATAACACTTTTCACTGATTATTGGCTACAGTGCTGCATACAGTCACTCCAGGACGACATCTCTGTCAAAATGAAGGCTAAACCGCTTCTAAACCCATTTATAGGTGACTGTTGGATGTCGGGACCTGCCCTGTCAACTTCTTATGTTCCTGTTGGGCCAGCAGAGGTCGCTGGCCACCCCATAGTCACCTCATGTCACTTTCTCCGTTATGCACATGGTACAACTTTATTGATGAATCAAGTAAAATAAATCTCATTGACTTCACCCCTGCAGTTCCCTGTCTTTGCACTCACAGAACCCGTCTTCACGCCTGCATCACCTGTCACAGAACCCGTCTTCACGCCTGCATCACCTGTCACAGAACCCGTATTCGTGCCCGCAGTACCTGCAGAATCTTTCCCCCAGCTGCACCCGTGGAGGCCGTTTTCACCCCGAATAGGCCCAGCTCCACACACGCCCGAGTCACCTCCACTTTGCTGGGAGCCGCCCTGACCATTCCTGCTGGCTAGGCCTAAGGCAGCCAGCCCCTCCCCAGCCTCACGCTGGACGCCCTTGCTCCATGGACTCTCACTAGGTCATGCACCTTCACATACAGCTTCTCTTCAGTTTCCTTCCTTGCCTCCTGTTTCCTCCTGGTCCTCTTCCCTTCAGTGTACTACTGGTCCTGTTATTACTTCCCAGGTCCTGTTCTTCCTGGTCATGTTCCCTTCAGTCTACTCAGCCTTGGTCCTGTTATTACTTCCCTGGTCCTGTTCCTCCTGATCCTGTTACCTTCAGTCTACTCAGCGTTGGATCTGTTATAATTTCCCAGGTCCTGTTCCTCCTGATGCTGTTCCCTTCTGGCTGCTCAGCCTCGGTCCTGTTATTATTTCCCAGGTCCTGTTTCTCCTGATCCTGTTCCTGGGCCAGAGTGCCCTGTGCAGTGGTACATTGTGCATCACTGGTTCCATGATGCTGTGACTTTGGACACATTTCAGACCGAAAAAAATGGCATTTCTAATTAATAATGGTCAAAACAATATTTTATTACAAATAAAACAATATGTTCACTTATTCGTTTAAAACATGTATTGATAATCTTTTCATTGAATTGTTTACTATGAGGTTTTCTATTACTTATTTGCTTACTTTGCCTACAAATGTATTGTGATTGATGAATATTGAATTCAGTTCTGCTGTTCTCAGAAATAATGTGGCTACTGAAAATTACTTTGTTGTTATACATAAGAAGCAGACATCATTTTATAACACATTTAATGACATATGTCTAATTTATATATTGACTATATTAAAAACGGTCGAGCTTAATAAATTCAAATACTTATAAGCATAACCTATTTTATTACGGAATAATAGAGTGGATCGGCAACAGATCTGCATTTAAATTTCCATTAAACAGTGCAACTACTGATAGCCATTAGTCATTGAAAAAAAAATCCCTTAAATGTTTCTTACCTTGATTTAACGTGACGAGAAATCCCTCCTTCAATGAACTGACACCGTGCCATGCTCCAGTAAAACACAGATAAACCCAAATAGGCTAGCGGCATTTTCAAAGGCATAACACAACTGTGACTCTCCACGCATCTCCGGTGTCTCCTGCTCCGGCCCTAATTGGTCTGTATCCGCCGCGTCTCGGTCCGTCATCGGCCCTATAAGTGACATCCGTGCCGTGCATTACTTCACTATGGCGGACGTGTGACAGTCCAGAAAATACAAGACTGTGCAAAGGGGGCTGTAATTAGATATTAAGTGGCCGATATTAGGTCCATTGTGGCATCGGTATGAACATCTGGCTACTGGCGACTGCGTTTGTTTTCACCGCCGCTTCCAAAGCGTCTAAAAAAGGCGACGATGAAGACTGGGTCCATCTGCCTAACAAATGCGAAGGTAAGCACAGATAATGTTTTTGGACATGCAGCCGTCATCGATATACAGTTCCTCATGGAGGATGGATGCACGTCATCTATTTCAGTATAATAGATCGCTGATTAAAATAATATACGATGAGACGTACTCGGATGCCGCCCCACCATTAACATAACTGTCTGTGTTAGTTTGCAAATTTCTGAGTATAGAAATGAAGTCTGCGTTTGAAGAAACGGGCAAAACCAAAGAAGTCATCGACAGGAATTACCGGTTTTTGGACGAGAAGGGTGCCCCGCCAATAAAATACGTCAAATCGTAAGTCTTCGTTCTACTGTAATATGATGTGATCTCAGCACCGTCGGTTTATAGACGCTTAGGTCTGTGCGGTTATCTCATACCCTGCAGGGATATTCGCTTTATTGAGGTGATGGAAACTGTGTGTCAAAGATTACAGCAATACAACGTCCACAAGGAACGACCAGGCAGCAACCGCTTTGCAAAGGTGGGCGTGAACAGCGGGGGCGCCAGCGCGCGCATGCGCACCTCTTCCGTTTGGTTAAATGACCACGGTTGACATTTATTTCTGTCAATTGTGGTACTTTTAACTAAAACCTCCTCGTAAGTTGTTGCTTAATGTCATCCATATAACTGTTCATATAATTGCTTACTTGTCGCTTACTTCCTTCATCCTGCTTCTCTTAACTCTTTTGATCTGCCTCTATTTCATTGTATTATGATCATTCCTTCCTCAGGGTATGTCAGAAACTTTCAGCACTTTGCATAATCTGGTCCACAAGGGGGTGAAAGTGGTGATGGACATACCTTATGAGCTCTGGAATGAGACCTCTGCTGAGGTTTCTGACCTGAAGAAGCAGGTGAGTTTGCCGGAACCGGGATCGTTATCTTGGTAACGTCACACGTTGACCGACTTACGGAGGATGTTGCGTTTAACGTCATCGTCGGGAATGTAGTTACAGAAAGACGCCAGCAGGTGTCAGTATCAAACAATGTGTGGTGCTGTCTATGTTCGTAATGCAAAGCCAGCGAAAGTATCTAACTGCCGTTAAGTTTTAGAGACGATTCATGGAGAAAGTTATGCTGAAACTCCAGTTGTGAAAACGGAACAGAATTTTAGGTTATAATCGTTGTTTTTTTTTTTTTTTTTTACTTTACTGAATGTAAGTATTTTAGTAAACATGTAAACCAACCAAAAGTGTCACCAGTTTTGAAAAATACATTCACACTGTGTGGCGTGACCATCAATACTAACTCTAACCTGCACAAACCTATAAATAATACCATAGATGTTCGGTTTACAGAACTGCCAATGACATATGGAGATGAATCATTTTGGAATAAGCATATGTCAGATTAAGTACCATATTGCCATTAGTGCAGTTATGACTGTAGGTGGGCAGCATAAGGGGGGGGCATCATTTATACAGAGGGGCCAACTTTATCACTAGCCAATTATATGCTTTGAATCTGTGACTGACAGGGGAGGGTCACTCCAATGGCCAATCAGCTTTCAGCTGGGGCCAGTGTCCCTGTGGCCCCACCCCTATATACACTCCTGATTAGTAAAGGCAAATATTGAAACACTGTCACCTGCCCTGGTCCTCTCTCAGTCCCTCAGGATCAGAATCCCGGAGCCTCAGCTCCTGTCAGCTATGATCAACACTGCCGTTTGTTTTCCCTAACTGGGTTGTGATCTGAGCTCTGCACACGTACAGGCATTTATTTCCCAGAAATATTACCCACTGCCCTCTTTGAAGGGTCAGGTAATCATTACAGTCTTTCCCATTTTTGGAAATTGAGGTTTACTCTGATTTTTTTATTTCCTCTGGATAAGTGACTTTAAAATGTATCGTGAAAAGCTGCTTGTTGTATTTTAAAAGAAGAAGCTTATCTGACCTCTGTGGGCATCTGCAGTGTGATGTGATGCTGGAACAGTATGAAGACGTCATTGAAGATTGGTACAGAGGCCACCAAGAAGAGGACCTTACCAGCTACCTATGTGAGAGACACGTCCTCAGAGGACAGGATACAGGTACTGAACCGAATGCCTCTCCTATTGGTCAAGAAATACCACCCCATAAACACAGTGACCCGACAGTCTGTTAATTTATCACCTGTTAATCACGGCGCCCGTCAGCAGCATGCAGAGTGCTCCTGTAAGCACTGCGCGCCTGTAAGCACTGCGCTGAGCTGCCCGCCTCGTAATATGTTCTATAAACAGGGAGTAACTTCCATAGACGTGTTATGAAGCCTAGTTTATTAAGTCTTTAAAAGTTAATAGGTTTGAATATACAAGAAATATGGGGGGGTTATATGGGGGTTGAATTGCCCTCCTTTATGTGTGTGGGGAGTTTCCATGTGTCCTCATGTTGTGCACGATAATCCTGAGCACTGCAGTTACTCACCAGTGTGACGTGCAGTTCAGTGTGTGATCATTGTGCTGCCTGGGAAGGACCCAGACTAAGATAAGCAGCTAGAAGATGGATGGATGGATGGATGGATGAAATGCAGAGCAGGACCATATTGCTTTTTCGATCCTCCTTCCAGCTTGTTTGAGTGAGACATGGAGCAGGAGAAAATCAATCAGCGAAGAGCCAAAAAAAAAGAAGACTGAGAAAAAGAGTAAGGAGGGGGCCAGAGGGGGGGCGAATCAGAGCAAACCAGGAAAGAAAAGCAAGAAGAGAAGCGCACAGCCCAGTGAGGCGGGGGGGCCGAGCCAGAGTGACGAGGGCTTTGTCCTGGACGGCGACGTCCCAAAGAAAGCCACCTTGCATGGAGAGAAGACTGAACTCTAGGTGCTGGAATGTGTCCCACTGCTCCTGCCCAGAAGCCTCCTCTTCTCCCTCCATCTGCTGACGCTCCCGCTCCATTAGCCGCTCCTCATTCTGCCGTAACCTCTGCCTCCTTCCGGCGCGGCTGTCTGCTCTCTCTGCTCCCTGATGTCCTCGTCTTCCGGACGGGGGGGGGGGCACAGAGAGCCTCGATCTCCGGGAGGAGGCGCTCTCACTCTCACGGCCCAGAGCAAGCCAGCTTGGGAGCTTCTGTCAGGCCGTCCGTTAGACGCCCTTACCTGTCCTTCACTCCTCTTTAAAGCCTAACAGGAAGTGAGAATTGCGCACATTTTCCCGTTTGTTTCTAAATTTTTTTAATTTAAATCTTTAAAAACATGAGCTACACATGAAAATACCTTTAGACCCTTGAGCTGCTCTGCTACCATCTTGACTTATTCTCCTCTGTACACAGGGGTGGGTTCGGGGCCCCCACTGACACCCCTGCCCTCCCCAGTCTAGCAACTGTTTGTGGCCAATAGGGGGAGGGGGGGGGTTCAAAAAACCTCAGAAGCTCCACACAAATTTGTGGTTTGAATGGAGGTAAACACTGCGGCACACAGAATCGCAGCTGTGGGGGCGGGGGGGTGTCTTCAAACACCAAGCCCCGCCCTGTGGCTTGCTGGTTTACTTCCCAGATCGATGTGCTCTGCAGACTGACTGCCAAGGCTGTGTGTGAAGCGCTCAGAATCAGGGAGTCACGCGGAGTCACACGGTAATCCGAGGAGCCCTGCTTAGTGTCGCGTCACGCCGTCGCTGACACGAGGTCACCATACTCACCGTTTGTGAGAGCTGCTGTGTACCGATGGCCGCATATTTCTGCAGGACCACTAATCATTCTAATCATCATATAATAAGACCAAAGTGTCTACAAGTCTGATCTGAGAACGCCTGTAATGTCAGTGGTGTAGTCGCCAAAACGTGTTTTGCTTGATAGTCTATTATTTGTATGAATTTGGGTAGTGATTTTTATGCATTTTGTTGCTGTTGTACATGCCCTTGAATTATGGAATCCAAATCCTTCATTTCCTACACTGCTCTATGCTTTTATTCTGCCTAATGCAGTGAGAAGGATATCATCTGACAGCTGATGCAGTATCGATGTTCTTGAAATGCTTTAATTTCGTCGTGGTCTAACGGGCCAATGTCTTCAGTGAGTTTCGTCATTGCTGATATTTCAGAAGTGCTTTGTTAACTCAGCTGCTGTATTGATAGAAAAGTCTGATTTTTAGCAGAGGTTGTTGTTTTAAATCTGGTGAAGTACTTTGGCGTTACGTGCTGCCACATGACGGTGAATCCTAAGCTGAAAGTGAACTTTAGGTGTTACTTTTTGGAAATGATCATTTTTAAGTTTCTCCATAAATCTCTGACTCTGGATCAGCGCTTAACCCAAGTGATTATGTCTAAACTAGATTATCATTTTTGAAGTAACTTAATATCAGACATCCTCCTGTAAAAAGGGGCTGAATTATGTCGTGTGGGTAGACTAATTCTGCCATTTTTGTGTGACTCTGTGAGTTACACGGGTACTTATTAATTCCCCGGTTGCGAAGTCTGTTAATAAGATGCTTCCTAAATAAGGGTCATTACTATGGTGATGTCACAAAACGGCGCATGAAAAAACAGATGTGTGACTACATTAACTAATCAGAATGTTCTGCATGTTACTCTTTTACTAAGTTATGTTACTGAGTGTTTCTTTAAGTGATTGAAATAAGTGCAAGAATAAACATTTCATTCCCAGCCTCTGCTTTTTGGTTGATTAATGTGTCGTGTGTGTATATACCTCATACTAGAGGAAGTCGTTTGAGTGCTTTTCCTAATTACCGCGTCAGTATCCTCGCCTCTCCAGCCCTCAGTCCTGACAGCCCCGCGTCCCGAGCCCTACGCTATCAGAGTGTTCCAGACCCTGCCCAGACCTGGACCAGCTTCAGTCACAAGCAGCTTATCCGGTATAAACACTCATTCAAGGCATGGCTGATTATGGCTCTCCCTGGCCCGTGTCATTAGCCGATCTCCATGAGGACCTTCCAGAGCCAGGATAAATAATGATGCCTTATTTACCATTTGTAGCGATACATGGGAATTCTTAATTTTTTCCACATCCCATCTTTCTCTTCTATGAGCGCAAACCTTGGGCTCAAAGCACAGGTTAAGGGTTAGGTTAGCGTTAGCCACCTCTCAGGCATTGGCTATCAGGCAGCTTTTGCAGTTAAATGGATACACTTCTTTATTTCATATATTTTAAGAAACTGGAATGTAATTTTTAATGGTGCCTGACCATTCGGGACGATGGGTAAGATCCCCTAGAGTAGGACGGTTCAGGTCTGAATATGGACACCTTTGGCATTTCCGCGCAGTTTCTCAGCCCTGGTCCTGCTGGATGTAGCATACTGTCTACCTGAGCACTTACTGACTACACAGAAACCATTATTATGCTAATTAAAGCAATCTGATCTTCAGTCGACGTACTGGATTCTTAGTGACGTAATATGAGCCATGCGCGGTTCCTGCCGGGATCACTGCAGATTAACAGAAATCCACAGGGTGAAGGCATTCCTTGTACCATGTTCTGCATCTCTGGTTGGTGGCCAGCGAAGGACCAAGGTTTATATCTGCAAGGTGCCAGTTTAAAGCCACTTTTATCCGAGGGTTATGGTTGGAATCGTTTCTGGGTTAAGGAGTAAGTGGGCGGACACGCGGGAAGACGGGAAGAGACGGGAGGGTACAGGTGACGGGAAAACCAAAGGGGTACCATTAAAGCCGAGTCGCTGTGGACTTCTTTTTGTTTTCATCCAAGTTTGATGCAAGAAAGTTTTATTATTCACCAAAAAAGTGCTAAAAAGTATAAATCAAAATAAAAATCAATTTGCATAATATATCAAGTACGGTGCTAATTTGAGCTCCGGCATTATGCTTAGCCGTCCAAAGAAGGTGCTGGGGGGCTCATTAAAGATCAAACGTGCTTTTTTAAAGGTTTTGACATGAACAGTTTGTAATTATTGTGTTTTTTTTTTACACACGCTGTGTACCAATTTATATACATGAATTTGTTTTGCATGAGTTATTAAGGGCTCAAAGAGGGACGTTATTTGAGGCTTCTCAATGATTAAAGGTAGATGTGAAATAGGAGTATAAAACGAAAACATGCCATAACTTTACTTTACTTTCACGATAATCGGCCGTGGCTGCGTTGCGGAGCTGGTGCCGAGACGCGCTAATCGAGAGCGCCGTTTCCCTGCCGAGCGGCCGGCTCCGCCAAGCCCGTTAGATGGCACCAAAGCTTAATAAATTAAGCAAGTTTAAACACGGCGTTCCACATCAAAAACACCCCCTTCTCAGTTAATGCTCGCTACACGGACATTCTCAGTCTTCCTACTTGCCCCACTTAGCCAACGCCAAGCGAGAGTAGCCTGTAGTTACGTGTCTTTGTGTTTAGTACACCACTATACTTAGGCTATTAACAGCAAAATACTAATCACTGCATATACTAAGATAAACCAAGATATCAATTTCTTCATTGTAATTAATATATCAATATTAATCGGTCGTCAACATATTACAACTTTAAGCTACAACATCGTAGGTCTACTGCAGTTTTAAGTTCACAGCCTATTATAAAAGTACGACGAAAAGAACACTCTCGTTTTTACTGAAAGCTGAAGTAAGCATATGGAGTTAAATACAATATTTATAACCTGGATGTAGAAAAAAAGGGATGAGGAGTGATCGTAAATTCAGGATCTACTGATCCACGCAAAACCACAAGTGATCGCTTTTATCACATTAGGCCTATTCTCAATAACTATATTATTTAAGTATCGTCTTAGCTGCAAAATAATAATAAAAAAATAACTGGCAGCCAGTTCCTCAAGTTTACTGCCAAAAACAGACACCGGGGTTAGTGCGCAAATGTTTGTTCATTACCAGACGACCTAGCGGCTCGCTGTTTATTGTCCTGCACGGTTTCCTCTGCTCACTCCTTCAATTTGGGCCTAACCCGGTTTTCTCAGCCCCGCTGCGCGGGAATACATACTTCAATTTCTTTGCCCACATAATGAACATCTGGCGGCAAGGTGTCTAAAACTAAGAAAGGAAAAAAAGAGGAGAAAAAACAACTCAATAAAACTTATGCCCCTTATTTTTTATGACCTAGATATTCTACCCCCTACTCACATACGTTCTGTTTTAGTGCATCTGTTGAAATGTATATTGTGTAACAAACGAGACATTTCGATTCCTAAATGCAGTACAGTTTAATTATGAAGCGGACATTTTGTGTTTATGAAACAATTCATTTACTTAATTAAAGCCTGCACTTTGATCTCGAAGTAAAAGGTTTAATCATTATGCTTATTAGGTTAAATGTTCTTTTTTAAAATTTCAATTGTATCAAGATGGTTTGGAAAATTCCTTTACCTCTGCATTGAGAGCACTTGCCTGGTTGGGAAATACAATGAAGTGAAAAATAATTGAGGGGGGAAAAGTGTATTTACTTTTATCTTCCGAGAGAGCCTGATTGAAACCCATATTCAGATTAAAGCATTTTTGTCTTTTATCTGATAGGAGATTGAAGAGTAGTTCTGGGAACAAGTGCTCCGGGCTCAATTTATTAAGCACTTCACCGAAGACACCGATAATGCGACCGGCTGTTCCTAATTCTGAAAAACGTCTCAATCTAAGGTTTTACATAAATCGTTTGCTATGTGCCCGTCTTTGTACTGCGATTTACTGCGGCGACTACAGCTTCTGATAAACCCCAGTAAATGACCGCACATTAAAGCAAATATTTCACTTACAATAGCTCAAAATCCGTCTTCTGAAGTTTCTCAAGAAAAAAAAAATCAAATAAAACTCTTATGAGTTTTATTTGAGCCCTCTTATGAGTGATTCTGAACAAGTGGGAGTACAAACATTTCTATAATTAAAAAAGCTGCATTTATAACACAAGTCAATATTTTTATTTGTTCGTAATTATTGTTGAATAGGAGAAACTGCCATGCTGATGTACGTCCGGAGTTTCTCCTTGGAGAGCGGAAGTCGAGTTCCCTAAAATACATTAATCAATTAAAATACTGTGAGCGCCGCTGAATTTACAGCCACTGGTATTTCAGCCAACGAGATAAAGTGATTAATTTTTCTTTGCAAACAATTTACTCAGTAAATAATTATTTTTTTCACAATCGATACAACAATCAGGCGGTGCTGACTTGGACTTGGAAAGCCTGATAAAGCGGAGCGTTTAAAATGCAGGGCGAGCTTCACGCGCGCGCTGAAGGGTTTTGAAAGCACCAGGGAAAAAAGATGTCAGCGAGGAGACACGCACCGCCCTCCTTCTCAAGCATCTGCCATGATCACCTTGTTTGTGCGGTCAAAATTATCGCCATAGTGGAAGATTTTGTAATGCAACGACTTTTTGACACATCGGGGATGCATGGTGGCCGGGTCTTCTTGCATACGCCGCTTTAGCAGGGACGCGGCATGATTGAATTGAAGGGGGCCACGGTGTGATGTCGTGTATTTGCCTAAAAGCCGTCTTCGACACTAGAATCATTGTACTTTCTCGTGTTTCGCCTCTCCCTCCTTGCCTAATGGATAGCGAAACACTCCGGGACTCAATCCTTCTAATGAAAATACTGCATTAATTTTATTTTCTGATGTGTCATTGTAATTCAAGAGATGTTTTTAATCTTCCGATAGCTTCGACACAACAAGCCATTTAAAAAGTATTTGGCTGCTAGCCTTTTTTCTGCTCTTGCAAATGGGGGCTTTCATTTTATGCCGTTTTTCAGATCTGGACATTAAAAGCGCTTCTTCATTTAATTACAGAAGTGTATTAAAAAAAAACTCAGACGGAGGGGGGAGGGATTTTGAAAGACACAGGAGAAAACCAAAGAAAAGCGAGCTTTTTTGTTTATGGCATTTCCGCAACTCCCTAATGACGCGTAATTATATCTCAGTAATACTGTTCGTGCAAATCAGGAATGAACAGATGGTAGCGGGATCGTGATGTGGCGTGTGGACCGGATCACCCCGGACCCAAATAAAACCGATAACCTTGAGAGAGATCGTAGGGGTAGCGTTCTACCCCTAAGACCCCCCCAGAAAAAAGAAAAAAAAAACGCAGCATAGACGAAGGTTCATACCTTCTGAGACATTTCGGACTGGGGTCTTGTGCACTGTCAGATTTTTACGCATGCTGTCCCACTGCCGGTTTTCATTTTATTTTTTATAATGGAATCAGTGGACATAACTAGTGTAAATTACCGTTTAATGTGAGAACACTCAAAAGTCCTCTAAGCGTAATTTAAATTACGGCTTTGTACGTTCAACAGACCGACAGCAGAAATGTCGACACCGTAATTTAAAGCAATTTAACAACACGGGAGGTATATTGAGTGCCACGGAAACGTGATACACTGTGAGCGCCAACCCCCATTTACTGAAAGCGTTATTGTGGGGAGAAACGACACTAACTCCCCTATTTACATTAGGACAGACAACGATGATGAGATAGGTCTGAACCATTAACTCAAACTACCCTTGGATAAATATGCTAGCTCTTGGGACTTAACAGCTTCGCCAGTGACAACAGGAAGTGCACTGAAAGCTGTGACTCTCCACTTCCTTATTGCTGTCAGGGCTCCTGTCACCTAAAGGTCCTGCATGGCTAAGCTGACGATCCCTCCTTCTACCAGAGGATCCTAAAAAGGGATCTCTGCTGATGCTCTTTGCTCACCCGATCCTTTGCAGATCCAGCTCACCCCACACGTCACTCTGCTCCCGTCATGGTGCCATAAATCCACTCCTCTCTCCTTATTCTGCTGACTCCCATCATCGATGAGCTTGGTAGCACCTCATCTTGAATGACTCTCTGCACGTGGGTCCGCGCGTTGATGCGTTTGACCTCCAAAACCTCATTCACAGTGACTCCGCCTGACTCCCACTCCCTCGGTTGGGTGCCTCCGCCGACTTCACCATGTCTTTGCTAGTAGGTACAGCTGCCAGGAAAAAGCAGCATTTTACCTGCGACACGTCATGGGAAACAAACCCCAGAAAGGTCACTGACTACAGACGTACCCCTGTTTGCAGAGCTGGGAATATTAAAACTGGTTTCCTCCTTTGCCCCCCCCCTCGTATGCTGGAACAGGCTCTTTAAATCCCATGGAGTGTAATTTGTCAGATTTTACACTAATAATAATATGCTGTGTCACTTTGAGACAGGACAGGGGAGGGGGCCTCTGTTGGGAGACATCTTGTTTTTGGATGTGTGTAGGAAGCTGTCGCTCTCTCATCGCTGCTTCAGAACCGAAGCCCCTTTCAGTCTGCGGCTGACTGACACTCTGCTAACAGGCCTCGCCTGTGAATCTGCGTGGATCCCCTGCTGGAGAAAGCACAACATGTCCTAAACCACGTTTGGCCCATATATTAACCCAGCCTCTTCTCTTCTCTCGCTGTCACCTGTTAAAATCGTCCCCCATCGTGCCCCTATTTTGAAACACTTCACAGGAACGGATGTGTGTCAAGTTTGGGCTTGATTTTATAGCATCATTAGACACACAAATGGCGGGCTCCTGGTGCACGAGGTTTACTTATAGACCACACAGACTTTACAGGCATCGCAGAGCTGATGCTCACGATGCCCTTTAGGGGTGGAATTTTTTTAAAGTCTGACAAAGTGAAACTTTAGACAGAATAATAGCACTTCAATTTAGATCAAAGTGTGGAAATTATCTGCATATCAAGGGTTGGAAAATAATTTTTCTTATCGATGGCGACGTATAGAACGGGCTAATCCACATGTACTTATATGGGTACAAACTGCTCGTAAATGTTCGTTGTTGCATTATAAGACTTCAAAACAGAGATAAAGCAAGACACAGATGGGATTTGATCCACGCTACTTATGAAGCCGGGTAGTGGGTGGGTTATATGGTTATCAGAACGTGTTTAAGGTGCTCAGATTAGTGTTTGTGCTGAACTCCTTGTATATTATGTTCCCTAAACTCCTTTAAATACAAAAAAATGACAAAAAAAATGTTACGGATGAGGGAAACTCGGTGTGTAGGATATGGTTCTTGTGTATGCACTAATACCTTATAAATATCTGTCCTAACTTAGCCTTCCCCAGAATGGGATTTTCCGCTGGGGTGAAACGCCATTCCCATCTATATTTTGGTGTGTGACACACGGATGCATGTTCCTGGCACGGCGGTCTTGGAGCGGATGGTTAGTGCAATCTGTATTATTTACCCTTCGACATTGGAACCTCTGGCTATTTCCCCTGCACAAACGGATCGAGATGAATAATTTAGAAAACAAACATCCAGCGTCCAGAGTGAAAACCTTTATTCACTTCCCAGAAAAGATGGCGAGGGATTTTATCATATCTGAAGCTTCATAATTTATTTTCTTTGTAGACAAAGAAAATGGAGAATTTGATGGCTGTAATCTCTTTGAATAAAAGTGCGGTCAAAAGCAAAATATTGATCTTATAGCACGTTCTTCATCTGGTTTTATATCGCGGCCTCGTGTGGAGAATGCCAGAGCATTATAGGAACGCAACACAGGGCCCTCGGCTGTTTATCTACGCATGGAGACAAGCTGTACTGTCGTCCAGCACCGTCGTTATATTTTTAACAGTCCGACAAATTTGTCCGACGTCTTGCAGGACACTCGGTAAACACAACTGTAAACGCCGCACTGACTATCAAGCGGCCTCAGTCAGAATTCACTCAGTTATCTGTATGCTGGGCGAGCGTAGACATAACCCTAACCCTAACCCTAACCCCATCTGCAAAAACCACTCATCAGCTTCAACGGGACCTTGCCCCATGGTTCCAGGAAGGCCCTGGGATCTGTGCTGACAGCTTCGTGTGGTAAGCGTAGACCCAGCACTAGTCTGTGTGGTAGTAGCATAACGTCAGGAGAAGGACGGGAGGGGCCGCCAGGGCAGGGGGGCTCCTCGACACGTTTAGAGCGGATCAGTGGCACGGAGATGGCAGAGCGGCTCCGACAGGCCCCCGCGGGAATGCGGTGCCGGCAGCCGCTCTCGATTTAACGCTTCACTCAGGGCATTCACATCTCCTTATTCCCGTGTTTTACAGCCGCTCTGTCGCGCGGCTGCAGCTTTTAGAGAAGCATCATCCCTGCCGGCCTGCTCCGGATTCATCGCGGCGCTTACGATTCCGCCCGTCGCTCTTTCGTGCTTTTATGTCGTCTGCTGAGCCGGCATTTTCTGCCGTCTCTCCTGGTGAACCGGTGAATTTTTTAACAGCTGATGCTCAGCCCTGCGCGCTTATGAGCTTATGAGCCTCAGGATGGGGGGGGGGAAGGGTGAATGGGTGGCGTGTGGAACAACATTGACTTTGCAGGTATAAAGAGACAAAGCGGAAACCAGCGGACAGCTGTATTGTCCTTCACTAGTGCCATCAATCCTCAGCGCACATTGTCTGCCCTGTGACAACACGAATATAGTTGTTTTGTTTTTTTTTGTCACGCCAATAAAGCAACGCGAAAACTAAAAAGGGAGAGACGAGGGGTGGGGGGCAGCAGGGGGCGAGGTCAGCCAGAGACAGATCTCATCACCAAGATTAACAGTCAACGTAATTTGCAGTGAGACATCGGACCCAAAAAATACGGCACCGCCTTAAAGCGACTCAGCCTTGACACATCTGCTGTACAAACAGTTTTTCCCCCGAAACATGTCCGTTAACAGAACAGTCGCTGCTAAATTTACCACGGGAATAAGGCGATACGCTCATATGACATTCGTACATTCCCCGGAAGATACAGTTACAGAGAACGCATTACAAAATATTGTACTTCAAACAGCCCTTCTTCAAAGGCCTATATGTATAATGAAAGCTGAATTAGTAAATCTTTACATGACTATCTGCTTATCTGAGAAACTACTGAGACCTGCGCAAAGCGTAACCCCAACATCAAAAAGTATTTTCAAAAAAAATACGGCGAACATAAAGCTGTCGGTGTTTCGCCTAAGTCAAGATCTCAGCGAAATCCTAAAAGAATCTCTTTCAAGGCCCTTGCTGCCATCGCCTGCAGTCATTAAAGGACGACTGAGGCATCATGGGTAATTATCAGGAATGACACCAGAGCAGGTCAGTGAGCTGTGGCTTAATGTGCTGCTGGCTTGGGAAGTGTGCAGGGCCTGTCCCGTTATTAATGGATGACCTTTGTGAATTTTACTGGTTATGGAGTGAAATTAACGTCTCTAATCATTTGTTATAGTCACGTCTGCTAATACCCGCCGAAGGTGAAAGGTCTGATGGATTTTTTTTTTGCAACTGTATTTTTTGTCAAAAAATAAAACTCAAGGGATGACCGGCGCTGTGGAGACGGGGACGGGATGCAGACGGGCCATCGGCAGGGGGCGGGGAAGGCCGCCGGGCACGGCTGCCGCTTTACCCATAATGCACCTCTCTTCGTAGTGGGCGATCCTCCCCCTGTGCGGCCAGCGACAGCGGGGAACCCGGGCTACCGGGAAAATGAGTCCAGCGTGGTGGTGGAGCCGGCTGCCTCTTTGTTGTGGCTTTTTACCGCCTTTCTGAGCCCTTGGAAGTAAACAGGTACTCGGGCTGAACGGGCCCCTACAGGGCTTCTGGGCAACCGCGGCGCAGAGCAGCACTCCCTCGCCACTTCAAAGGGACCAGAGGGAGAGGGAGAAAACGAGCCTGAACTGTACGCCTTTCCTACCGAGCCTTGTTAAAGCAGCTCGTACAGTAAAAGATCACTTCAAAGGGCCCAGCGCCAGCCGCCTTGAAAGGCGGCCGATTGTTTTTGCATTTCATTACCCTGTGTAGGATATTAATCCTCACTGCACCTCGCTAAATCTTAATTAGTCTGATGATAAAAAAAACAATGCAAGCCCACAAGAGTCGTGTCATCAAACCCACGTAAATATCTCCCAGTAAAAGGGTCGAGAGCTGCATTGCCCACCCGGCTCATGTACCTGTACCATCTGGGTTTGTGACCCATGGAAGCTGTGCTGTGGATTAGCTGCCGGGAACACGCTGGCATCTGGCATGAGCAGCTGCGGCATGGCGGAGGAGTGTGGGCACTGTGTCCCCAGTGCGGGCAGACTGCCGCATGTCACCGCGTCCCCAGTGCGGGCAGACTGCCGCATGTCACCGCGTCCCCAGTGCGGGCAGACTGCCTCATGTCACCGCGTCCCCAGTGCGGGCAGACTGCCGCATGACACCGCGTCCCCAGTGCGGCCAGACTGCAGCATGTCACCGCGTCCCCAGCGCAGGCAAACTGACGCATGTCACCGCGTCCCCAGTGCGGGCAGACTGCCGCATGACACCGCGTCCCCAGTGCGGGCAGACTGCCGCATGACACCGCGTCCCCAGTGCGGGCAGACTGCCTCATGTCACCGCG
>JAABNX020000055.1:316042-330314 GCA_015163995.2 Mormyrus lacerda
CCGGACCCCAGCACGCTCACTGTTTATCCTCTGCTGGCCGGCTAATTTGGTATTTAGAAATGAGAGTGTCTTTACAGGTTTTCATTAGACATCATTTTGAGGCTCATTTAAAATCAATCCCCCCTCCACCCGCCCGCCGCCCGCTCGCTTGTCAGCCGGATGAAAAATGATCGGGCCCGTGCCGGCCTGCGCTCGCCACTGCCTGCGCCGCACTCCCCTGATCTGTTAATACAGTATCATCTGGTACAAAGTGCGGCCAATTCCCACATCTAATTACAAACAGGAATTCGGGGTCATTAAACTAAATACATTTCCATTAGGCAGAGCAGAGGCTCGGGCTGAGGACGGTGGCACACGCCGGACCTCCTCGCTCCCGCTCCCGGCTCTTCCTAGTCGCTCTCGCTCCGGAGGGGAATAATAGCCTTATATTAATTACCGCCCCCCCCCCCCCCCACACTCCCCGTCTTGAGGGTGTGCGATAAGGTACTAGGAGAAGCCGATTCTGTGTCGACCAAGCCATGTTTCGAGGACCCACGGCCTCATTGTCAGAGCATCTTCCTCAAGGTCACGGTGAAGCGAGGCCCGGTGGGGGGGGGTCATACTGAATCCCCCCGACCCCCCAGAGGAGTGCCGACCCACTCTGCTTAGCTGGCATTTCTCTCCAAAGTGACTTTGCGGTTTTAACCCATTTCTATAGCTGGATATTTTTACTGGAGCAATTCAGGTTAAGCGCTCAGCTCAAGGGTACAACTGCCGGACCCCCAGGGAACCACGCCGCCAGCGTCCGAGGTCACAGGCCCACATCCTTAACCACAGCGCCACCTGCTTGACAGTAAAGGACAGGGCATGATGATCCAAGCCGTCTCCTCAGCTTATGCTGCGAGTGCCACTCAACAGCGACGCGTGCGAGAAGGAAGACCAGGAAAGGGCCGAAACCAGACACTGATATTCAGGCTCTAATAATCACTTCCTGTGTTTACCCCCCACCGACGATGTTTTCTTCCTAGAAAGTGACCCTGGCTTCTCTGTTTACACCGTTGAATGATTAATGTGCTAACTGACAGATATTTCGCTGATATCTCGCTTTTGCGCATCTTGAAAGGCGTCACAGAGGCCGAAAGCGCAAGTCGGTATTAGGATGAGTGTGTGGCACAGCGACGCCTCCCTCTAACGGACGTCAGCACCGCCCCTCCGCTCAGAGAAGCCTCTCTTCCGCCCCGTGTGCAGGGGAATCATTTGTAGATCATGGAGCTCACTGCTTGTACTCAGAGCACAACAGTACACGTTTCCATCTGCCCCTGACTGGATTTCGGAGCCTAGTACTGCCTTGGACCTCACAAGGTGACACCTTGCAGATCTCCTGTCCAAGGCACGTAGATGTTTGGCACGTGTGTGGCCCCTCCCTGAATGGTCAGCGTGTGGCATCAATGACTCATGACTCACTGGCCCCTGAAGCTGAAAGCCTGCCAATCCCTCAGCTGGGTGCAGAGACATCAGCAGAAAGTGACCAAGATGTAAGGATGCTGGGAATCGCCTGACAAAGGGCCGTGGGGGGGCCAGGCTGGGTCAGGGGCCCAAAGTGGGCACCAATGAGCCAGCATGCAACAGATCAGACCTGCACCTCCGAAAGCAAAAAACGCACTGACATGCACACGCACATCTGTCCCTGATGCGACCTCGCAGGCGCTACCCCAGACAGACATGAAGCATCCACGCAGGCACTGCCCCGGACGGCTATGAAACGTCCTTGCAGGCACGGCCCCAGACAGCTATGAAGTGTCCTCAAAGACACTACCCTGGACGACTATGAAGTGTCCTTGCAGGCACTACCCTGGACGACTATGAAATGTCGTCAAAGACACTGCCCTGGACAGCTATGAAGCATCTATGCAGGCACTGCCCCGGACGGCTATGAAGTGTCCTTGCAGGCACTGTTCTAGACCACTATGCCGCTGGCCCTCAAGGTCCCCTTTATCCAATCCCCAAAGAGCTAGCCTGGAGTCCCCTTGGAGTACCACCTGTTAATGGTCACCGTGCTGACAGAATCCCCCACCCCCATGCGAGGTGTGCCTGTACTTCACTCCGATTCGGGGCCTGTGTGTTTAAACGTGGCAGAGTATCACCCCTGGTGTTCATAATTCACACAGACCTGTCCCGCCTGTGACTGTGGAATATCAGGCTGACCTTCGCGATTTTCTCCTTGATAGTATAAGAGCCTGATTATACATGACTTACACATAATGTCCAAGGGTATGAAAGTGTGTTTGAATAAAAATAAGCCAGGGATGTGAATCATGCAGCCATTACTGTCGCTTGGTGAAGCATCGGCTAGGGGGCGGACATCGGGCCGGTCTGCCAGGGACCAGGGCACTCCCGTGGCCACAGGGCAGCTCTGGGGAGGCGGCAGCGAATCGCACCTACACGGGGGGTGAATCGTTATCAAGCCTCCTTTGTCTGCGGCAGGTGTGGCTCCCCTGACACAGGCAGCGATGCAGAAACCTGCCGCCCGCCGCCGTCCTGTGGGGGGAAGCCGCTCATGCGTGTTCCGGAGCTGCGGCCACAAGACTGCGGGTTACAGCTGCTTAGGGGTGAGATGTGCGTCGTTTGTCTGCCAGCAGAAATGCGATACGAGCCTCTGCATTGGGGAGCCTTGCCAGCAGGGTTGCTCCTCCACACTTACTGCGGCGTCAAAACGTCACACTACGGGCCGGAAGACTAACATGCAGATCATACATGTGATTAACATAAAGACTACATGTGTGATTAATATTAATGTGTTAAATTGGAGGGTGTGTGTGTGTAACTACATCCGCTTTAGCTGCAGTTCAGACAGCCACAGGCACAGCTGCTCCTCCTGGGGGGTGGGGGTGTGTAAGGAGCCTGGGAGCAGAGGCCCATAATTCCCCGTCTGCTTTGGCCCCGTGCCCCCCCCAAGTGGAAGCTTATTAGTGTCCCATTAGGGCCGAGCATCAGGGCAGCGCTCTGCACCGCGAGAGACACGGAGTGTGGCGGGATTGGCAGGATGCGCAGGACGGCCGAGGACAGCGCCGGCTTACGGGAAGCGGCCTTAACACGGCGCCCATGAGAGGTGGGAGTGGCAGTGCAGGATTACGCAAAATGGGAGTGACACCTGTCTGCTGCTGGGAAGCAGCGTCTGTGCTGGGGGAGGGAACGAGGGGAGAAGAAAGTGCTGACCGGGAAGTAGTGCAGGAAGAGCAAAAACGAGGGAAAAAAAGAGGCTATTCAATGGAGCGGCTGCCCACATGCTCTCCCGCCCTCCCAGAACACCAACCCTTCTCCTGCCCAGAACGCCGGGTCCTCTCCCACTCAGAATGCCAGCCCCTCTTCCGCCTGGAACAACAGCCCCTCTCCCGCCCGGAATGCAAGCCCCTCTTCTGCCCGGAACGACAACCCCTCTCCCGCTCGGAATGGAAGCCCCTCTCCAGCCTGGAACGACGGCCCCTCTTCCGCCCAGAATGACGGCCCATCTCCCACTCAGAACACTAGCCCCTCTTCCGCCCGGAATGCCAGCCCCTCTTCCGCCCAGAACACCAGCCCCTCTCCCGCCTGGAATGCCAGCCCCTCTTCCGCCAAGAATGACGGCCCATCTCCCACTCAGAACACTAGCCCCTCTTCCGCCTAGAAAGACGGCCCCTCTCCAACTCGGAACGCTGGCCCCTGTCTCTCCTGGCATGATAGGCCTTCTCTGGCCTGGAACACCACCCACCCTCCTGCCCTCCACCTGTTTCTGCTAAGTCTGCACCGGCGGCCCTGACATCTCCGAGTTGCTTTAAATAATGCATGGAATTTCTCTTTTAACTTGTCAGTGGAAACGAGAAATATATCAGCTCCTCTGTGATGTCACTTGTGACGGTGATGTTCCCTGACAGCGTTCCATTAGACCAATGAGGTCCTTCGCTAGGCCTGTACCCCCCCAAGCCCCCCCACCCCCCCATCCTTACACCGCAGGTTCCTGCTTGTTAACAGGCTGGGCAGCGCATGCATATTTAATAACACCGTTTCACAGAAGCCTTACCTCTGCTGCTTTTTCACGCACCCACACTAGCAGCGCAAGCCCTCAGAAACGCAAATGCTGTCTCTCGCCTTCCTCCCGACTTCCTTGAAACTCGGAGGGGTGACTTTCTCAAGTGACGGGGGGCCAACAGTTAAGGAATCAGCCGCTGGACTGCGCCCTGTAATCGGGCTGTGAAGGGGGTGCTCTCACGGAAGGGGCAGGAATGCCGTTTCGGGGGGGGGGGGCACTGTGTAAACAGTCGCGATCTGGGTTGACTGCAGATAGCCGAGAGTCCGGCTTGCGGGGGGGGGTTGCAGATTAGATTATATGCCCTTTGATGTTTTCCAAAGCAGCTCAGCATCAGAGAGGGAGGGACCACGAAACAGGCCTGGGAACCTCAAAGGGACGGAGCAGGAACAGAGGAGGAACAGAGGAGGAACAGAGGATGGAGAGCAGAGGAGAAAGGGGGCGGGGCCCCGCAGCTGTCGCTGGGGATTTGCGTCTTGGCCAGGCTAAAGTCAGCACACAGTCTTCTGAGGCCGTTTGATTCGCTTGGAGGGGAACTCGCTAGATCGTATTCCAGAACCTTCTCTGGATTAAACGGCCTCGGAAGTGTGACCGATGGCTGGCCCCTTTCTTGGCTGTTTGGTGTTTGAGCGGCTGTTCCTCACACGGAGTATGGCACCCTATCGCCCGCCCCCCCCATGATCGTCCTATACGCTGCCACGTTTGAAGAGAAGGAGGCCAGAGACATAATGCGGGGTGGTGATATTCAGCTCATAAAGCAGCCCCTGGGTCATTGCTGCACACCCCTGGTGACATCGGCTCCCACACTGACATCACGGCCCGGAGACGGCCTCCACACTGACATCACGGCCCGGAGACGGCCTCCACACTGACATCACGGCCCGGAGACGGCCTCCACACTGACATCACGGCCCGAAGACGGCTCCCACACTGACATCATGGCCCGGTGACAGCCAACATGCTTAAACTAAAAATCCTTTACACGAGTTCTGGAGTAAATCCGTGTTTGAGGCATCTCTCGGAGCATGCCGCAGAATCCGATATGGCTTATACAGGCATTGAAGAGGAAAGGGGAAATTAGCAGGGGACACACGGAGACCATGCTTGAATATGGGAGCACCGTCCCCCCCATGGACTCGCCCACGTGATGAAATATGACTCCACCTACCCCCCGCACTCGCTGTCTGCTGATCAACTCGGAAAGCCATGGAAATGGCACCATCCTCATCATCATTACCTTCCTAACTGCCATTATCATCAGTCTTAATACAGCCGTGCCTTTGTGTCAGCAACAGTACATTAGAGTCCCACTAATAGAGTGCGAGGCTGAGCCAAACCCTAAACCCTCTCATTCCATCTCTTAGCTCCGCCTCCGGCATGAAATTTCTTTAGAGGATGATTCTGTCCAAACTGAAGTACAGGGTCAATCAGCATCTCGGAGCACTTGGGCTTAAGACCCTAGCAATTGTGACAGTGTTATGCTTACTGTGGCAGTCGTGGGATTTGAACCAACAACCTTCACGGGTAGAGATCCCTAAACTGCTTTTTCAGTCCCCCTTGTCAGTCTGAGATGCTCTCCGTGAATTTAGATCCCCCTCCGCCCACACTGGCATGGGTGTATGTCAATCGATGTGTCTGCAACATCGCCGGCTTCCATATGATTTCCTCTCCCCTGAATATTCGCTGTCACGCGTCTGGGGGGGCGGGGGGGGGGGGGTCTCTTTCCTCATGGCAGTGATAAAGGCTGGGGGAGCCAGGGGGGTTTGCGTGAGTCACGGTGCTGTGCCACCAGGCCGCAGTCAGTCACACGGCGATCTAGATGCACGGTCAGGGCGCCGTCGTTAAGAAGCCTTAAGCTGCAATAAAGTGTCTCATAAGCAGAGGGACAGGCTGGCGAAACCAATTACCTGCAATAGCCAGTACACACCGAGGGGGGGCCAGAGCAACCCCCCCCCCACCACAACCACCAGCACCACCCACTCTAGCAGGGTGGCTCTGAATAAACCTCTGCTCCTGATCTGCCACTCTTCAAGCAGTGCAGGACAGCGCATCCTAGCAGCTAACCTGTCTTCCTGCAAGATGGGGAGGGCACCAGATTAGACATGGTGTGCGGGGAGGTGTGGTACCACTGCAAAGCCAGCTGGAAAGACATGGCCCCACCCCCCTCTGAGCATACACCCCTGTCTTACACTCTCCTGATGCTCGCCTGTGCTGCTCTAAATACTATGCAAATACTGACTTAAATACTGCCTTAAATACTGCACAAATGCTGCCTTAAATGCTGCATTAAATACCGCACAAATGCTGCCTTAAATGCTGCCTTAAATACTGCGCAAATGCTGCCTTAAATGCTGCCTTAAATACTGCACAAATTCTGCCTTAAATACTGCACAAATGCTGCCTTAAATGCTGCCTTAAATGCTGAATTAAATACTGCACAAATGCTGCCTTAAATGCTGCATTAAATACTGCACAAATGCTGCCTTAAATACTGTGCAAATGCTGCCTTAAATGCTGCCTTAAATACTGCACAAATGCTGCCTTAAATGCTGCCTTAAATGCTGAGTTAAATGCTGCACAATTGCTGCCTTAAATGCTGCCTTAAATACTGTGCAAATGCTGCCTTAAATGCTTCCTTAAATACTGCACAAATGCTGCCTTAAATGCTGCCTTAAATACTGCACAAATGCTACCTTAAATGCTGCTTTAAAAACTGCGCAAACGCTGCCTTAAATACTGCCTTAAATACTGCCTTAGATGCTGCACAAATGCTGCCTTAAATGATGCCTTAAATACCACCTTAAATACTGTGCAAGTACTGCCTTAAATACTGCCTTAAATACTGCACAAATACAGTCGTCCCTCTATGCGTTTCGACTTTCGCTGCGCAGTTTTTTGTATATTCATTAAAAAGTTGATTGAGACAATGAAAATGATACATCGCTACGCATCGGAAGCATCTTTGCCCTTGTGAGTGTTTGCGATTTCTGAGAGCTTTTATCTAAGCCCCACGATGGCTCCTAAACGTATTTTCAGAGGTTAGTGGTTGTGTGTAAGAACTGTGTGTGCATAATTAAATGTACAATAATAATAATATGATATTTGTAACATCTAATATGTCTTATTTTCTCTTATTTTATCTAATATATTGGGTAATGGTGTAATGGTGGCTAAAGGGTGTTATTTCATGTCTAGAGGGCGCTAATATTTAGACCGTATTTAGAAGGTCGTAAATAGGTTTTCTATGCTCTAACTTCGATTTACAAATGAAAAATCCTACTTCGTGGAAATTCACTTATTGCGGTAGAGTCTGGAACTGATTAACCGCGATAAATGAGGGCCGACTGTACTGCCTTTAATACTGCAAAAATGCACCCGTAAGTACCACCTTAAATAGTGTGTTAAATACTGCTTTAAATACTGTGTTAAATACCACTCAAAATACTGCTTTAAATTCTGCCTTAAATACTGTGTAAACACTTTCT
The DNA here is from genome assembly GCA_015163995.2 of Mormyrus lacerda. Classification (NCBI taxonomy): domain Eukaryota; kingdom Metazoa; phylum Chordata; class Actinopteri; order Osteoglossiformes; family Mormyridae; genus Mormyrus; species Mormyrus lacerda. Next base: position 323,570 of record JAABNX020000055.1, read on the forward strand.
TAAACAGTGCACAAATATTGCCTTAAATACCATGTTAAATATCTGACAAACGCTGTGCTTACTGCACTGTGTCATGCATCCTGCATTGTGCGGCTAAGAATCAAGAGATGCAAATGGAGCCGTGTCCATGTCAATTATAGCAGGTGTGATGACGCTTTTAACACGCAACTGACAGCACAGACACACACATGTTCGACACATGTCACATGAGTCATAAGTGGGCAGCGTGTGGTTGATGGGTGAGGAAATCCAACGGGTCAGTATCTGTAATCACAGGGTGTATCTATGATTCTGTATCTGTCTGTCTGTCTGTGGGGCCTGAATCTGTGTGTAGAGCCTCTATCTGTCTGCTGGTGGGGGCTGTATCTCTGTGTGTGAAGCCTGTATCTCTGTGTCTATGGAACCTGTATCTGTGTGTGTAGAGCCTATATCTGTCTGCCTGTGGGGCCTGTATCACTGTGTGTGGAGCCTGTATCTCTGTGTCTATGGAGCCTGTATGTGTGTGTGTGGAGCCTGTATCTGTGTGTGTGGAGCCTGTATCTGTCTGCCTGTGAGTCCTGTATCTCTGTGTCTATGGAGCTTGTATCTGTGTGTGTGGAGCCTGTATCTGTGTGTGTGGAGCCTGTAACTGTGTGTGTGGAGCCTGTATCTGTCTGCCTGTGAGTCCTGTATCTCTGTGTCTATGGAGCTTGTATCTGTGTGTGTGGAGCCTGTATCTGTGTGTGTGGAGCCTGTAACTGTGTGTGTGGAGCCTGTATCTGTCTGCCTGTGAGTCCTGTATCTCTGTGTCTATGGAGCTTGTATCTGTGTGCGTGAAGCCTGTATGTGTATCAGTGTCAGTGTGGATTAATGTGTATTACTGTCAATGTGTATTAGTGTGTATCATTGTGTATCAGTGTGAATTATTGTTTCTCAATGTATCAGTGTGAATCAGTGTATCGGCATGTATCAGTGTGTATTATGTCAGTGTGTATCAGTGTATCAGCATGTATCAAGGTGTATCAATGTATCAGCATGTATCAGTGTGTATTATGTCAGTGTGTATCAGTGTATCAGCATGTATCAGTGTATCAGCATGTATCAGTGTGTATCAGTGTATCAGCATGTATCAGTGTGTAAAAGTGTGTTTAACTGTATCTGTGTGTGTCAGTGTCAGTGTTTGTGTGGCGCTGACCTGCATTGGAGTTCAGCTCCTCGTTCTCCGATTCTGTGCCATTCTGGCTGCCTGTGCTGTGCAGGTTGTTCATGGCCATCAGCTTCATCTTCTGCAGCTTCATGGCTTCAGCCATGGCGGCCGCCGTCAGTCCTGGGCGGAGGAGGGGGGCAGGGGTGTTAGGAGGCAAGGGGCAGAGGGGGAGAGCGCGTGTCCCCCGACACACACACACACACACACACAGTCCCTTGCTGCAGTGCCCCTGAATATTTCATCACCAAGCTCCTCTTCTGTCCATGGCACTCCGGGATTTTATTCTCACCGCACCTGCATTCTTAAGAAATTAAATGAACTATTGGTTGGATTATTGCTTACTGGAAAAAAGGCCACACTCCGCTCCACAAATAAAGCCCCCACGCAAACCATGTGACTTTTTCCCCAGCAAGAATCATAACCATCCGCAACATTCTAACTACGCTAACCGGTAGCGATGACTGTAGAAAAACCCCTGTTTAAGTTCACTGTGATGTCATATTTCAAACATTATTTGCCGGACGTCAGAAAGACACCAGCTCCCTCCTGAGCCCCCAATCCCCCCCCCCACCACCAACCCTCTAAGATCTCATCTCCAAAGTAGGGGGGAGACACTGTCGTCGTCAGGGAGCTTAGCATGACACCGTCGGCTTTCTCTGGGGAAGCCCCACCTACGGGCCTCTCCTCCATACCACTCAGCTCATGGCGCAATCTAGAGCCGCAAGCCATCATCACTTTGCCCAATTAAGCCAATAATTAATTCAATTAAACACCGGAGGACTACATTAAGCGATTCATTAAGCAGAGGTGTGATGCCTCACTGTGTACGCAGAGGGTGATCTAAATTTCCAGCAAATCAGGACAAAACGACACATTTTTCCCCCCCGAATCTTGAGACAGAACCATGTCACCTTGCTCTAATTTGTCATCGAAATTGCCTCAGACAAAATACAAAATTCAGAAGAAAAAAAAAGAGACACATCCACTGTGATTGGACACTCAGAAGGGGAGCAGCTGAAGCGGCTGAGCTGGAATCCGTGCTCCAAAGCTCTTAGCAGAAGTGTCTGCTGACGTTTCCATTCCAGAACACAAAGCAAAGCAAACAGACCTGTAAATTAGATGAACTTAGGAAAATACAGGCGGAAAGAGCAAAAGGGTGGGAGGGCACAAGGCCTGGGGAGGGGGGGGCAATTAAAGTGCCCTCCTCCACAAAAAAAACACAACGGCATATTTTTCCACGCTGGAACCCGCTCCACCGTGCCCAAAGAAGCAGGCGAGATGTTTTCACTCGCTACGTTTAAACAGAACGTCACCGTGATTGATTCATTTTATTATGAGTTAATTTCGCAGCCCTAATCCACAGACTGTCGAGCGCACATCTGTCGCGGTTTCCGGGGGAAACTGGAGCCTCTCGCCAGGCGCTGGATTAGGCGTCACCACGCAGGCCAAACACGGGGACGGAAACAAGGACGCACACGGTAACCTCGCAGCGACTGCCAAGAAGATTTCGCAAATCTATTTGTACAACAGCACCGGCTGCGGGACCCATTATGAGAATGCAAGCAGGAGATACTGGGAGACAGGAATCAGGAATACTGCACCAAGGAGTGGATATATACAGACCGGTAGGTCAGCAAGGTCTCCAAGGGTAACAGACTCGCCTCGCCGCCTGTTCAGCTGCTCTTCGTGTTCATGGACGTTCAGTCTTGGTTACAGCATCTCTATGCTGATTCTGGGCTTTTGTTTCAAAATATTTTCATGATCACAATCACCTTCACAATCTTTCATGAGGACTGCATGATTAGAGTAGCTGGAATGAACACCTGAACATGTGTGTGTGTGTGTGTGTGCATGTGTGCGTGTGTAAGCGTGCGTGTGTGTATGTGTGTGTGTGCGTTCTTATAGAACTAGCAACAAAAGAGCAAAATTTTAAAAAAAATCCAGGAATACAATACAAGACTTAATGAGAAATAATATTTTCCCAACCCAACCTGCCATACATTTCTGTGGATGAACAGAGGATCAGAACTCAAATGTCTCTTGAAATATAATCATAAACAGAATGGGGGTGAATCCGTGGTGAAACACTGCTGTTCATCCTCCCCTGTTCCTCATGTAACTTTCTGGATCCTCTCATACGCAGAGCTGTTACTCCGGCATGGACACTGGACAACCAGGGGCCGCTGTCTCCCAGCCGTCAGTAAACGAACCTCAAAGAGGACGAGTGAATCTCACGAAGGAAAAAGCTGACAGAGGGCTGATTGTGTGCATGCGTGTTCTCTCTCTACAATACAAAACAGGGCCCCCATCAAACCCCCGTCGGTAATTGATGTTTGGCTAAAGCCATAACCCTGGGAAATGGCGTCATGGGGCTGGGAAGGGCCCTGCGTTGACGGGGGCTAATCTCTGTTTGCCTTTCATATATCACTTCAGAGGTGGGCAGCGCCAGGCCACCCGTCTGAAACTTTTTTTCTGGCCTCTAACTCAACGTTGGGTGATGACCTGGGGGTCAGGGGGGCAGAGTCACCCATCTGGGCCTCCTTCAGCCGCATGACCGGATCGTGGGGTCCCTCCTCAGCCCAGCCGAAAGCGCTTACACTGTCCAGACAACAGAGGTGCTTTGTGCGTCCCTCTCCGCCCTCATATCCTGTCCGATCCAGCGTCCGTCTTATTAAAGAAGGACACGCTGTCATGGTCGTTCTAATCAGCTCTCCCCTTTCCTTTGATTCACCGATTTATTGGTTTTAATTAAAATCCCAACTGTAAAAACAAGCGGGCTCCAAGTGGTAGCGGCCCCCCTTTCTCTGTCTCCCGTTTTCCTGGCACTCTCTGGTTACAGCGAGCAGCGTGTCAGGCGCTTATCTGTCCTTCCTTCATAGGCCTTTGGGGTGCTTTCGCTGTGTCTACCTGCCAGCTCATGTGTAGCACCTGAGAGTTTGTACGGAGCGACTGAGGCCAAAATATTCAGCCTTTTACACACAGAATAATTATTCAACTAAGAAGTGATCTCACTGACGGCAGATAAATTCATATCATTGATTTAAAGGTCAGAGGTCGTTGGGTGGGAACCTCTGTGATGCCTCCACAGTCCAACCCACTTTATCCAGTCTATCCTGCCCCCCACCCTGTAGTGTGGAGAATCGATGTGCAGGTCGGCAGGAGCAGACAATAAGTGATCTTAAGGGTTTTCCGTCATGGGGGGGACTGAGACAGGGTAGCTTGGAAACACCCTGTCAGGCATTTGGCCACAGACTGCGACCCCACACCCCCCAGACACTTGCATGCGCTCGAGACAGACGAGGCCAGGCCCCCCCAGCACTTGCCTGTGCTCGAGATAGATGAGGCCAGGCCCCCCCAGCACTCGCTTGGGCTCGAGACAGACGAGGCCGGGCCCCCCCAGCACTCGCCTGTGTTCGAGACAGACGAGGCCGGGCCCCCCCAGCACTCGCCTGTGTTCGAGACAGATGAGGCCGGGCCCCCCCAGCACTCGCTTGGGCTCGAGACAGACGAGGCCGGGCCCCCCCAGCACTCGCCTGTGTTCGAGACAGACGAGGCCGGGCCCCCCCAGCACTCGCTTGGGCTCGAGGCAGATCAGGCCAGGCCCCCCCAGCAGTGTTTATTTCTGCATCCACTCCTGACGAGACTGGCGTCCACAGGAAGTCACCAAAGAGGACGACAGAGGGAATGAGGAAAACGATAAAGAGGGGGACCTGTGAGAGCGCGAGCGAGACTCCGGGGGCCAGACAGGCGATGATACCGAGGGGCCACAACGCCTCCCTCCCTTTGAGCAGGGGGCCAACAAGCGCTTTTCTCCGCTCTGACAGCGTGTCCTCACACGGTATCGGATTAGTAGGCAAGAGATGGGTTGCCTGGGTGAGGCAGAGTCTGCCTTTTATTTGCGGCAGAATAAACATTACGTTCCCATTCTACGTTTTCAAGTAAGTTGAGATTGCGGGAAGGACAAAGGGGGGGCAGGGGATTGAAGGTGGGTGGCGGGGGGGTATATTCGATTCGCCTTTGGAATTTCCGAACAGCAGAAAAGGGACAAGGGGTGTGTGGGACAAAGAGCGATGACTGGGAGGCGTAATTGGACTCCGTCTCCGCAGCGAGAGACATGCAGGGATGTGGCGGAAGCGGTGAATGAGGCGAGGAGACACCCCCGGGCTGATTACCATCCTAGGGGGCGCTGAGGGAGGGGCGCACAGCTACTGAGGCACTGTGGCAGTCAGAGTGCATGGAGAGGCCAGCACTGGGGATTCCATGTTTCACAGAGTAACTTCACACATTTTCGGCCATTTTGGTTCAAGATCGTTTTTACTAACTCGCCAATGGTTTAAGATTGTGTTTGCTAACTGGCCAATGAGGTGATATGTTACCATGATTATACCTACATCCAACAGAAAACATATAACCATGGCCCTTGTATAGCCACAACCTTTTTTGTGAAACATACAGCTGATCAAGTCCTATTTTATGACCACACTCATTTTCCAGCAGGCAAAAGCATGGCCACGCCTCCTTTTACGGCCATGCCAATATTGCAGCAAAGGCCTGGCCACGCCCCCTTTTATGGCCACATCCTTTCCAGCAGACAAATACCTGGCCATGCCCCCATTTTGCGATCATACCCCCTTTCCAGCAAACACATGGCCATGCCCCATTTAATGGCCACACCCCTTTCCAGCAAACACCTGGACACGCCCCATTTTATGACCACACCCACTTTCCAGCAAACACCTGGACACGCCCCATTTAATGGCCACACACATGGGTACCAGCAGGGGGCAAAAGTGTTACACAACCAAAATTAATTTGCCAATAGCTGCAAAAAGCACAGGCCCAATGTGAGCAGACGACTGCTGCTCCTCCCCATCTGCGGGCCGCTTCCTGAAAGTCATGGCGCCTTAAACAAGGCTGAGAAGGCTCTAATTAGTCTTAATTAAGTCAGATATTAATTCCAAAGTGTGCCCTTATTAGAGCACGGAGAGCAGAGGAAGGGGGAGAGGCAGCCCGCCTTCTCCGTCACCAACACGGAAGCATCGGGATCCGGGACGACCCACTGCGGGGTGTCATGGGGGCCACCCAGAGGCAGGTCTTCATCCCCCCGGAGCCAAATGTCACAGCAACCTCCCCCAATTCATTAGCATTTAGCCTCTACCATCACGTGGAAAGCCATACCATCCGACAGCGTCGTCTTCAAGGGAGGCGGAATCGCCATCGCTCGTTAAGGAATCATTTCCCGGCAAAACTGTACATTGGCGGGTAAACAGAGGCTCCAGAATCACGCCGCTCACTAGCCTTAAGAAATGAGCATGGAGACAAAATATTTACAGAGTTGCGTCCAAACGTTTCGCTGGATGTTTATTCTGGCCTGGAGAGCTTCTGCTTTTCTGGCATGTTTTTCAGCTTGGATTTGTTATTAAAGCCAGCCAAAGTCTAATGCTGTCACACCTCTGGGGCCATAAACACGTCTGCCTCAGTGTTTTACCAGCACAGTGAAGCAGCGGGTCGATGCACCGGCTTCACAGCCTCAGTGTTTTACCGGCACAGTGAAGCAGC
>JAABNX020000055.1:333589-345938 GCA_015163995.2 Mormyrus lacerda
CAGACCCGCTTCTGCCCTGACACCCGGCCCACTTCTGCTCCGACGCCCGCCCCGCTCCCGCCCCGATGCCAGACCCGCTCCTGCCCTGAAACCCGGCCCACTTCTGCTCCGACACCCGGCCCGCTCCCGCCCCGATGCCAGACCCGCTCCTGCCCTGACACCCGGCCCACTTCTGCTCCGATGCCAGACCCGCTCATGCCGTGACACCTTGCCAACTAGCTCAACATTTTCAAAGACCCTGTTTAATTGCCATAAATTGTATACAGTGAGCAGCACAGAGAAATGCTGCGACATTGGTGTGTGTGTGTGGGGGGGGGTTGGGGGCCAGAGCTTGGGGGCCTAGTACAAGCCAAAATGGGGTTTGTGAAAAAGGCAGTTGGGAGTGGGGAGTGCAGAGTGCAGAGGCAGGCCAGGACTCATGGGCATTTGGGGGGCGGCTTGAGGGGGGCTGATATCTGCTTGCCGCGGCTGAAGGGTAACCTTTGCTTAACCTTTCGCATGTTGAAAGTGCATTTCTACGCAGACTTATTAATTTGGACAAGGTCACCTTTTTCATTTTAATACCAGATTAGCGCAGAGCTAGATCATGAACTGTGATGTGTGTGAGGGGGGGGACGCAGAGCGGAGTCGGCGGGCGGAGGGGCGGGAGCTTCTCCAGAAAGCGAGGCTTTGATCGATTTGATATTGACATGATGTTTTTGTAAGCAGGGGTAAAGCTGGGGTGCGAGCCTCGCTGAGCAGAGTGACTCTCGCTATCCTGCCGGTGGCGTTCGTAACGGACGCGAGGAGCCTCTCACTCAAACCAGCAGCTGGGAATCTGTGATGGAGCAGACCTTGTAAAGTGAAGGATGTGTTAAGGTGCTCCTTCGGGGGGACAGCCCCCGCAGACCCGCACAGCTCTGCTTATCAACTTGCGCTTAACTGGCTTACTTGGCCCCCGCCCCGTGGCGGTGAGCTTATTTCTGTGTCAGCGCCACTGAATGGGGACCCGCCTCCTTCGTCGTGTTCGACAAGGCCTAATCCACCCAGCAACAGGGAACGCTCCTTAATCCCGGGCCCCTGGGGGCCGGCGCGGGGCCCGAGATGCCGGGGCGGGGGTGGCGGATTTAGCGGCACTAATCCCGCCCCCCCAAGTGCGGCTGGCCTGATTTCGGCGCCGGTACCTCTAAGTGGTCCCGGGGAGCGGGTGTGTGGCCTGCAGCAGAGCTCGACACCATCCTCAATGCCAGTCACTGACTCCAAACTGTCACTCAGCTGCCACTGCCGCTAATTAAGCTGCTAATTATAGTACTAATGCCGACAAGCAGCAGCATGGTAAAGGGGACATGCACAACTGACAGACAGACAGGAAGACAGACAGACAGACAGGCCAACTGACAGGCAGACAGGAAGACAGACAGACAGACAGGCCAACTGACAGACAGACAGGAAGACAGACAGGAATACAGACAGCCAGATTAGATAGATAGATAGATGGATAGATAGATAGATAGATAGATGGATAGATGGATGGATGGATGGGTGGATGGATGGATGGATGGATGGGTGGATGGATGGATGGATGGATGGATGGATGGGTGGATGGATGAGTGGATGGATGGATGGGTGGATGGATGGATGGATGGGTGGATGGATGGATGGGTGGATGGATGGATGGATGGATGGATGGGTGGATGGATGGATGGATGGATGGATGGATGGGTGGGTGGGTGGATGGATGGGTGGGTGGATGGATGGATGGATGGATGGATGTCAGTACTGATATTATTCATCTTTAGAAGCTGCAGTGAGCCAGAAACTCCAGGAGCCCACAGGAGCTGCTCCGTCCTGTCAGTCAGCTGCACCACTGATAGGGGTTTCCCAGGTGCTGAGCCCCGCTGCCCCCCCCAAGGAAGAGGAGAGCTGCAGGAGAGGTGCATGCTCCAGAGAGGAGCCGGGGGGCTTTTATTGTAAGGTCTTTGTTTTACAGATGCATGCTCATCACCGGAGCCCCTGAGAGCGTGTATGACACAAGCACGCCGCTTCCAAGACAAATTAAAGGCCCCCCTCACGCCAGACCCCCAACCCAGGCCTGATCTGTCATTGAATGTGGATTGGGGCCACCTTCCTGCATGCATGCACTTGATTTCAGGCTGCTGTGGCCCTTCACGGGGGTATGGGGCCCATTATTGCTGCCAATTATAGCACAGGGGCCCTTCACGGGGGGGGAGGGGGGGCGGCTCTGTGGAGTAGACAGACCAGCTGGATTGTGCCCCCATGTTTAATTTACTGTTAAATCCAAGCACAGTACTAAGATAAGCTGAGGCAGAGCAGGGTGGGGCGAGGTGGGCGGGGGCCGAATCCACCCAACACTTTGCTTTCTGCATGTGTGATGACAGACACAGGACCTTCAGGCATCCACTTGGAGTTCTTTGCGTGTGCAGAAATCTGGTCGCTTTCTGAAAGTATCACTTCTGAAGGTATCACTAATAAAAGCCCCAATATGGTTGATTAACTAAAAAAAAAAACTGACCAAGGCTACAAGTTAAGTGGCAGTTCACAGTAGTTCTAAACCAACACTACACCGACCAATCGATTACTCTGAAAAGAGACATGTGACCCTCCGGCCCGAAGCTCGGAAGCAGAAACGTAAATGATGCCAATTGATTTGGGGAGTTCAAGTCCTGGCTCAAGCGATGAGCTCATGCCAAGGTTAAGCGAGAATAATGTAACGACTCTGGAAACATCCCTCAGCGGGCAAACAAACAGAGAAGAAAACAGACTCGTCCAAGACACTGAGAGAGCAGCTGTCTGCTGTGAGCAGCTGTAAATGCCGGCATTTAAACGCCGCACCTCTAACAACAAGAATAATAATAACTTTGTACTGGATTATTAGCATCCACTGGTAAATCGGGCTGCCAGTCTGAAGCATCACGTGACTGTGTTCAGACATTTGCATTATTGTCTCTGGAAGCCTGCGGACCAGCAGGTCACGCCGTGTGCTGAAAGCAGCTTTTTGGGGCGTATGTTTGGCGAGAATGATCATCATATTACGAAGTGCTCTTCCTGCACGCCCCGATACCCCCTTATACCTGGACATTCTCTGGGAGAGCAGCCGAGTTGACAGCCTCTAAGTTTATAATGTGCTCAGGACGTCACTTTGGCCAAAGGCCTTTGCTAAATATGCAAATTGTAAATGTAAATGTTATAACATCTGTGCTCACATGTGCATTCACACTGAATGATTTTTCCACTCGGTATAAGTCCGGACAGCGATGACGATGGTGGCACCTCAAGAAGTTTCTGCTCGGTGCGGCCATGACTCTGGTCATCACTGCACACACACACACACACACACACACACACACACACACAGACACACACACACACGCACGCGCACACGCACACACACGCACACACACACGCACACACACAGACACACACGCACACACACACCCGTGTACCTTTCACTCCTGATATCTATATTCCTGGCAGCACACGCCGCTTGTGGTTTCTGCTGGTAACACTGCCTTTCATTAGCATGCTGGGTAGTCACGCCGCCCATATGTCACCAAACAGATCCCCATGTTTTATTTATTCAAAGTTATTTTACCCACTGCCCCCCCCCCCCCCAGATCGCTCACAGGGTGGGGCGGAGCGCGCGGGGGGGGGGGGGCAGAAAAGGGCAGGAGCCGAGCCGCTGGTGCACAGTACCAGCCACAAAAGTAAAAGTGTGTGGTGATCACATCTGGTCATCGAAAAGCCCCCTGAAAAAGGCAAGATCTCCCTGGGCATCCCAGGAATCTAGGAAATGGCAAATGGATCTCCGTGCACCTAGGAGTTGATCACCAAACGGTGCTGTCAAAGAGAGCCGCCGTGGTGGTTTTAGGGGGGCCACGGTCAAATGGAAGATGCTAAGCGGAGGCGGCGGTTAAAAACAATTTGTCAGAGTGAATGCCGGTGGACAGGGGTGGGGCACTCCGGCGGGGTTTGGGGGTGGGGTGTGGATGGTGGGTGCGTGGGCTGGGGGCGGGGGAGTGGGCTGAAGGAGGGGGGGCATGAGCAGATGGAACACTGCTCCCAGTGGGACTCGTCATTCATCAAAGTCAACAGGAAGAGTCGGGCTTGTCTTCTCCAGCCGAGAGTGAGAGAGGGAGAGGAAGGGAGGGAGAGAGTGAGAGACGGAGAGAGAGAGAGAGGGAGCGCCCCCTGAGTGTAGGGCACAGCGGCGCGGCTAGTGCCAGGCTGGTGTTTGCCTACACTGACACTCTTCAGCTTGATCAACACCTCAATGTAGACTGCTCTCTCACCACCAGAGGGCGCTGTGCTCAGAGGAGGGTACAAAAAGAAAGGACCTCGGGAAGGTGGGCACACTGTCACCATCACATGGCCGACATCTGTCCGCGGAACTCCAGGTTTCATTGGGGGGGAGGGGACCAGGGAAAGTGAGGTGGCGGCTTCAGGCTCTTCCCGCTGGCCAAAGGCCGTGTCCCGCTCTGTGCCGCTAGCTGAGGACACCCCCTCCGTCTTCCCACTGCTCATTGTTCCTCTCTCGCTCTCCTTCTCTCTCTCCATCTCCCTCATTCCGTGTGACCCAGATTGATTCACTTTGCCGTACCGCTTCCGCTGACAAGCGAGCGGGGAAGAGAGATCCGTGTTCGACATGACGGCCAAGCGGGAAAGCGGGATTCTAATTCCCGCAGTTTAGCCGCCTCCCCGGAGTGCCGAGCCTTGTGATGTTTCTGTCAACAGCGATCCGGCAAACAAAAGGGCAAAACAAAACTGACAACGAGTTCACTTCCGTTTCTGCGCGGCTCATTTTCTGCGCGGCTACGAACACAGAGAGCGGAGGCATTGACACGAAAATAATTCCCCGGTGGGCCGTGTGAACCTCTCCCGGGAATTCGCTGCTATGGATCACAATTCCATATCAAACGAGCATCTACCTTGGGTTAGCGGGGCACTGCCCCATAGCAATAAACCGTCCCCATGTTCTCTGCGATGCTTCTCTGACCGACGTACAACAACCACGAAGGCTTCATTGTAGAGAACACGGCAGTATTTAAATATTTACTATCTGTGTAAATAAAAAGATTTGGTGAGTTAAAAATGAATAGAAACGCTAAATGAATTAATCAAAAGAACGATATGAAAATTTAAACGTCAGTGTCCCGATGCGTCTGGGCAGCGAGCCATCTTCCGGACGGGCCGCTCTGTCACCGCTCTTTGACGTGTGTGAGAAACAGAGAAAGCCGGCGAAGGTCACCGAAAAAAAAGCTGGCAGCGATCAGGCAGAACGGCGGGTGATGATCACACGGAAAATCTGCCAGCGATCACAGGGAAAACAACCCAGAAACGGGCAGGGAAAAGTACTGGAATGGGCAGCAAAAAGCCTAGTAATAATCACATAAAAACAGAAAGGATGACAGACAAAACAGCGATCATCACATAACAAAGGCAATAATCACAGAAAAAAACCCTAGGATGATCGCAAAAAAATCACAATCATGAAAAAACTGAAAATGATGACAGAGAAACTGAGTGGAAAACACACACAGTAAATCAGGCATTGCAGAAAACCTAGCAGTAGTCACAGAAAAAACCAAGCAACAAACATATAAAAAACTTTAAGGTTAATCACAAAATACAGGTAACAATCACAGACAACAGAGATGATCACAGAAAAATCCAGTGATGATCACAAAAAGGTAATACTCACAGAAAACAGCAACGATCACAGAAAATAACCCAGTGATGACCATAGTCCTCCAGCATTTTCTAAACACTTTCATTGTTAGGGCAGCGTGTCACTGTAAGCACTGGTGCTCACGCAGGGACCCTGAAGAGGGCCCCACTCTAACAGCCACCCGATCAACAAAGGGACAAAAACTGCAGAGTGTTTCTGGGGGAAAATTTAGAAACCGGACCAGCACCTCTGATACTCCAGAACCCCACAACACATCCCCAAGGCCTCACACTGGACACTTTCAACTTTTCACAATTTTGTCACAGCAGGCAGGCTGAGTTCAGCTCAGGTAGATGTATTTAACCTCGGGAGGCTTGTTTCTGAACTATTTCTAAGGCTGCTTCTCAGAATTCTTCGCTCGAAAGAGAAAAAAACATGCTAAACTGCTCGAATAGATAATTATGCTAATTTGGGCTCCTTCAGGTCTAAACAGAGAAGCACGGCAGGACGACTAATGAAAGCGATACAGTGTGAACCGGAACACGGGAGGAACGCACAAGGCTCAGATCGCAGCCACTACAGCTGTTGTTGGGATCAAGGTGCGCGGTTCCTCCTGCAGGAACAATCTCGCCGTCCCTCTGCACGGGGCACCTTGCAGGAACAGATGCAGCGAAGTCACGGAATCAAATGACAAATACATTCCAGAGAGAGGGAGGAGGAGGAGGAGAGAGGGGAAGAGAGAGGGAGGGCTTTCCCGTAGAGGTGTATGAAACACAGAAATGATATTAATCTGGCATCTGGTGCAGCAGAATGCTTGATCCCTGATAAAGACTCATTATAAAGTGTACTTACAGCTCACCTGCACCTGTGCTAACTGCGGACAAACACCCCAAGCCGATCACGGTGCCTGCCACTCGCAGCACTGCGTGCTTAACGGCAGTTACTGTTACTCTCACGGCTTTCGCTGCATTTATAGCTCCATAGAAGCCGGGTGGCAGGAGAGTGGACAGAGAAATTAAGCCGCACAGAATGAGAAATGACTCCGGCGCTTAAATGGATGGATGGCGGAGCCCAGAGAGGGGGCGAAAATGAGGTTTAAAGTAATGGGTGTTAACAGGGGGCATACAGAAATAACAGGACACGTCATGTGAGATCATATCAGCCGAGCGGGAAGCGGGCTGGCAGGAAGTGGGGAGCAGGGAGAGAGGAGCAGCGAGCAGGGTGCAGGTCAGGAGGGAGCGGGAAACCAGGAGCGGGGAGCGAACCAGAAGGGAGCAGGGAGCAGGGAGCAGATCAGGAGGGAGCGGGGAGCGGATCAGGAGGGAGCAGGGAGCAGATCAGGAGGGAGCAGGGAGCGGATCCGGAGGGAGCAGGGAGCAGATCAGGAGGGAGGAGGGAGCGGATCAGGAGGGAGCAGGGAGCAGGGAGCAGATCAGGAGGAAGCAGGGAGCAGGGAGTGGATCAGGACAGAGCAGGGAGTAGGGAGCGGATCAGGACAGAGCAGGGAGTAGGGTGCAGGTCAGGAGGGAGCGGGAAACCAGGAGCGCGGAGCAGGGAGCAGGGAGCAGACCAGGAGGGAGCAGGGAGTAGGGAGCGGATCAGGACAGAGCAGGGAGTAGGGTGCAGATCTGGAGGGAGCAGGGAGCAGGGAGCAGATCAGGAGGGAGCAGGACGTAGGGAGCGGATCAGGAGAGAGTACGGAGTGCATCAGGAGGGAGTAGGGAGCAGATCAGGAGGGAGCGGTTCAGGAGGGAGCAGGGAGTAGGAAGCGGATCTGGAGGGAGCCACTTTGTTTCTCTCTCTCTCACACACACACACACATACACACACACAAACTGCCGGCTGCATACCGCTACTGTAAACAAGATAAAAACAAATTGTGAGCGTGTGTGTGTGGGGTGGATGCAGAGCCGCAGAAATTCAATAAGGTAACCTCTGTTTAACGCACGGGGCCATTGAAGGACACTGTGGCGGATCGATTGGGAGGGGGCTGGTGGAGGGGGGGAAGGGGATGGAAGAGAAACAGAGGCAGGGGGGCAGATTCACCTCCAGAGGAAGAGAAGACACATGGAGCTGTAAAACAGCATGGCTGGCAGACTGGAGAGGGGCGCGGTGAGCCCGAGGGCAGGAGCTTACCTGTGGGCGACAGCAGGCCAGGGGACAGCAGGCCGTGCACGCCGTGGGGGAGCAGACGGGAGGTTTCCTGCATGGTGACGCCCAAGGAGCGCTTGGGGGGACGGCCCGGCCGGGAGCTGGAGGGTCAGAGGGGAAGGGGGGGGGGGGGGTGTTAGTCCACAGGTGGTGCCCACATTTGTCACTGCCACACCACCTGTAAGACGCCACTATGTACAGCACTGCATGGCACAATTTTTATCTCCTTTCCCAATTTAAATTAAGGAGCACCTTCAGAAGTGTGTGTCACCATAAGGACAGTGCCCAAACAGGGTCCACAGGCAGCAGCACAGCCCTGAAGGGAACCGTACTGGGGGGGCACTTTCCAACCCCTAGGGCTCGGCCGAGCATGATGCTATTACACAACGACACCTAGAACGGTGTGATCTCATTGGCCGGAGCGTCGGAGCCATTCCCACGGACACTTCAGACGCGGTGAGGTCAGAAATACCTCTGGCAGGCATTAGGAGGCGAGCAAGACCACAAACTTTACCGGGGGAGGGGGGGGAGCAGGGTTACATGTGACAGCACCCCCCTGACAAAGCCAGAGAGAGAGTAATGCGGGAAATGAGCCCAAGGAGGCTGAATTAAAGAGGGCGGACGTGGGGGGCAAAAGGAGAAATTGCTGGACAAGGGAAATGCTAATTTCAGTGTGTATATGATTAGGGCAGCAGGCCGCTATCGGAGGAGCACCGAGGATGAGAAACAAAAGCGGCGATAAATGGAGGGGCGCAGACGGGCCGCGGCACAGGGCCGGTGTCTGACCGTACGGGGGAGGCGGGAGCGACTTGAAAAAGCGTCTGGGGCTGGCGGATGCAAACATGCCAGCCTGGCCTTTATTTCCCGGGATGAAAGTCAGACAGCTGCACCGAACGAAGAACACAGCGGGGAAAAAACAAAAACGCGGAGAATCTGGATGCCAAACGGGATGCTCTCATGTGCGTTCCAAAGCGCATCACCGTCAGAACAAAGCGGATCTGCTGTGTAAGCGGACACACACGCGCGCGCGCGCGCAGACCCAGACAGGAGTCACCCACGCCGCAGCAGTGCCCGCGGCCTCGGAGCGCCATCACAAGCGCGGCTTCTGCACTCTCTCCAGCCGCTTGTCGTCCCCTTGCGGATCCCGCGGCCTGCGTCGCGACCCGGTGCCACGTTAATCAAGGCCGCTCCCCCTCCTTCCGTTTCCGGAAAAGAGCCTCATTTGAAAACTGTCCAGATCATTCACTCAGGCCTGTTTAATTATGTACAAGCATGAAAAGCGACACCGTTGAAATTATTTATGAATAATGCGTACTGTGCACATGCTATTACTTAGGATAAAAATAATCTGAGATTCGTTATTTAATTAGCCAAATACTGTACAGCACGCCGTGCAAAAATGTGCCTGCTTGTTCCGGGAGTCTCTGATAAAATTAAAAGGTTGTGACTCTTTTAAATAATGGCCATCAGACACGTCAACTAGAGAGATCCAGCCGGAGATCCCAGCTCGGTGGCCGCAGAGCCAGACCCAGACGGAAATCAGGACCCGCACTCTCTCCTGTCACTGTGCCGATCCAATTAAAAATCGAACAGAGCCAGCAGTCAACCAGCATCGCGTTGGCAGTTAAAGTAACAAGACAAGCCGTAATATTATTAACCGGGAAGATCGTCAAGGCGACAGGCGACTGTCATGCTCTGTCAGGACCCAGGTTTGGTCAGCGGATGGTGCCACGCGTCATGTGACCTCTTCTTATGGGCTGTAAATTTTAATTTTGAATATAGTACACAGCACCTTAGGAGCTAAAGGCCTTCAGTAACGCTTACTTAGGCTGTGTAGACGCCCGTAAAATTAAAATGACATTATGTGATGCCATGACAAAAACTTATAGCAGTAAACAAGGTGTCAATTTCACATTTTTTTAATTAGTATAATGTAGTGGTAATATTCCCTTTATATGCATAAATCTGACTCCACTAGTACGACTGTCAAAATAATAACTATTATTATTATTATCATTATTATCATTATTATTAGAGAAGAAACATTTCCTACAATTCTGGAAATAAAAAATGTGAAAAAACATAAATACAATCATCTATAATAAAACAACAGTGTAAAAATTCAACTGTAGAATTAATCATCCTGTATAACCGAAATATATATGGCCTTTGAGCTGGATATAATAATAATAATAATAATAATAATAATAATAATAATAATCTGGTGTGGCCTACCTTAGGCAAAAGAAAATATGACAAAAGATGATCACAGAGCCCAGTTAAAAATATGATGAGTTAGGATCAGCAAACCTTTAAATATCATGCCCAGACCAGTGCCTGCTGGCTGTCATTCACAGGGGCCAACAAACCCTAACGCACTGGCTGCCTCAGCATGTGACTCTCTCCCTCCCTGCATCTCTCTGACACAAAAGCCCCCGGTCTGAGTGGCCGTCCCTCTGTCCTCCTGTCAGAGCTACCAGGAGCTACCAGTAAACAGCTAATTACCGGAATGTTCCTATTATGCATTTGCTTCCAAAAAAGGAAGAGAGCCTTAAACCGCGCTGAAGGGGTCGCCAAGGATCGGGAATTCTGGGATAATGGTGTGGAAGCCGAGGGGGCTACCATCCGGAAAACGGCCCAAGGAACGAGGGGGAGGAAGAAAGGGGCCTGTTTAGCTGCTTAACCAGGTACTTCCTCAAATGTCACGCGGGCCAAAGGGGCTTCCTCTGGAGTGTGTGCTGCTGTGTGAGTGCGCTGCCTGTTTTGCCCAGAAACTCGGCTATAATGTGGCGGAGTGTTTGTTCTCGAGTGCTCGTCTCACTGTCTCCGAGTCACAGCGAGCGCGAGGGACCGGGGGGAGCCCACCCTCTCTTGTTTTCCACCGGGTGATTTTGCAAGAGCCTGCCTTTCTGATCCCCCAGGAGTCGTAAAGCCCTTTTCTTATTTAGTTCCCCTCGGAGCGGCCATTGTTGGAGCTGAAGAAGCCTTTTCCTCGCCTACGACAGGTGCTTCCCTTCCACTTGATTAAAAAAGGCGAGCCCCACGTCCCGAAGGCGGGCGAGCGAGCCGCGAACGTGGGGGGCTTGGGGCGGCGGTGAACCCAAACGGAATCATTACCCATTCGTACGGCACAATGTAGTCACTCCCAAAAATAGCACAGTGATGCATATGCAGAGAGGCGGCTAGATGTGTGTAACCTTGATTGTGTTTATTTAAACTGCTGTGTGTGTGAGCTATACACAATGCCCATAAGTTCTGCCCGTTGTCTTTTGTTGGTCAGGAACCGGAGGTCATTTCCTCATGGCAGTTTGCGTTTAAGCAGAGTAGTTCCGCAGGGCACATTTTCAGGGTTGGTATGAAATTCTGCAGCTCAGAGCCGTGGTTCAGCCGGGATCACCAGGACAAAGCCTCTCTGAGGCCCTTAACCGCCTCCCTACAACCGAAACAAATGCCTGTTTATTAAGAGTCAAGGAAGTTGGCAGAAGTTTGTCGAACCCCCATTTGGTCGGTGGCTTCCAGTTGGATGGGCAGCCATTCCTGCTCATTAGAAGTTAAAATGATTCATATTAATCTTCGGATATAAAGCAGAAGCGCAGGGAGGTGAGACTCGGCTCGTCGAACCCGTTCCATCGTGATCAGGCAGCGCCTCCTCACAGCACCTCCTCGCCAAGCACTCTTCCGCTCGCTTATCCATGTCATTCCCGACTGGCTGAGCTCGGCATGCCGGCTCCTTCCATGATCACCCCACGACGGTAGGGGGAGGGGTCCAAGATCCCTCTCTCCCGTGCACCTCGGGGCCCCGCTGGGCACGGGGAACAGATGGCGCCGTCGAGTCATTCACACGTTCGGCAGAAACCCCTTTTGGCGCACATGACCACGTAAATCACGCCTCCCGGTCCCTGGCGAGGCCAGCGTCTCTGCGGCAGACAACTTAAACTGGGTTACTAAGCACTTTTTATTCCCCGTGAATTTTGTAAATATGTCCTTGTCATTTTTCAAAGAGTCATATGAAATATTCATTCCCAGACAGCACCTGCTAATCTCAGAACGGAGGGGGCGCCTATGCTTGCAGGCTGGGCCCCCGTGAGACTCTTGGCCCCACCCACTCCATGGAAAAAGGCCAAGAGCAGGATCACAGCAGGTCATTTGGGGCCCCACCCTGACAGAGAGCCCCTCTACCTCTCAGGAAGAACGGGGAGGGCAGGGGGGTCCAGGGGAACCAGAGGGTCCGACCGCAGTTGAGAGGACAACAGAAATCTGATCTGAAAAATTTTAATGGGAAATTGTTTAAACAACAACAAAGACGATAGCAGCCAAAAAAAAAACTGTACAAGTCAGGGTGCCTTTGAAGATATTTAATTAAAATCTAATCCTGCATTCTTAAAAGCTCACATAAATTAAGCTGTCATTCAGGAGATTTATGCATTCTCATTTGCATATTGCATACAATTCATCAATTACTCATGTTTGAAAGGCTTGCGTTTCCCAGGGAGAAGGACTGCCAGTATGCCAGCAGAGAGACAGAGGGAGGGG
>JAABNX020000055.1:396303-415509 GCA_015163995.2 Mormyrus lacerda
AACACGCTCACGCACACAGCCACTGAACACGCTCACGCACACAGCCACTGAATGCACACACACCACCACTGAACACGTTCACGCACACAGCCACTGAACACGCTCACGTACACAGCCACTGAATGCACACACACCACCACTGAACACGTTCACGCACACAGCCACTGAACACGCTCACGCACACAGCCACTGAATGCACACACACCACCACTGAACACGTTTACACACACACCCACTGAACACGTTCACGCACACTGCCATTGAACGCACATACACTACTACTGAATGCACTCGAATACTGCCACTGAACACGGTCACGTATGCTGCCACTGAACGCATACTGAACACGCTCACTACCACAAAACATACACACACAGAACATACCACTGAACTGAACTGAACACGCTCACTGCCACCGAAAAAACTCGCAGCTACTGAGCGCTTACATCGTCACTGACCGTATACACCACCTCAAAACACATACACACTACTGAACACACACTACTGAACACACACGTTGCCATGTGCCATATAAATAGTGAAAAATGTTGTTTCATTAGTCCTAAATGTCTTGGGCAAATAATCATCCACCTTTATTAAAGCCATTCCTTGCTTGTTTATTTAACTTTAAGGGATCGCACAGTTAATATTTGGATATAATCTTCACGCGCAGTATAAGTGGTACCTTAACGCTGTCTGTGAGTCTTGCTATTTGCAGCGTAATGTGAATACAAACGGGAGTTTTTGCCGGAGGACGACCTTGCTGTCTTTGCCGCAGCAGTGTGTGTGACAATGCCCCCCCTCCCCATTTTGAGCCCCCAGCATCCAGCGCGATGAGGTGCAGCAAAATGGGCCAAAGCCCCCCCACCACCACCACCCCACACTCTTTACCAGAGTGCCGGTTTCACGGTCCGAACATGACGACACAAACATGCTCTCCCTGCACTTGGGGAGGGGGGGGCAACAGAGGGTAGCTCCCCTTCCCCCTCCACATCCAGTGGTCCTGTAATGAACTCATTATTATTTGCAGATGGGGGGGGGGCTCACTGGACTCTGCACAGCCACAACATGTGCGAGTTACGTATCACTGACATTAAAGCGCGGGAGCCATGTCGGTGGCGGGGGGGAACAGGGAGGTTCAGGAACCACAAGCCCCGGGCCGTGACCGTGAAGCTTCCGGAAGCAGTACTGGAGGACCTGCAGGGTCACGCGCACACGAGGCCAGTGTGTGGCGGTTCCGCGGGTTCCCTCCCGTCCTCCTTGCTCTCAGCTGTCGGCACAGGGACCGACATGAAGCGAGGGCGGAGGGGCTGATCGTCGCCGGTCCGGCCGGACGGGAGCAGAGCAGCCGGCGAGCAGGAGAGAGCATCGCCACGACAGGCACACCGATGGCGCACCGATGGCACCGAGGAGTGTGCAGCCGGCGCGCGGAAGCCGGGCGGCATCCGTAGGAATACCTGATTCCCGGAAGCAGAGCTCGGCCTCTAGGCCTCGTTACGGCAAGCGAGCCCAGTGCCCCGCATCCCTGCCAGAATTACACCCCACTGCGTAAATTAATGAGTCAAAAACTCAAAGAAAGGCCTTGTCTCTCCCAGCTTCCTAAAAGCTTGCATTAGTGAACATTTAGGCTGCCGTTTCAGAAAGCAGGGAAATCGGCAAGCGGCACGGAAAGGTGCGCAGACCGAACGCACCCGTCTCACCATGGATCTGCTCTCGTCTGAACACAGACACCTCACCGGGTGACACTGACACCTGGCTCTCTCAGGCTACTGACTTGTAGCAAAAGCGGTTAAAACTGCTAATCCAATACACCTTTTAGGAAAAAAATGGAAGGAGAGAGAGAAGAAAGACGGGGCCATAAAAGGAAGAGTGGAAACAACACAGATGTTCATCTCTAATGCAATTTCCATTCAATTTCCTAAGTGCAGTCCCCAAGTGCAAACTAGTTTAACGTTATGTTTAGCTTGCAAATTCTTTTAATAAATAATGAATGCAATAAAAACCTGGAGATCAATTGCGAGCTGAGGAATCATAAAAGGATCCCTTTGTGTCGGTGCTGTCTGCTGATTCGGACACTTTCCCCATATTCAAATTGGTCGTGTCAGTTTTAAAGATTATGTTGAAATGTTTTGATTGCTTTCCTGATATCTCCCACTATCTCTCTCTCTCCCTGCGTCCGCAGCCCCCAAGTCTAATAACGGCGAGCCCTCTTTGGTGCCCCCCTCTCTCCGCTCCTCGCCAAATGAAAGCAGGACAGGGGAATGAGCAGCAGGCCCGCACACATCACATATAACCATCTGCCACTGGGGCGGAGGCAGGCAGGTTACCCGAGACACAGGGAGGCCCAAGGACCCCCCACCCCCTGCCCCATCACAGAGGCACATTAAGGACATTTCTGTTGTACCACTCAACCCGAGGTTAGCCTTACAGCAACAACAGCAAAAAAAACCTCTTTAGCTCAGTCAATTATTAACCATTTAGCTTCTAATACAAAATAAAAACACTGATAAAAGCAGCAGCCCTCCTGCTTTATGTCCCTGCTTCCTTCCCGTCACTCTCCTCCTGTGACAGATTGATTCAGCACAACACAGGACACCGATTCTGCAACCTGGGACTGTGTGTGTGCAACTGTCCGTGCTGTGCGTGTGTGTGTGTGTGTGTCTGTGTGTGTCTGACTGTCCGTGCTGTGCGTGTGTGTTTTTCCGTGTGTGTGTCCTTGTGTTTGTCTCTGTGTGTGTCTGTATGTTTGCCTGTTTGTGCGTTTTGTCTATGTATGTGTTTGTCCGTGTGTGTGTGTGTGTGTGTGTGCGTGTGTGCGTGAGAGCGAGAGTGCACGCGTGTGTAAGAAGGTGAGTGCAGGGGGTGGTCGGGTTGGGGGGAGGGGGGCTCTAAAAAGGTTAATTACTGAATCTTGCCCAAACTGGCCATCTGGACCTAAGCAAACACAAACACGGGCCTCCCTCCCCTCCACCCCGATCGCTGACTCCTGTTCCCGACCTGCCCAGAGAAAGAGGGCACTCTCCAGGCCGCGCACCGCCCGTCCGCTCGCACTGATGGCTTGTGTACGCGCACCTGGGCCAGCCACTCGGGCCGTGTGTAATTATCAGAACCATTCTTAAAGCCATTGGATGTCTATAGCGGCTGCAGACAGGCTGCCGGTCTGTAGGTAAACGAAGCACATTGTCGGTCCCTTCCGTGTGCTGTCTTCTCGTTATCGGACACCCTGGACAAGAGTGACAGACACAAAAGCAGCCATCGCGTGACTGTGATCTCAAACGAGACATGCTTATCCAACTCCTCACGTCCGATAATGCGTTGTCACCTATTTATTGCTGATTTGGCGTATTTCTATAAAAATATTTTGTTGCTATAAATATGTTACAAAAATCAATAAATAATTCGCAATGTTTCGTCGTTTGGCGTGTAAATACACAGTCTAAAATAAAATAGCACTTGCTCATTGCGGAACATTGCATGTTAAATTACAACGCAAACTGACCCACGTAACCGTACACTGTTCGGGTTAATGTTAAGGACATTTCTCGAGTAAATTAAATAAAGTATCATTTACCGGGACAGGTATCCGACTAAGGCTTGCATTCACTGACATTAATAAGACGATCGCTTACCAATTACACGGCGGATTGCACGTGCATTTTAAATGGAAAAATGAAGCAACACGTTTGTTAGGATCTTGGAATAAAGTGTTTTTTCCAAAAGAAAACAGATGTTTGCGAAGGCCCTTTTCTGTAAGCATCGTTGCACTTTGGAAATACAAGGACTTTTGCCATTTACTTTACAGTAAAAAAAAAAAAACAAAAATACATGCTATAGGTACCTGACGATCGACAAGACAAATGAACAAAGTTTTTATCTTCTATTACGGACTATTTATAGTTAATCGTAATACATTTTACTGCTATTGATTTCATTGTCAAAACTATGCGGTACTTCTTTTGTAAGCAGAAAGAAGTGCGCTGATGTATTTAGTTGAAACGGGATTCCTGTGTATTCAAACGTTTGCCATAACCAGGTGAACAATTTGTTTTTGCTCAAGAGATTATGTTCATCCACAAATAGACCTATTTAAACTGAGAAAAAAATAAAAGGACTGGATTCATCCAGTTGTGCTGTTAATAAATCCCTATTTCATGTACTATAAATTTGAAGCGCATATTACTGTATTTCCTTTTATTTTGATAGTTGTTAAAGCGATTGTGATGACGGCATAATTGTGCTGAAACTTTCCGCTGTCCCCAAAAAGCGACCAAAGCGTACATTAGACGGTGCTTCGGATGCTACTTTTATTTACTGTCTCCTTCTTTTTAAAGGTATATTGTCACGCTGCCCCACTGTCGCCGCGGCACTGGAAAAAGAGACGCAATTATGGGCGAGCAGACAATTGAACACCGGCTCTAGTGCCTCGGGGCTCCGGAGGTCGCGGGCATAAAGCGCGGCCCCGGCCTCTTTAAAGTTGCCCTTCCCGTTGGCACTGCTGGGGAACACTAATGCATCTGTCATGGTAACAAGCTAAGAATAACATCGAGACATCAAAACGAGTAGAGGATCCACCTGAAGTGATTCATTCGGATCTGTCTCATTGATTTATTAAACGCACGGCAACATCTGCAGCCGCACACCGGTGCTTCTGCGAGATTTCGTCTAAGATCAATTGTAATGGAAAAGGGGATTGAAAGTGGAGAGAGATGAATCAAAACACGATCTGCATGCGGTTTCAGGTTAAGGTTTGTTTTCCGAAACATCCGTGCTTTCCTCACATACTGAACGACGATTGGGAAACCCCTCAAATACGAGAAACTACGTGTAATTGCAATTACTGTTTATGTTCCGTGCTTGCATGGTGTCAATACGGGCCGTTTCAACCTCATTTTACATGTGTAAGTATTAATTGCGTCAACAATTAAGTAACCAAGTCTGAAATTAAAGTTTAATCTTTAAAGTCGGTGTCCTTGACCTGATACTATAATTGTATGTACAATATTGCTATTTAGGCGCATACGACTAAATCACCTCGGGCCCGCGTTGGCGATGCGCGAAAGAAGGCTGTCCTTAAAACTTACAAAGAGAAAAAAATCTTTTTGTGTTTCACACAGAATCAGAGCCCGAAAATGTTTCGTGACAATTACATGAGACAAGCATTACAAAAATGTCAATTTAATTTCATTCTTTAAAATGCACACGTTGCGGAACAATGGACCCCCTGCCGACTTTCTCCTGATGTACCTCACAATTCTTAATTATTTCTGAGAGGTGGCCCAGTCCATTTATTTTCACTCGGAACCGTCCCAAAATAAATAACACACACTTAAAGGGCTTAACGCGCAAACACGTAAGCATTGTGTAAATTACTTGATAAACCACATATTTTTCTAGAAATAACTTAGTAGTTAAACTCATTCCACAGGCAATAAACAGCAATTGTGATTAAATTAAAATACGCCGCAGCCGTTCGTGCACTTGATCACATAGCGCGCCTATGTCAGCGACATTGTATTTAAACCGTGAGAAAACATTTTTTAAAGGAGAAAGGGTTTGAATAGCATGTATATTTCTTTGGCTTTTATCTTTAGTAAACAATATCCTTTTCATCGACATTTAATACCGAAGCTGCAGACGTACTATGCTGTGTGTGAGTGATGAGATTACATCGCGGCGCACTATAGTGAAAGACAAGAGCAGATGATCCTACACCGATTATTTAAAAAAACAACTGCCATTTTCTTCTTGCATATTTTATATCTACAAATCGACAGTTTAAATAGTCAGGAACCTTTTTTAATGCGTGAAATAAATAATCGTCTAGCGAACTGTATTATATCCGACAGAGCTTTAAAAGAGTTTGAAAAAGAAAAAAAAAAAAGCACGCCGTAATAATAATAATTTAAAACCGTTTTACAAGGCTGAAAGCCCGTATTGATGATTTAATCACTTGTGTGACTGTTTGTAATTTACTACGGCATTTTAAAAGCATAACAAACATTTCTTCTTAAAGCACGTTAGAGTGGAAGGGAAAAGCCATCGTGGTAAAGTTGTGCAAAAGAGCGAAAAAGTGCATATCTGGGTCAGCTCGCTCTGAGGGTGTCATATGAAAAGAACCGAATATCATTTCTCATTCCGCATTTGGTCATTCGGAGATAAGAGAAATCACCCCATCTTTAAGTTTGTTTATTGTTGGAGTATAAATTTTAAAACATGAATAAAGGAGAAACCGCTAAGGCTAAAGTATTAAGAAAGAACGTATAAGGATTTGCTATAAGAAAAAAAACTATTTGTGTGATGCCCGTGCTTTGCGAAACGTGAAAAGTTGAGGAACTTTTTGGTTGCCCAACTTTACATCTGCAACTATAGATAGTGTTCGGGACTTTTGCTGCCCCATGGAAGGGGGGAGCGCAGCGACTCGTATGTACAGAAAGACAAAGAGACAAAAACGACATTAGAGACGACAGTGCTGTAAACATCTGTGTCTAACCTGGCGTTGGTGCAGTCGGTATATAGCGCCTCGAAGTCCTTCCTAGTGATGAGTTTGCAGCGATTGACGCCAGGCTGGATGGCTCCGAGCCCACGCAGAATCCGGACCTGCTCCACGGTGCACACCACGGGAGATATATCCAGGCGCTTCAGCTTCGTGTAGACAGTGTGCAGTCCACCGACTAGGTGCTTCAGGAAGAGATCGAAAACCTGCGGCAGGCAGATCAGCTCCTGTCCGTCCACGTTGAAGGAAGCCACCTTGACCCCGTGAACCTCCACCATTTTACACTCGTTATTAACGCTGGTGCCGTTACCGTTGCCCCCGCCGCCGCCTCCGCTGCTGATGAAATTGTTGATCATGCTGCTGGTCAGTCTCGGGGACTCGGCAGGGCTTGTGTACAGGGGATCGGAACGGAACAGTCCTCCAGACCCCGGAGTGGAGGTAGGGGAGAGCACCGGGGGAGTTGCTGATA
This sequence comes from Mormyrus lacerda, assembly GCA_015163995.2. Lineage (NCBI taxonomy): Eukaryota > Metazoa > Chordata > Actinopteri > Osteoglossiformes > Mormyridae > Mormyrus > Mormyrus lacerda. The sequence continues at coordinate 403,266 of JAABNX020000055.1, forward strand.
CGGCCATAGTCACTTTAGTTTTTTCCTGTACTTCCTCCACTCTCTCTCCCACTTGCGCTTTTCACTCTCTTCTCTCTCCTCTTTCACGCTCTCTCGCTATTTCTCATGCACTCTCTCTCACGCTGAGTAGTAGGCAATAGGCTACTACCTTACTCGCAAGTGTGGTGGTGAAACTGAGAATCGCTGCATTCACTGTTTCCATCGGCCAGCCCACTGTGGCATGATTGGCACCTCAGCAGACCAATGAGCGGCGCCGTAAAACACATCCAGGTATCTTACTGGACCTCTGGCCCAAGCAGATGGCTATCCTGCTACGAGTGGGTCGGGTTATCTCTGACAGTTACCCATTTTACTGAACAGGAACTTTTAAAGGACTTTAACCGTATTATTAGTAAAATATACATATATATATATACATATATATATATATATATAAAAATATATATAGAAGTGCTGCTTACCATCTTTGTTCACGTCAAACGGCGAGTGTATTTCATATGTGCCTATATTACAATAGATATGACAATAATATGAATAGCTTAATAATGAGAGTTATCATAATGATCCTGTAAAATTGTGTATCACTGAATAATATTCGTGAATTATTTGTACTGAATATTATTAGTTGGCGTTAATATATTTTACAGTATGTAAAGTCATGGTTTTGTACGTGTTCTTAAAGTCATCAATCTTTTTATTGTGTGGGTTTTTCCATGGAAAAAATACATACCGCAGAGTCTGCCATTCATATGTCTTCTTTTGATTAACGAGAGGTTTTTGCTCTTTGGGTTCACAATGGGAGTGTTTGGAAAGGCCGATCGCCGGGCGTAGCGTCTTTTCAAGGACCCCCACACGCTGTGCCTTAATTCCTATAGCCCGAGCAGGAGGGCGCTGGGCGCTTCAAACTCGCCTGTCCCGGTGGGTGTTGGCACATTCCTGCAAATATCTTCTGGATCTTACATCCGCGTAATATCTTGCGATGACATAATTTGCTTCAGTCTATATTGTCACAACGCAGTAAAATAAAACGCGGAAACACATTCGCAGAAAAGTATTTTAAATTTGTACCTAAAACAATTCCGGACCAGCGAAAATAAATACATAAGCATATGAGTGAGTATTAGATTGTCCAGAAAAAGGAACCTTTTAAATCGACATCATAAAGTAATGTGTGGACATGATGCTCGATTTACGCACGACGTTTGGAGCGCGGAGAATAAGCTACATATATTGCAGGATATTTGAATTTTTAGAGTGGAGCTCATTTCAACAAGCGGGGTTAGATTTAATCAATATTCAACGTTAAAATACCAAAAGCAATGCCTTTGACTTTATATTTTATTAAAATTTAAGAATTATTGCAGTATTATTACGGTAGTTGGAGTATTACTCTGTTAAATATCAATTGCGGATAATTAATGACAAACAGAATTTGGATATATAAAAATAAAACTCATTGTTGGAAATTCACGCCAAAGAGCTTTTCGGCCGTATTGACTTGACACCGTGTGAAGACATAGCGGACTTGATAGATAAATTAAGCTTTTCTATTGATTCATTAGCGTAGTGTGTCATAAAACTGTGCGTTAAAATATGTTATCGCTGACATAAAACGTGATTCAGTTTTAAAACAATTCAGATTTTACCTAGATAACATAAAGTCATAACGTTATATTAATTGCAAAAATGAAGCAAACTCTCTTTTCATTAATATACAGCTTAATTTCCTAAAGTGATAACTTCGGTATATTTTTTATAATTTACATTTAAAGCCATGAAAATGTTGATATCGTCTCTTAAGGAATCGTTTAAGATTAAATGTCTAATGATTGTTCTTTTGTTTGTTGTGTAGTTTGCAGATATGAGAAATGAGGGCAACACACAGCATGTTAGAACTGGAAGGTATCATTAACAATGGTTAAGACCTGGTCTCCAGCACAATAAATTGGCAGTGCCAGTATGACACCAAGTGTTAAATTAACACTGCAAGTGTTAAATTAACACCGCGTGCGATCTCTTAACACCGAGAGTGTTCATTTAATTTTAAAGCATTGCACAGTCACGCTCAGTGTTAACACTACCAAAAGCTATGAACTATGTACACCGTATTGTCCGTGCAAATGATGATAGTATTCTGCGTAAAATGAAAACCAAACACAGACTGTTTCGTGATAAGCGGCTTCGCGCTGCATGCCGTGCTGTCTCTTCTCAGCCTTTGCAGCCCGTCACTGTGTGGCGATGAAGACAGAAACACGCTCGCTGACAGGTGGTACATTTTACCGCTGCTGCACCGCGGCGCTCTGCCTGACCTGTCTGTGAGGAGGCTTTTTATCGCCTGAAATGGTTTCGCACAATATCTGAGGTAAAGAAACTTTCTGTCAGAGAGAGGTATCGGTGTGCTGTAGGGTTCCCGGTGCTGGATCACACAACTCTGACTCGATCCCTGCAACCATGTACACGGCCAGAGAAATACGTGTCGCTTTTGCCGTTTTGTCGCTCACTTCTGTTACGAGAAAGGCATCTCATTGGCGCCCCCCTGCTGGTGATTTGCCAGTAATGCAGGGTGTTTACCCAGCACTGCGTGGAAAAAAACGACGAAAATATCAACAATATTTTATCAGTATTTGTAGTCACTATTATTATTGCGACTGTAACTCTTAAATAAGCAAAACTTCAGTTTTGTCATTATCAGAGTTATCATGCCGCCGGCGACCGTGAGGCACAGTTGCAATCCTTGAAACAGAAAATGCTTCAGGGCTCCCTACAAACGTTTAAGAAATAGTTCTGCGGTAAGAGTGAAGCTCTCTGCTCTGTCTTTTCGGGGCAGATTGATTTTGTAATGAGTGCTTAAATGGCATGCAAATTCAGCCATCTACCTGGCAAAATTAAAAGCTTGCCAGCAATCTGCAAATGAGGTACATATTTTAGCCTGCTCTCGATTGCACATGTTCGTGATTCGGCAGCCTTTGGCTCCTCCCCCTTTACTTAATCTTAAATGATTGCCTGCTTTGCATCCCCTCCCAGAATGTGCATCCCAGCACCACCACCTTTATACTGTCAACAGCAAGATGGTGCTCTCTTCATCCCAGAGGCCACAACTCATTCCTCACAGGCACGTGGGATGTACTGGCACCCTCCTGCCATTGAATAAAAGGTGCTCGATTGGGCCTGGTGCACTGAAATATCACTTTTAGTGATGTCTGCATTCTGTTCATTAGGAACCACAACAGAGAGGAGTGGGTGTGTGATTGGCTGCAAGTCCCCTGATCTCGGAGCATATTAACCGCTAGTGGTCAGACAGTGTCTTTGTCGGTCATGTGACTGATACTTCAGAAGGACAAACGAAAAGTGCCAGAGATGATGACAATGCTCTACAGCGACGTGAAGGAAACCACAGCCATTTAAAAAATTCAAGCAACAGCCCAGTACAGTAATGACATAATTACTTTTTATAGTTTTTCTTTATGGAACTATTTATTTTTTATGTGGTGAAGGTCATGTTCCATGTTTGTATTTCTTTGAAATTGTTGCTGGCATTTTCAACAGTTCTATTGATAATTTAGTAACATAAACAAAACACAAGTAAGCTCACTAACCACATTTTATACTTCATGCTGACCAACTGCTGCGGCCCTGAGCTAGGCCCCCAGCCCCAAGTGCTTCTGGGATATTGCACCTCCCTGTTCTCTCATACACACTCATGCATAACTCTAGATAAAAAGTGTCTGTAATAAGTGCTAATTCGTATGCTAGCGCTTTAAACCTTCCGTGACGTTATACTTGTTCCCTAAATGCCTGCTGTGAGTCTCCCAAATTTGCTTGAGGTGTGACAGTTTAGTTCGATTGCGTGATATAATTACAATTTTATAAGGTTTGCATTCATATGAAGGTTGTTTAATTATATAAATTCATATTGAATCCATTGTTTAACCGATAGGTAAAAAATAAACATTTATTATAAAAAAAAAAAAAAATGCAGTTCCTTTGAAGAAGTTTGACCAAAGATTTCAACCATGACTGCACTGTAACGTTTCACATGACATTACTGCGAGATCACCTGACCATGAGGATGCACAGTGCTTACGGAGGCCAGCATACATGCCCGGGGCGGGATGACCCAGGAGGGGATTAGGTTATGACCCAAGACTCCGAGTCGCAGCCAGCATGCGTGATCTTGCTGTGGACCTCAGCCTGAGATCAGCTTCATCTCGCCTGCCTTATGCATGCATTGTCAATAAGTACTGAAACAATTCTATAGGCTGTAGCGAACAATGCTGCGCTTTCTGTTTTCTCGAATACTCCACTATCGCACAGATATTCGGAACCGGCCTGTGGCGTTTAATCCAAACATGAAGATACATTATCGTCGTGCTTCGTTGATGTCATCAGCATGAGCCCGTGTATCTGTTAAAAACCCCTTACCTATATTCAGAGCTTTTTAAAAAATATTTCTTATTAAATTCTAATATATAAACTGTACAAATGGAACCTTTAAGAGCGATCACTGTTAAATTAATAACATCAAGATATTCCAAGCCTAAGCTGAATATTTTAAGAGAGCTCTAATTTCAGCCGCTCGGAACATGTGTAAGTGCTAAAAAAGTTATGGCAGTTTGAATGCACGAAATTCAATTACAGAGATTCGAACCCTCCTGTGAGTTCCTGCCGTTACGCCATACTTATTATCTGCCCTGACCTGTACGTCTCTTTGGAGTTAAGTCATTTAATGTGAAGTAAAATGTTGAAGGTGACAAGGACTCTGTGAAAATGGGCGGATTCGACATACTGTTTACAGTCAAGCCTCTTCCTACAGCATGTCTTGTAATGTATAGAAGTCACATTTTTTCCAGGCTGGATCGGCAAATTAATCTTTTAAATGCTGACAAAGAGGCAGCCGCTTCTAAGCTTCAGCATAGGAGGCTTGGGACTCACTCCAGCAGAGGGGATATTGTTTAAGACGCTCAGCACATGCTACGACACGGTGACTGTGCAGGTGGGCGGAGTCACAATGGAGGGATGCTCCGAGGCCCCGCCCCATATCCACTCCATAGGCTCAACCTTGATAAACGAACAGCCCGGTCACCCACAATGTACAGCAGCGCGGACTCAGCCTGCTCGTACCTTAATCATAGCTTAATCTCACCTGAATGGCCTGCCTCCTTAACGTGGACAGCAGCACGTTCCGGGTGGTGGGGATCTGTCACGTACATCGACGGATTTAATGTGATTCAATGTAAAGCGAAGCACAAAAGGAAGGGGAGAGAGCCAGCGGGGGACAGCGAGCGAGGGACAGCGAGCGGGGGACAGCGAGCGGGGGGCAGCGAGCGGGGGACAGCGAGCGGGGGACAGCGAGCGGGGGGCAGCGAGCGAGGGACAGCAAGCGAGGGACAGTCTCATCTCCATTTTGTGTTATTAATTCCACTCTGCAGAGTAATTGTAATGTAAAATATTACAGCAGGGCCCAAATGCAAATACCTGCTCTCCTCCATGTAATGAAATCTTTTTATTAATGTGTGCATAACACAAATCAATAACAATAATAAATTACCGGTGATTGTAATTGAATGTTTTCCTAATTTTATTGTCAGCCATGATAAATATTCATTCCCATTACAGGACCTTGAATTAATTACGCCATACCATCTTTCGCGAGATGAAATGTAACGTATATATCAGGAGTGAAATGCATTTGGACGCCGGCGTGTGCCAAACGGGGTGACGGTTAAGGTAAAAACGCTTCTCTCCTGAAACCCTCCCAGATGGAGGCTGAGCTTCTTGTCTGAGCCCTGAGATGGTCCACCTGGCTGATTTAATGCTGCATTTTAATGACACCCCCACGCTTGCCGGCTCTCCTTTCTCTCCCCCCCCCCCACCACCAAAGGAGCTACATTCCCTCTCTCACAGCCGGAGTAAGTAAGCTGCATCTATTGGCCCTGCGACGGGTAAACTATGTGTAAACCACGAGTAGCAGCTGCGACGTTGCTTATTAATTGCCCCTCGTAACCTCTGACCCCTCGCGCGTGATCGAGATGGGGCAGCACGCCCGCTCAGAGACGCTTCTGGTTTAAGAGTTAACCGGCGATTTCATGATGCCACACTCTCTGTTTTTCTGGGATATTTTATATATTCAGGCCTACGGATTATGTAGCAGAAGAAAACATGCGGGGAATGGTTACGTTCTTCAGAGGCAGGGGGCCGGTCGAGTGTCGAGGACGGGCCTCTGATGCATCCCTTCATGGCTAATGAAAGCAAACCGCTAAAGAGAGATTAAAGGAGATTAAAACGGAATAAAAACAGTAGTTTGCAATTAGATTTTTCTTTTTAATGTGAGATTTAGCTGCACTCCAATAACAATACATAGACGGGGAGATTCAGGAATCAGCGGCTCTGTGTTCTTATCCAGAGGGTCCACTTGTCCAGCTGGTAATTTTCCCGTAAGGGCGCTTAACAGCTCAAACTGCATAATTACCATCTTCAATGCAGCAGCTTCACCGCATTTCCCAGTTCTGAGACCAACCGAGATTTGAGAGTCTTGCTTTGCCGCTTAACTCCCCTGCAATGGAACGACGCGCCGTGTAAACTCACAGATCTCCGGCGGACCTCGTCTGTCGTAATATCTCTCCAAGAAGAAGGGAGAAAAAAAGGACGGGGAGAGAGAACGGCCTACACCCCTGCGCAGTCCTCCCCCAGGACCGCGGGCGCCGTGCGGTAAACAGAGATACTCTCTGAAGAACAGAAGAAGCACAAGCGACATCTCCATCGAGGTCCTCAGAAGCAAAGATCAAAGACGCATCTTAGAGGGGACGGCAGCTAAAGGTGTAGCTACTTGGAAGATGAAGCGTTCCCGATACTTTCACATAGAAACATGGAACTTACAGCAGCAGAGTTCTTTATACCGGAGCCAGGAAAAAAACTTCAGAATTATCCAGTCAATGGCACAGCTTGAATCCGCACATGATTTGAATCAACACTTTTTTCATTTTTCCTGGATTAAAAAAATGCATTCCCTGGCGAATAAACAAGTGATATTGATTCACCTTTTCCTAACTTTAGACACACGGCCTTGATAAAAGATATATTATTCTTGGGGTGGATTACAACAAAAAAAAATGCTTGTTATTGACCATCTGTTCTTTTCACTTGTTGTTTAAAGGGAAGCAAGATCTTTTCAAGCATATTGAAGTTGTTTATTTGAAACGGACTCTTTGCTCAAACGATTCAGCACCTGTCCTCTGAGTTATCCATTGTCTGTGTGTCATGGTGGTTTCAGGGGAGGAGGCTGAAATTTCGACGGTCCTTGAGCTGTTTACCACAGTCTTCCTGTCCGTGGAGTGGCCTAGTGTCATCATTCAGCTTGGCAGACACTCTGATTTGGACCGGCTTTCAGGACTGCAAGGCGGACAATAAGACGCGAATGCCGACCTGGCGCGATGCAGCCATGTCGGGGGGGGGGCATCCCGCCACCCCCCCCAAGGACGCAGGACCGGCAATGTGTCTCCCATAATGACAATGTGTGCGGCTGTTGTCATTGGTTACCGTATGTCAGCCTAGTCCCTTTAACTGCAGCTCTGTCTGACACCGTGGGCAAGGCAGACTATCAGACCACTGGAATTCTTAAACAGATACAGATAAATCTGCTTATGTGAAACTATACACTGAAATGGCTCCCTGTACAGCAGGAAGAGTAACGCCTCCATGCTGCGATGATGCCTTTGCCCATCAAGGTTACAGATCCGGCCGGGGACTGCCTCTGGGTTCTCCTGCACAAGGTTCCAGGTCCGGCCCGGGACTACTGCTGGGTTCTCCTGCACAAGGTTCCAGGTCCGGCCGGGGACTACTGCTGGGTTCTCCTGCACAAGGTTCCAGGTCCGGCCCGGGACTACTGCTGGGTTCTCCTGCACAAGGTTCCAGGTCCGGCCGGGGCCTGCCGCTGGGTTACCATGCACACTACAAAAGGTTCCAGATCAAGTCTGAGCGCCGCAGGGTTCTCCTGCACAAGGTTCCATGTCCAGCTGGGGCCTACTGCTGGGTTCTCCTGCACAAGGTTCCAGGTCCAGCCAGAGCCTGCTGTTGGGCTCTCCTGCACGAGGTTCCAGGTCCAGTCGGGGCCTGCCGCTGGGTTCTCCTGCACACTGCAAAAGGTTCCAGATCCAGCCGGGGAATGCCGCTGGGTTCTGCTGCACAAGGTTCCAGATCCAGCCAGAGCCTGGCGCTAGGTTCTACTGCACATTGCACAAGGTTCCAGATCCAGCCGGGGCCTGCCGCTGGGTTCTGCTGCACAAGGTTCCAGATCCAGCCAGGGCCTGGCGATAAGTTCTACTGCACATTGCACAAGGTTCCAGATCCAGCCGGGGCCTGCCGCTGGGTTCTGCTGTACAAGGTTCCAGATCCAGCCAGGGCCTGGTGCTGGGTTCTCCTGCACACTGCAAAAGGTTCCAGATCCATTAATGTCTGACGTGCACTGGTGACAGGTGAAAAGAGTCACAGTCCTCAGGTCGGGATCCAAGACAGACGCCTGCAGAATTTAGGGATTAAGCAGATTATATGAACAGCAATGTGGCCACAACGTTGATGCTTGTTACTATAACTGCACAATTTACATTTTATAAATAAAAATTCTTTATTAAATCTATATGGATTTACTGGGTAACTACACCAAACCAGAACAGGGGGACAGACCACACCAAACCAGAACAGGGGGACAGACCACACCAAAACTAACAGGGCATTTTTCTTTGCCATTACACCCAACTACATGTTCCTGTTGAATCTGATTGTATTGTTTTTCATGTGCAAAGTGCTATAGCAATACTGTGGTTCACACCAATATTTCTCATCAGTCCAGCCCTGAAAACAACCAGCCTGCAAGTGTTACTGTCGAAAAGAGGTCTTTTATACAGCGACGCAGCTACCATGTTCCAAAGCGGACAGTTTCCATCCTCAGAAACAGACTATGAAAAGGTTTTTATTGCGTGATATAAAAATTATTTTCACACCAGTTCTGCATGACGGGAACGAGAGTCGTTGCTTAACGTCTTGAATGGACCTCAGGACCCGTTGTCAACATCCGACGCATAATTTAATTTTAAAGCGACATCGACCTTTAGCGACTGACCGCGGTTAGATGACAGTTTCCCCTTTAACAATCCAAGCGATATTTATTATTGCACAACCGACTCAGGTTTAAACATGATGCGCACATACCATCTATTTAAAGAGGCGATGTAACAACCATGCCTAATAAAAAAAAACCACTGCGGAAAGGGGGGTGGGCAATGCAAACTCAATATAAAGAAAGAGAACAGTGCGTTCAAAGCATAGTGCCCTTGAGCAGGGCTTCATTGAAGTGCGGGCCATTGAGCTTCCACTTGCGGCATAAAAGGGGCCTGCCCTCTGCAACAATGAAGCAATCTGATCAGAATACCCAGTCTGAGCACCGCTCTCCAGCCGGCGATGCGAGCGCCGTCCGCTGCGGCGGGGACCCTCCGGTGGCCACTGCCTCTTGTCCTTTCAACACATAATTATATGTAATTATCGGCCACACAAACGAGAACAAAAACGTTTCAACGCGGCGATTTCCCGAAACAGGGAGCCTACACAGCTTACCGTCCTATGTATTGTTAAAAAAAACTCATGACAAATCTTTATAAACTAACATTTTTGGCCAAATCATCTGAAAGAAAAAAATATTCGTCTCGTAACTTGATTGTTTTTTCATTTTTGTTTTCGCTCAGATGTAGCTATTATGCGATCTCTATTCTTAAATGTAGCACTCGGATTACACTTTCTTGCTTTTTAACATAACTAGACACCTCATTCTGGCGTATGCAAATTAAACATAATTCTGTAAGTATTCAAATATTGTTTTAGTCGTGAATCCACACGAAACCAGAGTCGGTTATTATTCCACGGTTACGTCAGTGCAGTAGTATAATTAAAATGATGATTCTTTAAAGGAATTTTGCAGGCCTGTTACAGCATCTATTTTTAAATGGGTCAATTACGTCTATTTTTTAAAAACTTTTTTTTTTATGGAATAGGAGAACCCGTGCCCTTAATTCAAATTCATGCATTTAAAGCCGTTTCAGGACGATGTCTTGTTTCATTTAGAATGTCAAAAGCAAATTACCCTGCGACCCCCAGTTCAAAAGAATGTGCTTTAACATAAAAGTGTGTCCTTTGAGTCATTTTAATACCCTCAGCAGAACAGAACATCGTTAACATTGTTTCAGCATTATACGCTGCCATTGATAGCTGGTCTACCCAAACGAACAAACAGAATTGCAGGTTTTTATGAAGGATGAATACAGAGGTCTTTGTCGTGGTTCCTTTGCTGATGCAAACTAGATTGGTTAAAAGCGTCCCCGTGCTTATCAAGCGGCCTTCTGACTGAGCGGCTCAGCAGCAGTGAAATGCCAGTCAGGGATAATTTAATGCATTAATTGTATCCTATATGAACTCGAAGTGGTAGGTGTGAGGAACGGCACGTAAACTTGTCCTGTTAACACCTGCGCCTTTATTCTTAATAGCAGTGATGGGATAAACGGCTTTGAAACCCACAGTGGGATTACTGTAAAATGTCAATCACTGGCCTGTCGCACCCCAATGGGGACTAAAAAAGTAAGCGAGTGGAAGTGAGTTTAGCCCGTGATTGACATCGCAGAAAAATCCCTCCCACCACAGGTTGGGAATCCTATTTGTTCCATCGCCAGTTAATCTTTTGTAAGTGAGGGCGTATCGCTTCTTAAAACAACATTTCAGTTTTATGACTTTTCTGTCAGAAGTGAGTTAACCCCCACTCTTTTTCGCCGCTCTGCAATCTTTATGCTCAGTTTCCCATGACTAAGTGCTATGAAAATGGTTAAAAACGGGAAGCCTGGATTACAGCCCAGTGCATTATGGGAGGAGTCTGAAGCAGTCAACCAGCGACCATGAACCAAACTCCAGGAAACAAAAGGCAAGACTCAGCTTCAAGAACTCTCCTCCTTGAGTGATTTGGGGAGGCCTCGTGGCTTGGTATTCGAAGACGGTATGGTGACGGCTTAAGAACGAGCCAGGTGTTTTGTTGGTGTGTAGAATGTTTTGCGTCTGTATTTTAATTTGATTCTTGTTTATGTTTTGTATAAGGAGTTAATTCTGTATTTTGTTACTCAGGCAAAAACTTGCTTTCCAAATAAAGGTCAAAATTTCACCTCTGGGAAGCTGTTCAGTCTTTATTTTCTATTGTAAAAGATATCTGTGACGCAGGTAAGCATTTCCTACAGGTCTCATTTCGTTATATCCTCCCATATTTCAAGTGCATTAATGATTTCGGCTGTTTTATTACCACTTCGGTTTAAGTCAGATGTGCTTAGATACGCTTTCCTAGTTCTACCAAACATACTCAGATATTTTATGATGTTGTTTAATTATGCTTACAAATTCTAAACCAATTCAAAGGTTTTATTAACCCCAAGTGAGACAAAAATGTATTTTCAATCCCGAATGAAATGTGTATGAGAAACTTTTTAATCTGGATGTTTTCTTCCAAGCTTGTGATAGTGATGCGTTTTTTCACATACATTGTTTCACCACTATTTTAAATTTATAATGAATAACTACTGAAAGTAGTTAATATTTAATAAATTAAAGGTTAATATATAATAAATCATTGGCCAAAAAAACTTTATAGCTATACATTTCCATCTGCAATATCCATCTCAAAATAAGCAAAACTCCTTTTGCATGAAATGACTGATTTAATATATCCAGGAGTCTTTTGGTAAACTCCTGGGTTAAACAGTGATTCTTCTTTCAATAGGGGGCAGTGGTTACTCTTGATTCTGTGCACAGGTGGGTAAAATGAGCTGCATCAAAAACAAAAGTTTGACATGATTATTTGAGACACTATTCAAACTACAGCCTATTGTGTGTTTTCCATTCGCCCTGAGTGCATTTGAATGCAGGATAACTCATTTTGCTTTTATGAATAAAGAGCAAACGACTGACGTCACCCTGCGGATTTCTGGCTGACATATGAAGCTATGGCCCCTCTGCTGCACAGCATAATATACTGTAGCATTTACCATATATTATTAAGCACAGTTTATCCCCATAAAATATGTATAACTGTAGTAACATACATGGATATTTTGTATATTACTGTATTTTTAAACATTGCTGAATTTTGACTTGACATTTTTATCTGAAGCATCTTGCAGTCGCCGCCTCACTGTGACAGAGGGGGGGGGTTGCTGCGAGGGGG
>JAABNX020000055.1:496559-511249 GCA_015163995.2 Mormyrus lacerda
GTACAGTGACACTGGACAGCTTCCTGTACCGCATGGTTCCGCTCACCTGACTGTACCACACCTCACTGTATGTCCCAATGAAGCACGTACAGTGACACTGGACAGCTTCCTATACCGCATGGTTCTGCTCACCTGTGGCAGGATCACACCTCACTGTATGTCCCAGTGAAGCACGTACAGTGACACTGGACAACTAGGGTCTGGAAACCTCATTTAGTGAATGCACGGCATAGGATCGACAGTGAAGGGGACCGGGGGTGGGGGGTACTTACTGTGATAGATGTCTTGCAGAGACCCTCCACCACAGTACTCCATGCAAATCCACAGCTTGTTATTCCTAAAAATAAAGATGTTGAAGCTTTCATATGCACACTTTTAGCTGCTGCGTCTGTCAAAAACAGCAAAGCCTCGTGTGGGAGAGCAGGGGGAGCCTGTGTTTCGTGCCCTTGAATCTGTTCAGGGCATAATCGCTCAGTTACTCTGCCGGCCGTGGGATTTCAGGAGGCGCACCTGAGGTAGCTCCCATGGTACGCCACAATGTTCTTGTGCGCACACTCCTTGATCATAGTGATCTCCTGCTGGATGGACGAGATGTCATCGCCTGAAAGATCAGGGCGAACATGTTACGAACCATACCGGAAATGCATGCTGCATCTATACTATGGGGAAAAGCTGTATACCCTCAATAAAACGCCCCCTCAAAAAAGAGGCCTTGGGGGCAGTTTATCACAGGAATTACCGTTTTAGACAGCAAAGCACCCAAAGGCCCAGGCAGACAGATTTCTGTACCTTACCTGGATCTAGCTTGACGATTTTGACAGCTGTGATCACTGATGTCTTGATGCTTCGTGCCTAAAGAAAGTCAATGACAACCAAAGATTTACGAGGAACACCAGCTTCGAATCAGGAACCAGCAGCAAAATGTGAGCCTTACACATGTATGCTGTTCCCCTACGGAGAACGTGAGCCTTACACATGTATGCCGTACCCCTACGGAGAACGTGAGCCTTACACATGTATGCCGTACCCCTACGGAGAACGTGAGCCTTACACATGTATATATATGCCGTACCCCTACGGAGAACGTGAGCCTTACACATGTAATACATTTTATCTTCAAACATTTAAACGTAACGCTTTACATTATCTGCACCTTCATAATGCATTCATAGAACATTCATAAGCAGCGTGTAAGTATACCGTAACATTCTAACAGAGCTTAATGGAACATTCATAAGCAGCGTGTAAGTATACCGTAACATTCTAATAGAGTTTGACAGCTTTAATACACATTAATAACAAACATTACATGATTATACATACATGCTGATAAGGAATATTCTATGAGTGCATCATGAAGGCGCACTGAATGTTCAATGAACGCATTATGAAGGCATTATGAAGGCATCATGAAGGCATTATGAAGGCATCATGAAGGCATTATGAAGGCGCAGTATTTAAATATATACTTTATCTACTGAGGTATGTGGTTCATTATTTGATCAATGCTGCGGTTACATCATAAAGGTCCTTGACCGAGTATCATTTCAGGAAGAGCTAAGTTGTAGGCGTAAAAGGCTTCAGACTGAGAAACCTCAGTGTTGTCACTCTGAGCCGCATGAAGTTCAAGTTCAAAGTTCAAACAGGACGCGTCCATTGCCAAAGCAGGGCTTTCGATCAGACAGAGGTGACATATCTCGAGCAGATCTTCACATTTTGCTATTTCCCACACCCTCAAAGTTCAGTCGGCAGACACATCAGAGGGCCACCATCCTCAAATCTGGTCAGTGCCGAACCAACCAAAGGGCCGAGTGATGCCCTGGCTGAACTCAGGCTCGAGAGTAATAATAATAATAATAACAACATATGAATAATGTTACATTTATACACCGTCGTCATGATGTGCTGGGTGGGTGACGGCGACCCGGTGTGAAGGAAGCGAGGACGTTCTATGCGGAACAGAATCCTCACTGTAAGGAGAGCGCAGGCAGAGACTGAGATCACAGGTCGTGTCACGAGGAAGAGTGTTTTATTTAGGAGAGCGCAGACGGAGATACAGTCCCCATTTTAAGCAAAGCAGGATTAAAACAAAGTTATTCAGACTGATTAAGATTTTTTAAGCAAAACAAAACAAGTATTTATATTAAGGAGAATTCAGATTGAAAACAATTAGGACTTTTTAAGCGAAACAGAGTGTGGATTTTATTAAGACAGACAGATATATTAATCTCTAACTTTTTTTAAGACTTCAAAAGCGAAACAGAATCATTATGTATATTATGGTGCAGAATGACACCAATTACCTCAGACTTTTTAAGCAGAATATGATGCCGATTTATATTTCTGAGAATGCAAACTAAGGCCAGTCATGGCGGCTGGCTGCACCCCAGGCGTGACGGCGGCTCTCGGATAATGTAGCAGGAGAGTAGAGTGGCGAGGCGTGTTAATGAGAGCCGAGGGCGACTCCGCCGCCACGGGCATGAGGTGGGAAAGGAGCTGGCCTTCACCTCATTCTCACGCTGCGGCTACAGGACATGAATCACTGCCGCAGCCGCAAATACTAATCAGCCCCGGGGCTCGGACTCCACCGGGCCGGACAAACCAGTCACACCGTTCACAATAAAGTATAATCATCCTAAAGCTGTCATTTCTGGAACGGTATAGCTAGCAATTTTTGCTGTAGTTTGTAAACTATATATATATATACACATATCAACATATATATATATACATGTTGATATGTTTAAGCAAATAAAATGTCATTTAGAAGCAATCATGCGGTTTTATATACAGGCGGGAATTCTGATACGACACAAAAGGGGATTTTTTTAACACTGGTGACTCCCAGGGAAAGACACCACTATTGAACTGAAAGCCATTCCCCAGTTGTCATGGTGACAGATGCAGCCAATAGTAGAACATTCTCCAGAAAAAAAAGCTAAACGACAAAAAGTGAAATCTGCCCTCACTCACTTCCTGTTATCTTTCCTGTTATGGTCAAAGACACTGTAATGTGGAGTTTCTCTAGAACATGAAAGGAACCGGTGACTAGCTGCAGATGACAGAAACTCAGGACAATGTGAAACAAGCAGGAAACTTTCGATATCTGCAAACTCCAACAATGGCTGCCTGTGATGTATTAAAAATGCAGAAATGAGGCAGAGCCAGCCAAAGGAAGGTGGCAGATTTGGGTGGAACTTTACAGTAAAATTTCACAGCTGCCACGCCAGGGGCCTCCGTGCGGCCGTCACAGAGCTCACTTGGCAACAACCCCGTCAGGAGATTAAATGGTGTCCTTCCTTCCTCTGTGTCCTCCTGCTGCAGAAAGGCAGCTTCGGCGCCCCGGGCCGTTAAACGGGCAGAACCGCCACAGAGAGATGACAACGCCCATTTTATTTAATATCGCCACTCAGCATCACGCGTATGAGTACCACTTCCTGTGAGGAAAGAGACCCGACCGGCTCACTCCGCAGTGCTGTGCGTTTATCGGGCTGCAGCCTACATTTTACATCCACACAAAACAAAGAGTTATTCAGAAATCTTACTTTAAGAAAAATAAAGGTCATTTCAATGCACTGTGTGAACACCAGACACACGTGTATCTTTGAGGGGGCTCTCCATTCATTTTTATGAGCATAATCCTAATCCCAAAAATGGTGACCTACCCTAACCTTAACCACAAGTAACCAAACAAAATACAAGAGTTTTGGAATTTTTATTTTGTTTTATTGCATTCACAGATATTTCTAAAATTGAGGTTATCCTTGTGGAGACCAGAAAAAGTCCCCACAAGATAAAAAGTTACAGGTTTGTATTACATTGTGGGGACATTTGTAACAACTGGCCTCTGTCGGACCACGTACAGCTGCCCTACCTGCAAAGTCCCGGGGTCACCGCGGCGCAGTGATAATTATATCGAATTATTGCTAGGTCGCTGTCTGACTGACTGTTTCATCCAGAGTAACCTATAATTTCACATATTTATAGAGTAGCAGTACCTCACCACCTGTATCGTCATGTTACTTGGAGCCTGATTACTGGGTATTCTAAGAGATGCAGACACCAAACGGGAAAAAAGCATAGTGACACTTTTAATAAGTTATAACTGGCTTTGATAAATAGCATGACAAGTGTGCAGGCACCGCAGAAACCGATATGATCGCTGTGTACCTGACGTTAGTCAGAAAGTGAAGGCGGAGCTGGTTTGGAAATACACCACACCGCTAACTTAACATCTGAAATTCTGACCTTTGCTTGGACTTCACAAAATTGTAATTGACTGAAACTATGAAACTCCTACTTCATACAATGGGCCATATCAGCGCAATCGATGGGGAAAAAACTTTCAGCACAATAAATGGTATTCTCCTTATGTGCACACAACTGTATAGTCACGTATCTATACAAACATTCAAAAAATTGTACGATTGCTAAAAAAAAGATTTCAATGAAATGTAATAACATGACGTATATTTAAATACTAATAGAAAACAATCGGCGTAAAACTGACCAGTAAAAGCGGTTACAAGATTGATAGATGGAAGGATGGAAGAGTAGATGGATAATGAAATGTAGCACATGGAACACAAACAGGAGAACTTGCTATGCAACTGTAGGGTTATTAGGCACAGCGGTGGTGACATGAGTCACTTGGCCATTGTTAGAAAAGCCAACTAGAAGTAGCGTGTTGATACTCATACAAGGCATTTAAGAGCCCCGTCAATCAGCGTTTGTCTGCCGGGATTCCTAGAGATAAGGCATGCAAGCCGAGCCAAAACGATGTGATGCCTGGCCGTACGTCGATGTAAAGCTGCTTAAATCTAAATAAGCACCAGCCATAAACCGAAAGCGGAGCTCAGATTCAGTCCCGAGCATCGGCGCGAGCCCGCATTTAGGAGCGCGCGACGGGCGCCTTACCTTAAAAACGTCGCCGTAGGTGCCGCTGCCGATGCGCTGCACCAACTCGTACTCATCCAGGGGGTTGCTGAAGGAGACGCCGATCGCCTCCATGGCAGCCCGCTCCCCGTCTCACATCCGACTGCTCACGGCACCCTGCGATCCTCATCTACCAAATACGGGCACTTCCCCAGCAACCCAGCCAAAGTGCCCTCGAAGATGGCAGCCGCAGAGGAAACGGTTTCATTTATTTATTTTTTTTTTTTTTTTACTTTGCTACGCCAGCACTAACATGCATCGATCATTAATTGCTTTCGATAAAAATCATGCACCAAAAAAGAATAGATGTTCAGCGACGAGCAGGAGCTAACATGACAGCTAGCCCTCCAAATAACTCGACACGGAGTGTTTCCGCGGAAGGACGGCGCAGAGTCTCAGACACGGCAGTATCTGCATATACAATCATGCGCTCATCAGAAGCAGGAAATCTCTTCGCGGAGCTGTCATGCATTTGGCAGATCGCAGTACTGACGGAGTTCATTATCGGGATATAAACATAAAATCATCAATAAATAGGGCGATAATGATTCAGATTTTCATCAAAATGTTCAGGGAAATTGCCTACCATTTATCTAATTAAATAATTAGTTTTATGGCATTTTATACTATTCTCGGAAAAAAAATATTTTAAGAATTGTGTTTTAACTGACAAAATTACTGGCACCCCTAAATATTTGGATAAATGTTTTAAACAAACAAACGAAAAAAAAAATGCATTCTTTGTGAAAAAAAAATTATTGCTCGTGCTGTCCAGCAACTCCTTTGTCGGCTATGAGGATTTCCTGTTTCCATGGGGTAAAAATATGGAGTTACACACGAGTAAAATCCTGGGATCGTCCGTCAGTGTGAGTCAGTACAAAGAGGTTTCGTGTACATCATTGTCAAACACCGAGTTTGAATATGACTGGTGATTGCTAATGCTTTGGGGTTGTTCTGAGTCAAGGGAACTTGTGAAGATTGATGCCAGATTCCAATAAATGTGAAGAAATTTGGCCTGAAACTTGGCTGCCTCTGCGAGAAGGTTGAGACCTATCTGTGGATGGAGCTTCCAACAAGATAAATGACCCCGGACCAGAGGTGGCGATTTCATGTCCAAAGAGTACAAATCCAGACCAGGATTTTGTTTCAACCAACCACTTGACTACTCTGTGACCGTGACTCTTTATACTCAGCTAATTGATTGAAACAAAACCTAGGTCTGGATTTGTACTCTCTGGACCTGAAATATGAAAACCTGAAAGAGGAATGGGATCGAGAATGCAAAAAGAAAGCTTTGCAATGGCCATCTCAATTTCCAGATCTGAGCCCAATTGAAACTGTGCTGCAAATTGAAGACTACAGTACACAAATGCAAAGAGAAGGATTGTAGGGTTTGTAAGGAAGTGGAATTATGGCAACATCCCTCAACAATGGTGCTAAATATCACTTCTGTGGTTCTTATTTATGAACATTATAAACAATAATAATTAACTATTATTGTGTAACATTTTTATTGGGCGTGCAGTAATTCTGGAGGTGATTACTTATATAAGATAAGTATATTTGTGTGCCTGTGTGTGTATATATATACATATATTTATCTGTCTATATGTATATATACACATATAATATAGACATACAGTTGTGAAGAAACCTGTATGCGAGCCTTTACATTTAACATCTAGTGTTTTAGCTCCTTTATGGAGTGACCAGCTTCCAACACAGGCAGGTGATGTTCCTGCGACACAGGCAAGTGATGCTCCTTCAACAGAGGCCGGTGATGTTCCGGCCCAGCTCTCTGCAGTCTCGGTTCATGCGTACCTGAATGCTCTCCCTCAGGTTACAGCATCGCATTTTGAGTGTTTAAAGGTGTCCGGGTCAGATCTGTGACACAGCTTCCCCAAAATTCACCCCCCGGGGGTCTCTATCATCCCTGCGGACCCCCAGCTCCTCCCCCCAGGGATCTCTATCACCCCTGCGGACCCCCAGCATCTCCCCCCAGGGTTCTCTATCACCCCTGCGGACCCCCAGCTCCTCCCCCCAGGGATCTCTATCACTCCTGCGGACCCCCAGCATCTTCCCCCGGGGATCTCTATCCCTGCCCCTGTCTGAGCATTACCTAGGGAGCCATTGCCCTTTGGAATGTGACCTTTGTGTGACTCCTAGTGAGAACAGTAATTATGCCCAATCTGCTCCATTTGTAAACTATCTGCCTACCTGTGGACTGACAGAGTCCTACGTCTTCAGCGATTCTTTTGTAATACTTTCCATTCTTATGAGTTTCAACATCCCTTCTGAAGGCCTTCTTGATTGGGAGTGTTGCATTTCCACATTTGAACAGCGCACTGTCCTGAAGAGGAGGCGATCGAAAGCTGATATACAGCAGGGGCGCTGCAAAGGAGGAAGTGGTAAATTAAAAAAAAAATCTCATTAGATTAGATCAGATTAGAAGAGATTCAACTTTTCTCTCATTGTACAAATGCAGTTTAGCATCTATCAGGAAAGTGTAAATAGTAGAGTGATGTGCAACAGACAGTTGGGTGCAAGTAGCATATCGGTGCAATACAATTATTTATACCAATAAAAGGTTTCACCCTTCGGTGTCTAATTAAAACTGAGCTACAAGCAAACGGGCAGGATGAAGAAGTGCTAATGTTAGGGCCGTGGAGCTTGATAAACAGCGCTTTGGCCATCGGCCTGGAGATGGTCTGCATGATACTCCAGGAAAATGCATCATTACCAGAGCTCAGTTTATAGGTGTGAATCTGCACGACTACTGTAGCAGCCATGCTGTGCTTTATGTTTCTTTGAAGAGTCAAGTTTTGTGCAAACGTGAACATTGTTGGATCCATACCCGCTCTAACCGGGAAGAGCGTGAATTTAAACATCCACTGGTGACCTGTAATGCAGCTAGTGTTGAGGTACCCAGGAGTTTGTTCAACAAAGCACAAGAGCAGGTAAAGGTGGTGGGCATGCACACACCCGCACGCAGACACATACACACACACACACATGGGCACATAAATGCATGGACACACACATGTGACCACATACACACATGTGCACACACACACACATATGCGCACACAACAACACACACAGACATGCGCACAGACACATGCATACAAACATGTGGACAGACAAACGCGCGTACACATGCAAACAGGGATGCACACACAGACATGTGCACACACAGCCCACACACATCCCACACACAGCCCACACACATCCCACGCACAGCCCACGCACATCCCACGCACAGCCCACACACATCCCATGCACAGCCCACAAACACAATAAGACCATCTTAGAATAAACATTTTATGAAAACAGCCGAAGGACCATAGAAACCATTGAGCTCAGGGGCGTTACACAAGCACAGGTGGGAATGCCCTAAATATTTAATCACTCACACCAGGGCTGGACTAGAATTAACATTTTGTGGTGGTCCCCCCCCCCCCCCCCCCGGTAAATTTACTACACATGGCGGGGGGGGGACATTGGCCCAGTATAGAAAATGCCAAGTATGTTAAACAGACATACAATGACAAGATGGCCCTCCCAAAAACCACGTCCTTCCTTTCTTTCATCCATCCATCCAAACCTTGCATTTCATGCCCAAAATTTATGAGAAGCCCCCCTCCCCCCTGCTCCTCAGTCCAGTCCTGCCCCCAAAAGAGAGACCATTCAGCCCATCAGCCTCGTCTGGGGAGAACTACTGGGGAGCTACTCCTCTTCTTACCTGGTCAGGGCCACAGATATTAGGATTCCAGTGACTAAAATATTCATTGAGGTCTACTGGCAAACTGGCCATGGGCCTCAAAGGGAAGGCAAATGTTCATGATCTGAGACCAGGCTGATGTTTACATCAGCATCTATAACGTCCCCCAAACATTGGGATTCACTTCTATTAGTGGAAAAATGAAATTTATGCAACAAACAAAACATCTCCTCACTTTAGAAGCTTTCTTCCAGCTGCAGCCTGGTGTGTTTATTAAAGGCCTTATGTTCACTGAGAGGCAGGACATCAGCTCACAGCATGACAGTTAACCACATAATAAAACAGGAAGCATTCTTATTTTAGTTCATGTGAAGCTTAAATTTTAAATTAAAAGATTAATATGATGTCATACCCACCCCTCCCCCCCCAAACTGCGGCTCATGCACTGACCACTTTACATCTAGGACGGTAAATACAATTAGTAAAATATTATAATGTGTGCAACACCTGTTTATACTGCATAGCTGTTTACACTTATTACCTGTTTTACACGGCATAAATGCAATTGTATTGTGCGCAATACCTGATTACCTGATTTACACTGCAAAAATGCAATTATAATTATACTTTTTTCTTTATCTTGTATTTTATATTTTCTAGGCTGCTGTTCTGAGAGCCACCAAATAAAGTCTTGTAAAGTCTACAAATAATCACAATAACGTCATATCAATAAAGTACTTGATAGTCTAAGTAGGAAGGAACAATGGATAACACTCCTACCTTGTACCTCCAGTGTCTGGAGTTCAAATCATGGCCCTGCTCTGTGTGTGGAACCAGTTTATTCTAACTGTGCTTAAGCAGCTACTGCTGCAACACATTGACATTGTGTGTTCTGTGTGTCAGGCCATGTGCCTTATATTTATAGGTT
Organism: Mormyrus lacerda; assembly: GCA_015163995.2. Taxonomy (NCBI): domain Eukaryota; kingdom Metazoa; phylum Chordata; class Actinopteri; order Osteoglossiformes; family Mormyridae; genus Mormyrus; species Mormyrus lacerda. The sequence continues at coordinate 506,144 of JAABNX020000055.1, forward strand.
TCCTATACAAAAATTTGAGCTGACCTCAGACTCAGGACCCGCCCCTGTCCCACCCCTCTGGTCTGTCAGCAAAGGGTCCCTGGGCACTGGAAGGCGCTGTCCAAGAACACCCGCCCCCTCCGGCCTCGTGTCTCAACCCAATGCACACCTCCTTTTGTGTTAAGCCACACCTGGTACGATCCCCCCCTCCTATGCAGGGTCTCGACCCATTGCACACCTCCTTTTGTGTTAAACCCCACCCCGTGCGACCGCCCCCTCCTGCGCAGGGTCTCGACCCAATGCACACTTTCTTTTGTGTTAAACCCCACCCCGTGCGATCCCCCCCTCCTACGCAGGGTCTCGACCCATTGCACACCTCTTTTTGTGTTAGACCCCACCCCGTGCGACCGCCCCCTCCTGCGCAGGGTCTCGACCCACTGTATACGCCTCGTTTTGCTGTTAAAGCCCGCCCCGCGGAACACGCCCCCTTGCCAAGCTCTCCGTCCGCGGCAGCGCCAGGCGCTCCCTCTCGGCCTCCGCCCTCCGAGACGCAGCCAGCAGATCCGATAAGGAGAGAAGCAGAAGGCGCTCCGGACGTTTTCGGCCATCGGTAATCACGTCGCTAAAATGGCAGATCAGATGCACCAGTCTCCCCAGATCTCCTCGTCGGGAATGAACTCCTCTCCCCCGGCCAAGGACTCCAAGCTCTCCGGTGAGACGCGGACCCGGGTCTGACATCCCACAGTCTGTCAGCGCCAGACGGGTGCTGCGGCGGTGGAAAATAAACCAGATTATCCGTATTGTTAACGCTTCGGGGGTTTTGGTATGACGCGCCTATGTATTAATGTCGCATTAGGCGTCGTTTAATAACTGAGGCTTGCATATAGAGAATAACCGGCGGTCCATGTCGTTAATAGCCGTTAAGCTTATTGATATGGCCGTGTGACTGGCGGCTGCCCCGTTTGCCGCGCCGCTCCCTGCCGCATACTCCGCGGCCACCGTCCGCCCCTCTCCGCGGGGCTTTTCGCCTTTATTACAGATAGACTAGGCCCGTCTTTTATGCAAAGTGGGCTCGCTGCTAACCTCATTTTTACTTTTTATTTAATTTTATTTTGCAAAATAATCCCATGCGTTTTCGCAAACGCCATGTTGTGCATAAAGAAGTAGAGCCGATAGGGCGTTTCGCGTTAACGTCAATGCTGATAATTTGGTAATAATAGTTTAAAAATCGGCCTTATATTAAAGCGAAACGTTGGAGGTGCAAAAGCATTAAAATTGTTGAAGTGTTATGAGGGCGGACGGTGCATGTGCGTTTGAAGGGGTCTGAATGGAGGCTGCGTTGTCTTCGTCTGGGCTCTGAATACGCAGTAAACTGATCCATCGTATTCTTCAAACAAATAACCCGACTTTCAGCCTAAAATTCCCTCCGTCACACTCTTATTTACGGAGGGTGTGATTTGAATAATGAGAATCAATTATTATGGTCCTCTGCGGTTTGTTCTGTTTTTAATGCGCTATATGGGCCAAGCTTTGTATGTGATCGTCGCCATACAGGTTACAGATAATAAACAGCCACTGAATTTTTAATATTTAATCGAATGTCCGGTATAACCGCTGGAACGACGCTGCCTTTCCGACGCAGCAGCTACAGAAACTGCCTGCGTATTTTTATTAATGATGAAGCATTTCTCCGGGCGTCTTCATGCATCGCGGCAGCTCCGGGGTGAGGGAATTGAACGGGCTCCAGCGGTGACATACAGACACACTTGCCTGCTTTACAATAGCTTTCATCTCAAAATGACACGTTAATTGTTTTTCATCTGGTTAAGTGTTTTAGCTGGTTGATTAACTGTGACACTGGAGGTGTTTTTTTGTGCGAAATGGCAGTGTTATGAAGGTTTGCTTGTCCCCCGAGGGTTATGAAAATATGTTTCAAAGAACAGGCAGGTCTAATTTAGGCAATTAAAATATCCCCAAACCATTGGCTCTTTCTTTACCAGTTTGAAAATCAGGAGGACAAAATTATGCATTAAAATTAAGGGTATAGCAGAATATTAATGTATAGATTAGGAAAGTATGACATAGAATTTAGTCAAAATGTAGTGAATCCTGCCAGATGTGAGACAGGTGCAGAGACTCTTTGTCTCATTTTTGATGGAAATCTGTACAGACCTGGTCACTACATATTAGCATTTTCATTTTGGGTAAGTGGTCTCCAGGCAGGATGCCAGAATCAGTCAGAAATGTGCAGGCATGATTAGGGTCTGTGCCACGTTTACCGCTAACTCCATCGTTAATGATGTGTGACTCGGGGTTGCGGTGAAACGAGGGCCTATTGCAGGGGACAGGGTAGGGGATTCCTGGGACAGGAAGCCAGGCCGTCAGAGAGCAGACGCACAGTCACACACCACGGGGAAGCGTAAAGGCTCCTGTAGGTTTGTGTTTTGGGAATTTTGGCTGAATACTGAATAGCCATATACTGTATGACCGTGTTTCCCCTGTGGATGTGATTGCCATTATGCTAACATGGATGCTGGCTGGCAGTGGGGGTGTTTCTGCTGGACGTACAGAGTGCTGACCCCAGCTCTTTAGTGTGAGGTCGGGCTCCCTGAGTGGCGGAGAGGCAGGCCTGTTCTGCCCTGTCACACTGAGGCTCCGCAGTCCGTCTGGGTCTGCAGAATCAGCATATCTGCTGGCTAGACTGTGCTGAAGAAGGGATCTTAATGGCCAACATGACACCGGTGGCTGGCGAGGGGCCCCTGGGGAGGCCTGGCGTGGGGGGGCCCAGGTAGACCAAACACCAGTGAAGGAAGGATTATGGATGCTGTCTGGATCGACAGCCCCGCAGCCTATTTAATGTTTTCCAGACGACTTGGGTCCCATCAGCTCTGCAAATGTAGGACAGAGGATACAGGTCGAGCAGACGGTTTGTAGGATGCGGGGGTCCGTTGAGGAGGAAGTGACATCAGAGCGCGCGTGTGTGTCGGCAGGATGCGGGGTTCTCGGTTCCGTGCTGGAAAACGTGCCGTGACTGTGCACTGGCCTGTCCTTAATCTCACCCTTGTGAGAACTGTGCTCCTGAGGTGCGTGAAATTCAGGGTGTGACCTTTTGGGCATGCACTGCCCCTCCTGTCAGCAGCCAGTGAATGGCGTCTGGCTCTGCGGTCTGGTCTTGGCTGGTCTGGGTGCGTCCATCCCCTGAAATGTACCCGGCCAAGCCTGTTTGTCAGCTCCCTGGGGAACCTGCAGTGCTGGAATCGCCTCCGTGAGTAATGTTCAGCGCAGTGACAGTGTGGCCTTGTTCAGGGAGACGTCTGCGAGCGTCTTTCGCTGCAGAGAGGCAGTCTTTCCATGCCTCACGTGAGCTGTCCGTTTCCTGTAGTTCTCTCCCCTTGTGGTCTGTGTGACATAGACCTTGTCACATATAGACCTTATATGTGACATGAAGGCAGGGTTCAGTGTAGTTGGTGTCGCAGCAGAGATTTTGATATTTGTGCGACGCAGTTTCATTATTGAAATGCAAAGGTCTATTTTTTGGGGGATGAATGAAGTCAAATGAAATTTTGGGGGGGGGGGGTACATGCCCCCGCCGTCCTCCCGGATTCCTACGCCCCTAAATACAGGTCATCTTCTGCAAGCCCGTGGTCTGTGTTGGCCGTTCCACGTTTGCTCGCCCGTTTCGTTCATTAATGGCTGTGACGTGCTCTGTCCTTGCTGGGCTATGGTGCCTCTCCCCTTCCCGCCACCATATCATGGCAGAGTATCTCCAGTCCACTTTGTTGGTTGCATTTCCCCCCCCACGGACCGGCGCCCGGAGTCCGGCTGTTGCTCGGCCAATGGAAGGGGATCCTCCCTCCTGGCCATCGTCCCATCGTGATCGGCTTCCTGTTGTGGTGTGTTTTCTTAGCGTGCGGCTAATGCTAACGCACCGTCCCAGGGGAGTGTTATGCTAACTCTATGATCAGAGCAGGGATCTGCCACTCGGCACCACGACGCCAACCAGCTAAACCTCTGCACACCAGACTGGGGGGTTCATGTAATCGCTTTGGGGCTGTTTTATTCAAGCTGACTTTGAATGAGTTTTTTTTTTTTTTTTGCTGGGCGGGGGGGACGGGACTGTGACAGGTTGTCTGTCTGTCTGGGGTTTTTCCATCACGATCGGGGTGCCCCCTCCCAGCCCTCAACATGCTGTGCAGGAGAACATGCGGGAGCTGCGTGAGGAGGACAGGAACCTCCAAACATGCAGCAGTGGAAGGGACGTTTATGGTATCGCGCGGTTATTGCGTAACCGAACAGCATTCCAGCTATTTAGCTCCCTGCCAAAAAAGCCTGCATTAAAGTCTGTTTTTTTAATGTTGTGCTAAACAGGCTCTTTTGTCTGTCGGCGTGTTTGCTCTGCTATTATGTGCAAAGGATGGCTATTTGAAAATACCTCACCTCCTATTAACTTTTTTTTAAAGACTTGTGTTCCATTTTCCCTCTATAGCCAGACTGCGGAGCGAGTAAAGCGTGTCCTGAATACGGTGTTTTTGGGCGACGCACTCGGAGATCTAGCAGGACCGGCGATGCCTCTGCAGCATCGTCACCCGGCGGAGCCGCACCACTTGGCTGGGGCCCTGCCTTGTGCCGCATAGTTTTTACGGCGCCTGGAACATGCGGATGTTTATATAATAACCACTTTCCCTTCAAACCACAGGACTGTAGTAACATGAAAGTAGTTCTGCTTTTTTTGCTGTAGTAATCATTTTGAGCAGTCTTTATTAATAAATGAAGATGTCTTACCCCGGGTGGTATAGTGGCTCAGTGGGCAGGATTATTCCGTCATCATTGTGGGTTCAGTTCCCACATCGACTCTTTGGGCTGAGGGTGGACAAAGTGGGTGCTCGTGTATTTGTCCTGCGATGGGCAGGCATCCCGTCCAGGGTGTCCCCCTGCCTTTAGTCCTGTGATGGGCAGGCATCCCGTCCGGGGTGTCCCCCTGCCTTTAGTCCTGTGATGGATATGCATCCCGTCCGGGGTGTCCCCCTGCCTTTAGTCCTGTGATGGATATGCATCCCGTCCGGGGTGTCCCCCTGCCTTTAGTCCTGTGATGGGCAGGCATCCCGTCCGGGGTGTCCCCCTGCCTTT
>JAABNX020000055.1:588880-600649 GCA_015163995.2 Mormyrus lacerda
CTGTGGGCATTGAACAGCAACTGAACTGTAGACACAAGTCGTTAGAATGACGTGATCCATTTCCTTCGTACTACCTGTGCACACTAGTCCTGGTGTGAGGGTGACCGCAGGTCCTACACGGTGATCTCTGCTTTTCTGCCACTGCAGCACCAAGCCCAACCCCAACCAGATCCTGCTTCCCAGCAGTAAACCAGGACCAAACGGGACAACAGGCTTCCAGAAGGGACACAGCTGCGAGAGCTGCCTCTGTGAGTTTGTCTGAGATTCCGGGGAGGGGGGGGGGGGTATTCATTTGATGCGACAATGGAGGGGTCTGGATACTGTTAGGGCCACAGTACAGGGAACACAACTGGGGGGTGTTACGATGGGGGTGTGCCCTGGGGTCTAGAGAACAGGCCAAGTCCTTTAATATCAATTGCTAACAATTCCAGCGTTGCCCAGGGAGGTATTGGCGCCCCCTGGTGGTGGTGGCTTTAGGGTGATGCACGACGTTAATCAGTGAGGCATGCTTGCCATGTCCGAGAGACCCCTAAGCTCCGCGCTTTGTTGCAGCTGTCCACTCGCAGCAGTGGTATGCCTGGGGCCCTCCCAGCATGCAGTGCAGGCTCTGTGCATCGTGCTGGGTTTACTGGAAGAAGTACGGCGGCCTGAAGACCCCCACGCAGCTGGAGGCAGTCCGGGGCAGCTCGGTACGTCCTCGCCCTCCCCCCTCGCACTCCTGACGCCACGCGGCCATAACGCCTGCTTATCCCTCCCCCACCCCACCAGGATGACACGCCCAGGAGCCAGCTCACCCCCCCGGAGGTGCAGGACATGTCTCCGTTTGCTGTGAGCGGCGCCAGCCGTGCGAAGCTGCTGGCCAAGAATAGGCAGACGTTCCTCCTGCAGGCCTCGGGGCTGACGCGGGCGGCCCGGCGGCTTTGCCGCGACGTGCTGAGGCCCCGGCGGGCGGCCCGGCGCCCCTACGCCCCCGTCAGCGCCACCGTGCTCAGGACCGAGTGTGAGCCCCACACCGTGGCTTATCGTGCTACCCTCCCCCCCCCCCACACGACACACAATGTCTGTACTGCAGGGATGGTTTCCAATAGACTCTCTAAGCAGACCTGGTCAAAGGCCGTACTTCCCGGCCCGGCGCAAAATAGTTTCACATATAGGCCTGTGAAGATGACCTTCTCTCCCTGACTCTCCTCCTTTAGCCCTGGCCGCGCTCCCCGACGTTCTCTCTCTGTGACTCCCCTCCATTAGGTATGGCCAGGCTTCCCAAAGCTCCCAAGGGACTGCTGAAGACCAAGCCTGCCAAGTCCCGACCTGCCCTGGCCACCGTAGTCAAGGAACTTGGTAGGAACCGACATGCGTAAAAAGGGACTCTTGGTTTTGGGGACGGATGTAACTTGACAGTTTGTCTAAATGCACCGTCATGTGACCGATTAGCCCTTCAGGCCCCTCAGAGGCTGAAGCCCCCCAGGGGCCCCCCAGTGCCGATCAACCGCAACCAATCTGGGCAGCCGCGGGCCGCTGCCGGTCTCCTCGGCAAGAGGTCACTCGACGCTGTGAGTGCCCTCTCCGCTCTCCCTCTTCTGTGCCATGCAGGTTAAGCTGGGTGCCCGGCCTCGACCTTCAGATGACCTTGCGTGACCCAGCTGTCTTGTGCTTTCTTGTGATCGGCCACAGCCGTCCAGTAACGGCAGGACGTTGGCTCCGAGTATGCAGAGCACCGGCCAGTCCGTGATCAAGAGGCAGAAGGTCAACAATGGAGACTCCCCCAACCCTGTGGTCTTTGTGGCTACCAAAGACACGAGGTACGCATCCGGCCGAGTGGCAGTCGTTTGCCCCTTGGCCGCCCTCCTCTGGCCTTTGATCCTACGCCCATCGGCTCCCGACGGTTAAGATTTTCCGTCTGGCCCCTGCAAAAATTTTCATCGAGGCAGAAGTATCGAGACAAGTGCCACAGATTAAAATCAGGAAGTGCCTGTTTGCACTTTATTTCACAATAGTTGTTTGTAGACCGTTTAAAAGGCAGATTTGCCTCGCCACGCTCGGCGAGTGTTCAGTTATCCGTGGCCCTTGTTTTAGGGCTCTGCGGAAGGCCCTCAACCAGGGCGAGATGCGGCGTGCGGCCCGGAAGCCCCACCTGCTGGTGAAGCTGAAGGGGGCGCCGGTGCCGGTGCTGGCGGCCGTGTCCAGTGAGCCCATCGTGCTGGAGGACTGAGGCCTGCCCGAGTCTCGGAACACCACCCTCGTTGACGTCTCCTTCTATTTTGAGTTCTTTCTTACTCAAACCCCCCCCCCCCCCCCCAAAACTCTGGGACGTGTCGGACCTCAATGTATGACTTTCTGCTAGTCGGGTCTAATTCGTTCTGCTCTAACGTGAGAAGGCCAGGGTGTCTTTCCTGATCCTGTCACACGGGGGCGCCCTGGTTTAATATCCCAGCCTGACAGTTACTCTCTTCTTTGTTTCTGGTTCACTTGCCTCAAGGTTTACTCAGGTGCATATGCGTGTTGTCCAGAAAAACGACGCTGGTATTGATGATGTCAACAACAGACTCCAACAGACAGTGTTGTGTGTGTTTCCCTTGATCTGCCTGTACCCCTGTAGAAAGTTCAGTATTTGGTCATAGATGTGCCGCTGAGTGTGGATCTCAGCCCTGGTACTGACCCTCACCTGCTATCAGTCACACGAGGACGGCAAACAGTCTCATTTCTGATGTCTAGGCCCCTGATCTGCCGATTTTCCACGATTGAGCCGAAACGTTCAGTAGAGGTGTTGGATTTAGGTTTTTTTTTTTTTTTTTTTTTTTTTTTTGGTATTGTGATGGTTTAATAATAGTTTGCGATGGAAAATGAAGTTTAAAAACTTTTGGTTTATAAAACAAAATTTGTGTTAATACACAATCTTGAGTTTCAAACGCCTCTTTAAAAAGATTTTACTGCCCGTTTTCCCTGTTTTTAGTGGGATTCTTTGGTTTTTACAAGCCATGTTGTTCCTGTGTGTGTGTGTGTGTGTGTGTGTGTGTGTGTGTGTGTCTGTGTGTGTGTGTGTGTGTGTGCGCTTGCTTGCTCAGCTCCAGTACACACTCCCCTCCTCCGGTTGCTGCTGACCCTGTCAGGGCCACCAGGGGGCACTCTACCAGAGCGACGCTCCCTCCCATCTGGACAGGCGGCTGGTAATCCTGACCTGGTTTACTGCTCATTACTAGTAGGGTTGTGCTCTTTTCAGGGAAGAAGAAAAAAGTTTGACTTTTGTACGTTGTAAAGAGATTCAACAATCAATTTTTTGCAGATGTTTTTGTATTCTCTGGGTCAATAAATGTCTAAAACCTGTGACTTGGATTCTTCAGACTCCATGTCATTTCAGTGTCTGTCCCTGAGTCTGAGGTACAACTAACCAGTGGGGGGCCGGGTGACTGTACCTTTATAATACTGACATTTAACATCACGCTCTGGTGGGTGTCACACTGCAGGGGGGAGGTTGGCGTCTTTCTGCAGGGACACCCCTGGCTGAGTTTCCTGCTCCTCCTCATCCACACTCACACCTTTACAGAACGTGCTAGAAGCACTACATACCCAGAGCTCTCAACTCAACAATAAATCTTACACCTTTTTTTTATTTTTTAACCCGCTGGGTTTTTGTTTTTCCTCCGTCATGATGGCTGCGGTAAGTTCCATCCCCTGTGATGTGTCATTTACACGATTCTCAGTCATCAGATGACACAACGGCTCTGTACCCAGATGGCCAGCGTGAGGCGCTCTCGTAACCCCCTAACCCCTCTTGCACATTAATCCCCAATCCCCTGCCCTCCGTATGGATCACAAGCTTACATCCCCCACCGCCTGCACAGAGACTCAGTGTGACCATGAACAGGCTGACGGCCAGGGTGGCCCCCTCCCCGCCTGCTCCGCCAGGTAACCCGCTCCCGCCCATGCTCTGGTACCCGGTGACTCCGCGTTACTCGCATGTTACTCACGGTTTTATGCTGCGGGTACCCACCGAGATGTTGGTGATATTCTGCCTTATGACTGAATTTATTCTGCAGTTTGAATTTGTCAGCTTGACCCAGTACCAGTCTACCGGTCAACAGATACTTTCACAGCTATTCTTGTATGTGATGTAACGGCAAACAACTGAAACTGCATCTTACTTTAGTAGAAGTAAGTGACTGAGTCTGTTGCCGTTATTGCAGAACGCAGTTGCTCTGATCTGTGCCTTTAAATCATGAATCCTGGAGGTACAGGGGCTGTTTTCTTATACTCATTAGAAGAGAAGTTAAAATCCTGTCTGGTGATCAACTTTTGGACTCAAGTTTTTTTTTCCCATTCCCAGGATGCCTTGCAAGTAGCTCAGAATATGAATGAAATGCTGTGTGATTAGGAAGCGTTTCTCTTTGCTCTGTTAAATTATCTCTGCTCTTGCTTTTTGAATGTCTTACTCTCTGCAGCTGAAAGGTTATTTTCCCTTGTGGGAACCTTTAATCAGAACGTAGGTCAGAGTATTTCCTAAAATACACGGTATTTGAAGACTCTGTCTGTATCATTACGTGTAAAAGAACGAGAAGACTGAACCATAAAACATTTTATTTTTGGGGGGGAGGTGGGGGGTTTTCAGTGGAACACTGGGGGTGCTTGCTATTGATCTTGTTCTCTCTCCTGCTCTGCTGCAGACGGGCAGAGAGATGAGCAACCTGAAGCTGGCATTTCCATGGCAGAGGGCTGGGCTGATCGCGCAGGCAGCTGCTGCCCCCGGTGGCCACTGCAGATGATGCGGCGGGTGGCCTGGGGTCTGCTGTTGGGGCCCTCGGTGGCCCTGTCCTGGGCTGGCTGCACACAGAGCGCCAGGGCAGCCCTGCAGAGATGGCACGCGCCCTTCTTCATCACCTGCTTCTGCTGTGCGGGGAACATGCTGCTCTTCCCATTCTACTACCTGGGCCAACTTGTGGGCGCAGAGAAGAGGCAGGGCCCCACAGCATCCTTCAGGTGGCGCCACTGAGCTGGTCCATTCATTTCCCAGCTGCGGTGATTCTGGAGCAGACGTAGGGAGTTCCAGAGGTCCAGAAAGTAAAAATCCAGACCAAGATTTTGTTTCAACCAACTGGTTGAATACACTATTGACTATGTGTTTCCCAACCGAATCCCTGGGGACCCACAGACAGTCCACATTTTTGCTCCCTTCCAGCTCCCTAGGGTATATTTTTTTTGATCATTGGAGCATTGGGAGGGAGCAAAAACGTAGACTGTCTGCAGGTCCCGAGGACCTGATCGGGAAACCCTGCTTTATACTGTACTGGTTGGCTGAATCACGTTATCTTAGATTGAATTTTTATTTTATGGACCTGAGCTATCCACCTCTGTTCTGGAGTCGGTGAGCATGGAGCATGATGAGATACTGGTGCATCGCTGGAGGCACATACTAAGGGTAACCTGAAGATGGAAACCTTGGACTGAGATCCAAAGTACAGTGATACCTGTAATTGGTTTGAAGACACAGCTCCTGGATACAATTTCTCGTGGGTACAAACAATTTTTCCCATAAGGAATAATGGGAAAGGGATTAATTGGTTTTCCGGCCCCAAAATTCCCCCATACAAAACATGGATAGGCACAATAATTGAGCTTTTAGTGACAATATAAGTAGTATTGATTAAGAATATAATATTTTTCGGCATATTAAACACACATCTTTAAATGCATAAACTGCGCTATGGACGTACATGATAGAGAACAAGTCCCGTAGGCTAGGCTGCTCGGCGTAGCCTACAGCGAGCATAAAAAAATGTTGCTAACAATAAAACGTTGAAAAAAGCCTAAATATTACAGTCAATTGTGTTACTAATAAAAATGTAGAAAAGGGGCAAATTCAGTGTTATCACAATTTTATGAAAAATTGCTTACGATACGGCAATCAGTTAGCCTATGCGGGCAGGATACGTACCTCTTTCTCGTATTGTAACGCACATCTGTACGTACGTATCTTACGTTAAGGACTGTTTTACCTTTAGGAAGCATTTTTTATGAAAAAAAAAAAACATTCATACATTTACAAGAGTGGATGTAAACATACGTATCATAGCGCCGCTCTGGTGGCAACACAAAACAGCTGTTAGAATGAGCCAGCTGAAGCAATCTAAAGAAATCGTATCGTATCTTTTCGTTCCATTTAACTGCGTTTCAGTTTAATGGATGTACTTTTAACTAAAGTTACCGCTGACCTGGGTGTGCAAGTTTTCCTGGTTCCCCATTGATTATGCATATAGCGATAACGAGGCGGGCGGGCTCGCGGTACCGCTCGTGGCACCAAACATTGCTCATGGCTACAGCGAGATTTTATTAAATAAGAATGCTGGAGACTCAAGTTACTCGTGGCCTCAGACGCTCGTGGGTACAGGTACCACTATACCATGAGGAGGAGCAAACAAGTACAGGGAGAACATGCACAAGTGCCAGGGTCTCCGTAGGGGTGTGAGGTGATGATGTCAGGGGACAGCCTGGGATTATCTCTCCGCAGAGTGATAACCAAACACAGACTGTCACAGGTTCTAAATCCTTTTATCATAAGCTGCTTTGTCACCCTGATCTATGCTGATCTCCAGCTAAACCAGAGTCAGTGTAATGAATTGCCTTTGGTGTTTTCACGATTTTACGTGACCCTTTTTACTTTCTTGTCATGTGGGTGGTGTGGTGGCTTCTTGTTTCAGTCCTCTGGGGTTTAAGGTTCAGGGTTCGAACCCTGCCTCTGCACTGGGTGGCTGGGGTTTGTGTTGTGTGGGTTATGCTGACTGACATCTCCAGATCACCCCCAACAGCTTCTCATGTTGGGTGTCCTCCTGCACTCTGCTCACTGGGGGAGCCTCTCCACTCCTCCAGCCCTACATGAAGGGTGTAAAGCTGAATGGATGGATTCCATATGGGTGTCTGTTGTCACGCCCTTCATTAGATCCATAAATAACACCCCTCTCTCCTTTCTTACACCCCTCTTGTCTTCAAGTCGGGCACCTTTTGCTCAGAAGTGTGTCCTCATTCATCTGCGAGTGTGTTACCCATAAGTGCTTACGGCTGTGGGCCCCTCTTCTTCTCCAGGCAGTGCAGCGCCTTCCTGGGGGAGGAGGGTGTGACCCTGCGCGCCATGTTCTGGACTGGCGCGCCCTTCTCCGTGCTCTGGAGCCTCTCCTGCTACTTGTACCTGCTGGCTCTCCGCCGCATCTCCGCCGGCGACGCCAGCGCCATCCTGTGCTGCAGTCGCGCCTTCGCATTCCTGCTCTCCTGGATCGGCCTGAGGGACACCTTCATGGGAGTGAGGGTAAGCGGGCTGGGACCCCCACGAGGACGTCTGGTCACATGGCCAGCTCTGCCCACCAAGTAGCCTGCTGGCATCAGGGTGGAGGTCACAGGAAATCTCAGCAAAAAACCTTCTGCAGGACATTGAAACCACAAAGAGCCAAACCACTGAAAGGATGAAGCAGGGTGATGCACAGCCATGTTATTTTCTTTCCCCCAGATAGTGGGGACCATCCTTTCCGTCACCGGAATTGTCATGATGGCCTATGCGGATGGTTTCCATGGCGACTCCATCACGGGTGTGGCCCTGGCGGTGGGTTCTGCGTGTGCCTCGGCCCTCTTCAAGGTCAGCGGACGCGTGTGAGCATGTTGCCGCGCTGCTGCCACCCCCTGCTGGCTGCAATGTGCATCTCCCCATCCCTCAGGTTCTCCTTAGGAGGCGTGTAGGGGAAGAGCAGCCTGGGGGCGCCAGCGTGCTGCTGTCCTGCGTGGGGCTGTGCGGCGCCTGCCTGCAGTCCTGGCTCTGTGGGCTGCTCTGCCTGACGGGCGTGGAGGACTGGCCAACCACTCAGGGCGCGGCCTGGGGAGAGCTGTGCCTGGCCGGCCTGCTGTCGCTTTGTGAGCCGCCGCCCAGCAACCAGCCCCACCGCCAAGCAGACACCGTGCTTCTGCATTAAGCGCCATGTCGGGCTACACACAAGGCGCCATTTTCTCATCACAGCTAGCAGACAGATTATTGCTCAATCAGACATACATATAGGGCCAAAAGTATCTGCAAATTAATCAGAGGAATTTCCTGTTTAATTCACACCCACTGCTGACGCAGGTGTATAAGTAAGCGAACAGTTACGCAAACTCCTGCAACAATCATTATCAGCAGAATGGGTGGTCGTGTCAAAGAGGTTATTGACTTTCCACTTGGCACCATCGCAGGGGCGCCATCTTTCTAACAAGGCTGGTCACCTCATTTCTGCCCTGGTCAACATTAAGTGAAGTGACTGTGAGTGAAGGTCACTGTGATCTGTGAGCAAGTTCAGGTGTGAAGTGGTCGGGCACACGAGCTCACAGAAGGGGAAATGATCACCCGACATCAATACCCAACCTGAATGGCAGCAAATCCCACCGGCAACATGCCGGCATCTAGCGGGAAGCCTTCGCAGAAGAGCAGAGCCTATTACAGCAACAAAGGCCACCAACTTCACATTAATAGCCTGGGTTTCGTAATGAGACGTTGGATAAGCTGGTGTCCACATACCTTTGGCTGAATACTGTACATTTTTGAGAGAGAGCAGGGTCAGACAGTCCCTGGTGCGACTGGGGGCCCAACAGGGAATTTACTCTGCCGACTGGGATTTAAACCAGAGACCATAACAGGTGCTTTAACTGCGTTTACAAACATGCAGGAATTTCTGACATGCTTCTTTATGAATGAGCTGGCTAACGTCACGCCTCCCGTGCTGCGCAGCCTTCACCGTGGCGGTGACTCTGGGAAGGGCGCTCACCTACCCGGCCCTCATCGCGCTCTGCATCCTGATGAGCGTCCCGGCCAGCACAGGTACCGCCAGAGGCAGGGGGGAGATGATCGCAATGGCACAACAGCTGTTAAATGTGTGTAAAGGGAATTATCCATCATCATGATTTACGCATGATGACAGCAATGCAGTGCGGGCTGAGAGCTGTATGAATAGATGTCTGTTTATATAAAACATAACATTTGTTGATGTGTATAAAGCAGCTCTGGACTGACATCCTGTCATCTGCTTTTTATAGGTGCAGATTTCTACCTGGCTGCATCACCTCAGCTCAGCCAAGTCAGACTAGCAGCAGCCAGTACTATTGGAGTAGGCTACCTCCTGCTGCTCTTTCCTGAGAACTGGGATGAGAGCACCCTCCGGTGGTTCGGAGGTCTTTGGCAGGGCAGGTGGCGAGAAGAACCTGGAGAGGAGGTCGACACTGGGACCGTGTCCCACGCTAAGGCGAAACCTGCTGGTGTGGCAGTACCGCTGTAAATCTGTAGGGTGGCACTCGCAGCTCACATTAGGAGAGTCGTGTAAAACTTAAAGTCAAGAAAGATCAGCATTATAACCTGGCAAATTCTTTGAGAACAAACTCTGCCCTACATACAGTTTATGTCAGCTAGACAGGTTATAATCCAAATCATTATCCAGTTCAGAGTCATGGGGGACCTAACTGGACCCCATCTCATACAGGTACACCTTCGGTAGGACAGCAGTGCATTGCAGGATCTGCTCCACATAATGTACACATGGACACAAACAAACGAAAAGTTACGGAGTGCTTTCCTTTGGCTAAACATGAAGTATTTTATTAATTGTTTCAAATATACTGCCCTGGGCATTTGAGAAATAAAATATAACTAATAAAAATCAGTCCCTGGTCTGTTTTCCGTATGATTGCTCCGCAATAACTGCTCATTTAAGCTACTCAAAACGATCATGTGTTTAATTGTCCCGTAGATTTCATTACACATCTCCGTATTGGTGGATTAATTGAAATATGTACACGAGATTCTCAAAACCACATGTTCGCAACTATTACAAATCACATACTGCGTGGACTATGGTTGGTTAGAAGAGGATAGACGGATGACGGATGGTCACAGAGCAGCTTTGGGGAATGAAAACACAGGGCAGAGTGACAGCCGCTCCCCTCGGCCATGAGACTCTGTGATACAGACATTTATATAGCACTAGACAAACTATTCATCGTGATCAAGCCAACAGCCCATATAACTTCATTGTAAGGGCATAGCTACAATGTATTTTCCATAAATATATTCGAAAAATTATATAAAATTATATGTTCGTGTAAAATAACATTAACGGTACTTAATTTTATAATTCAGCTCAACAAATGCTCTGTATACATGCAACAACAGCGTGTTTTGGGGTTAATATTTAGCATTCCCACACTGCATGACTGTTATGCGATTCTTCTTTACAAAATCGACTACTTATACCGCAGCTAAAAGAGCCCTTTTTGCTAAACAAATCCATGGGTCGGCGATGCGCCCTCCGCTCCGCTAGGTGGCAGCATGGCACAGCACACATGCTATTTTCCCGCTGCGTCGCTTCGCACCATAGAAAGCGGCCGTGGCGGTTCCCCGTCGAAGGCGTGCTTGGGAAACAGTTTCTGAAAATATGGCACTCAATGCAGGTTTCTTTCATCTTTGTTTTTTTATGTTGTTGCATTAACACTGTGTTGTTCTTGGTTTTATGATGAAGGCAGCGCAGTCTTTCCGTCTAAAGGAAGTTAAATGAATCGATGCTATTCCAGCTGTGTACCTTTGCTACTTGCTCCTTGCAGCATGGATCCGTTTTATGTGTAAAGACTTAGTTATTTTGTAGTTGGGAATAAAAGTTTGACGTCTGTATGGCGATGAAAAACTTAGTTTGTATGTCTTTCGGCCTGCGAAACAGACGAAATTGAATGAGCTTGAATTTAATGATGACCTCGGTTTGCTGCCGGTATTCTAACAGATATTTCAAATAGATACGAGAAGATATAACTTGTTAATCCAAGGGCGAAATTGTTTTGTATCTATATTATCAAGTGGTACTTCACGTATTATCTTGTACTTGAATACTGTAAGATAATACATTTTTGTTTGACGAAACCTTTGTTTTTCCGTGTAGTGTATGTTAAGTGTGGCATCACCATATCGATATATATATATATATATATATATAGCTGCAATATGCATGAAAGATCAGCTTGTAAGTTTAACCTTTCCAACAGTAATGGTAACCAGAGAAGTGACTAGTTAAGTGGTTTGAATGGTTATTCATAGATTTCCAGAAGACCTATGTTGACCATTTGATTGAAAGCATATTCCTTTTCATGACATGCGGGCCTCACTGATGACGTAATGCAGTCTTTCCTGCCCTTTTGCTGCAGAGGATGAGGAGTTTGATTGGGAACCTCCTTCTGAAGCTGAGATGAAGGTCATCCAGGCTCGGAGGGAACGTCAGGATAAAATTAGCAAGCTCATGGGAGACTACCTCCTGAAGGGCTACAAGATGCTGGGGGAGACGTGCGGCCAGTGCGAGGTGAGCGACCTGCATTTCATCCACATGCAGTGTAGGGCTGCAGGCAGCCTGAAGCCCCTGCCAGACAACATTGGGGCAGGTGGGGAGCATTCGGGATGGGATGTCGGTGTATTGCAGGACGCACGCATGCATGCATGCACGTGCCGCACACAGAAATGCTGAGTCACCTAAAACTTGTCTTTGGACTGCAGCAGGAATCCTTTGCAATACTAAGGGAAGGTTTACACCGAGCTGGGATTCACTCCCTTTTCCCTGGCTATGTGAAGCGACAGGGGCTGCCCTCTGCGTCACTGTCCTGTGCTTTTTTTAATTATAGTAAAACAAATATCGCAGATGCTTCATAAATTTTTTCAGTGCAAAATGTTACGGATAAGGATGGTGTTTCCTTCCAGACGATCCTGCTGCAGGACAGGCAGAAGAAGAACTATTG
>JAABNX020000055.1:629770-640536 GCA_015163995.2 Mormyrus lacerda
TATATCTTTTCGAGATTAACCAAATATCATGCTGTTTCTCCTCTGTCTCCTCTGATTAGACCAGAGTGTGTGACTTCCATCTTGGAGTCCACTCTGCCAGTCAAAGAGGTAATGGACTCAGACACACTTGCGACCCCGAGGAGCCTAGAGGCCAAGCTGTCCTGTTTCTCTCAGCCTCGTATTTCTGAAGACGACACCGTGCCGACCTCTCGACAGGCCCGAGGGGAACTATCTGTACTGGCCGAGTCGGAAACGGCTGTGAACGTGGGCGCCGACGATGAGGCGTGGTTGGACACGCAGCTGTCGAAGGAGGCTCTAGTCCAGGCAGAGTGTCCCATATGGGCCGTCCTGGAGGAGAAGACTGACACGTCAGGATCAGAGCAGGTCTCTGCTTTGGTGCTAGAGAGTGAGCAGAGCGTTGCTGGAGATGTGAGTGCGGAGGAGCCCGCGGCAGGTTCCCTTGAGAGGGGGTAAGTGGCTGCCTCCCTCCTGGACGTCAGCAGTCACACCTTTCTGCTGGGTGCTCGCATGTTTTTCTCAGGCTCTGGATGCGGCTGGTAGAAGCGCTTGGTGGTTTTAGCAAGATATCAGTCTGTGAGGCTCATCAGTCACCAGTCATGTGTGTGAAGTAGGACTATCTCTACTCATCTAGGTAAAGTCACCTTGCAGTTAGAAGCCAACGTGCACAGCTAGGTTAAAGGGCAAGTGTATATTCTCATGCACATATAATGAAGTTGAATTTTGCCATGTGATCTAGTGTCTCAGTAGCCATTTGGCAGATATATGTATATTTAGTATATATGTATTTTTGGTTTGGCAGATATATGTATATGTAGTATATATATATATATATATTTTTGCCCTATCGCTGCTGCATAATAGCATTGAAGCATTCATGCTTGACACAGAAAACTCACACATAAAGCGCCGAGTGAGTGTGGGTCAGATTGATGTTTTTGTTTGAAAGCAAGTCGTAGTATCTGCAGTAAATTCTTTTTAGAGGCTTTGCATTTTGTTCCCAAACATTGATATAAATATCCTTGTGCTTTAGCCTTGAAAAAGTTACTGGCGTATTTGAGGCGGCGGAGCCAGGGATGCCCTTTGAAAGCGTGCTGAATAGCGAGGTCATCTCCAGGGGAGATGGCGCCTGTAGCCCTTCCCCTCCATCTCAGCCCAGGCTCCGGTCACCTGAGCTCCTTGCCAGAGACAAGGCAGCCGAATCAGTTCTGCAGCCTCCGGCAGGGGAGGAAGCCAACAAAGATATAGCTACTGGAAACCCAGACATCTTTGCGGAGTTTCCATCCGCTTCCATGACCGATACAGCCTACAGCTCCCTGGTGGAGCCCCCGTCCCAGTCAGACCGGCGTACTTTGCTTGAAACAAGTGCGTTCGTGGACGTGGAGCTTAATAACGAGGGACAGGAAGCATTTGCCGTGGATCGTCCGTCGTCCCCTGATGCAGAGAGACCGCTGTGGGCTGCTCTTGAGGAGAAAGCCCCGGAGAAGGAGGAGGGAACCATAGATACGGCAGAGTCGAGGGACAGGGGGTAAGTTAGCATGGGCAGGCTGCTCTGATCGTGGCTTGGAGTGATTCCTGAAAACGCATGCCTGCCCCCCCCTGCTTTGGCACCCTCTTACTCATTTGCCTTATTTGGCTTAGACTTGCGCCTTGTAACTTCCCCGGTAGTTTTCCTGCTGCCTCTGTGAATTATCTGCTGACAGCCGATCGTCTCACTTTCGCTTCCTCATTGTTTGTTATTTCAGCTTTTATAAACGTGTCCCTGAACACAGCTACTTTTTTCTCACAAATGAAAACGAGTTTAGGAGCAAAGACATATATTACGGTAGATCCAGCTTCCATATGCTAATCGAGGTTCCCTTATTGTCCCTGGTCCCAGTGTTCTGTGATTTACTGACAACAGTCCCTGCTGGGATCCCTGCATGCAGTGTTTGTCTTCCTTTGCGCAACCTTCCCATAGCGCTGAGTCGTCCCCGAGGCTAAACGTTCGCTCTCTGCTCCTGTCACTGTGTCCAGCAGTCCACTGGCAGCAAAGCCTCTCCTGGGTGACGCCCAGGTGGCGAAGGGGCCAGGGGAGGCTCCTCTCACAGCTTCTGCCCAGGATGGTGGAGCTGAGGATACAGACATCAGTCAATGTAGCTTAGCGCCATGTCCTGCAGAGCCTCCAGCTGCACCTGAGCTCATCAGTAGCCCTGCAGGGAGGGAACTGGCCCAAGACGCTCATCCCAACATGGACAAAAGGTCGTCATGGGCAGAGGCTACCACCGACCTCGGGGAGGGAGTCGACGGCATATGGCAAGACGGCACATGTGAGCGGACATCTCCATTTGACTCGGCCCAAGCCAAAGGTCGGCTTCCTCCCCCGGACGGAGGGATCGACGTACGTGACTCCGATGGCGACACAAGAGGGGAGCTTGTGGAGCAGCAGGATGCACCTCTGGGGCTGGTGAAGACTATAGTGGGTGTTTTGCACAGAGGGTGAGTATGTAGGGAAGTCAAACCGCCCTCAGCTCGGTCCCGCATCACCACACCATCGAGTAGAGCTACAGCATCACAGGTTTCATTTGCTGCATCTCGGTTCCGCATCACCACACCATGGAGTAGAGCTACAGCATCACAGGTTTCATTTGCTGCATCAGCATCAGGAATGACAGGAGCTTTGGTATTTATTTATTATTCCTGCATGTTGCAACAAAATCCACATGCTTGAACCCTCGCTGCGATAGTCATGAGGATCCCCGAGGCATTTGTAAGCTAAAATGCAATATGGTTGGACAAACACGCAACAAATCTTGTTTGATGCCATACATGCATTGAGTGTTGCTGGGGTATTGCATTTCAAACACTGTGGCCACAAAGGAATCCAATATCTCATTTTTTTTGCTTGTCGTAATAAAAAACAAAGATTGCAGCTCCTGACTGTCCCCATCTCTCAGTTATGAGACAGTGGCAGCTATGTGGCAGCCAACTGATGCAGGAACAGTCACCAACAGAGAAGAAATTCCCAAGGATGCAGACTCAAGAGACTCCAGTTACAGTGTGTCGCCCCCCTCGCCTCAACACATGATCCCATCAGCCACGGTTCCCGCAGAGAAGTTCCAAAGCTTAAGTTGGGAACCACGGGCAACCGGAGGAACCCCACTGATCGGTGAATTATCTCCTCACTCAAGCCACGGAGCACATCTCCCTGAAGTCAGTGAGCAACAGAGAATGAGCCTAGTGGAATGCCTGCGATTGGCTGCTTTGGAGGAGAGCACCAATGGGAAGACTGAGGAACCCGTCCATGCTGCTGAGGCAGAGGCTGTGGGGGAGAAAACGGCGGAGCGGGTGGCGGAGACAGACGCGATACCTTATTCATTACCAACAAGGCATGGAAAGGATGGGCAGGCGGAAGTCTGGAGCTGCGGGAGAAAGCATCCGGCGCTGAGAGAAGCAGGCCTGGACGATGTCGCTATGGGAGAGAGCCAGCCGGTCGAGAGCAAGCATGCTTCTCTCGTTATTGACTCAAGTGAGGGAAAGTGTGTTCAGTCGCAGGAGGTTTTTGCACTGAAGGAGATGGAGTTTGAGGCAGGGCAGGAGGACATGGGCACCGTGTGGTTGGCATCGCTGTACATGGACGGGGGGTAAGTGTTTGAGGGACGCCCACCCTCTGCACTACTTGCCTGCACCGCCTGAGACACTTGAGTTCCTCCATCAGGCATTGGCTGTGGAGTGTGATGTCCTGCATTAAACGTGGCTTTTTCTGTGCAAGTTTGTTCATATTTTTCTCAAGGATGCTTGTATCCGTGCAGGTTGCCGCTGTGTCGAGGTGACCGTGTCTTTCGGCGTTGATAAACCGCTGCTGTATCTTAGCAACCACTTGGGTTTCTTGGTTCGCATCTGTGACGTGTCGAATTGGCACAAGCTTAAAGGATTTTGGATACCTTTTAGCAGGCCTGCTGATTTGTTCTTTTGTTTGTGGTGTTTTCCTGTGGCTAACGTGCATTTAGTGCCGTGCTGGTGTGGCACGGTCATCGTACCACATCATCCAATCAGCAGTGTGCATATTTGAGTGGAGTGAGAACCTGTGGCATGATTCGCAAATTCTAAACTAAGTGTCCCTGTTCCGTAGCTCGGAGACAATGTCTGCTACGCTGCCCACGTCAGAGGGGCTACATGAAGGACAGGAACCCCTCCCTCAGGAAGTTAGTCTTGACAATACCTACCAGAAGGTCAACCCTTTCCCCAAAGTGACTCCGCCTCGTCGTAGCAAAAAGAAAAACAACCTTCCCCCCCTTCAGGAAGTGGGTTCAAACAGGCCTGATCCAGAAACTACTCCTGCTAAAATGGCTCCACCACGACGCACTAAGGAGAAGAACTCTCCACACCTAGTTCCCCAAGAGCCCGGACATCAGGACAGCTCTGCTCTGACTCCCACAGCAGCCAGTCAGTTGATCCCATCCCTGCACATTCCAGCATCACAGAGATTTAACGTAGGAGATGATCTGGAGCCGCCTGTCACCACATTGACTTCAGGTCAGCCACAGAACGTGCAGGTGACCTCCCAGGAGACCCTAGAAATGGAGAAACAAGACACATCAGCGGAGACCGCGTTAGAATCAGACGTGTCCGTGAAAAGCTCCGTGGTTCCGTGGCCTCTTCCCGCCCCTCAGTCTCAGACCCAGCGGAGCGAGGCCATCCTCCACACTGCTCACAAGTGCCCAAGCAGCGACAGCAAGCTCTCCAAAGAGGAAAGTCTGCTTCTGGCCAGGATTCTGCAGATGGACCTGGAAGAAGAACCGCCAGCCGCGCCGGTGGCTGCTCCCCGCGTGAGAAAACTTTTGCGTGTCAATCCTGACAGTTTAGCATCTCCTCCCTGTCCCTCTGAAGCTGAGGCCCAGCTGCTTCCTGTCTCTGCCAGTGACAAGGTGGCACCAGATACTGCTTCCAGAGACCTGAAGCCGCATCAGAGAATGCCCTCTCTCCAGGACAGCCCGCAGGATGCTGACACAGACTGCACTAAACAGGTCTCAGTTCCTGTACCAGACGTGAATGACAGTTTGACAGACGCACAGGCCAATTTCAGCGCCGGTGACAGACGCCTGGATGATATGACATTGAGTGAGTCTGTGGAGGACAAGAGAAACAGTGAGAGGGACGTAAAGTCAACACATGACCTGCTCTTCTCCACGACGTTCCCACAATCCCAAAGTGATGATTCTGTGACCTTAGTCTCCTCGGATGTTATTAAGGAAGCCACCCTCACTGAAGATAATAGAATGGATGTTGGAGCACATGGGAATTTCCCATCGGTAGATTCCGCCGTTTTCCTTGTATCCGGCAGCAATGTGTCCGAGGGGAGCGATGGCCAGCCTGCTCCTACAGCGCCCCCTACAGCCCAGAATAAGGGGTCATTTTTGGCTGGGATGGACTGGGGGACCAGCGAGAGGAACAGGGAGTCTAAAGTAGAAACGGGAGTCACAGCAGTGAAAGAGGAAGTAACGCCAGGGGCAGGACCAGAGGAACTGGTTCTGTTTACTGTAGATACAGCATTTACTGCCCCTAATGATGGGTAAGTTAAGCATGGCAGGTCTGTCTTACCCATGTCACAGATTGGCTTGAGTTAGGCTTGAGTTAGGCTTGAGTTGGCCTGATATAGGTTTTGATATTTTCATAGCTTAAACATATAAACGTCACCTGTAATGTCTTATATTATAGTCGCTCTGTTTACCTTTTTACGCCATTTTTATACAAGACATGTAAAATAATATTTTTGTGTTTTGTGTAATAAATAAGTATTTTTTGCAGTATAAAGACTTTCGGTGATTATTCTAGCTTGTCATTTGGAGATGTGAGAAAGTCAGCAGATACAGACGAGAAATACGAATTTAGCGTGAAATTTAACATGAACTTAACATGAAATAAGCGTGAACGTTACAATTCCAGCAATGTCTTAGTTTCGAAGCTTTGCATTTAAAAAAAGAAATCAGTACATGTGTGGGCTGTTAAAATGTTACACTTGTTAAAATGTTACACTTGTCAAAATGTTACACTTGTTAAAATGTTACACTTGTCACGCGTTCGTCATGGGGAGGTTCTGTAGCTGTCAGGGAGGGACCTCGTTTTCAATCTCACAGCATTGTGGTCTGTCAGCCCGTTGTCTGGCACACTGCAGTCTACGCTTAGCTACAGTGCTCTGCCTTCCAGTGCTTGTAACTGAGTTGGCAGTTCATGTGGTAAATGGTTCCAAACTACAATGGTTGATCAACTGGGGCTATTTTTTATAGTGCTGAGGGAGTCGTGACTGCAAGCTTTCGCAATCTGCAGCAGCCTTCGGCGTCTCTCACATCTGCGTCTCTGTCTCCTGTAGTTTCGAGGCGGAGCAGGCGACCAAGCGTCCCGTGACTGAGCCTGATAGTCCCCATCCCGTCTCAGCCTGCCCCAAGCCTAGCAGCCAGTCTACAGCTGGACGGCAGACCCCCCCCCCAGCACCCAACGTGGTGGCACCCCATCGAAAAAGAAAAACCACACCACCCCCAGATGTCCCCACCGTGGCACCAGCGCCAGTATCAGAGGTATAAAGTTCTGCATTTCAGTGGCGTCACAATGGACTTTTTTCATGGGGCTGTTTTAATCGGAGCACACATTCATTTTCTCCTGCACAATTTTGCTATTTGGGTTTTGGAATTACAGGAAATTTGTTTTTGTTTTATCACAGAGAAAACGGCAGCGAAAGCTAGCTGAAACAGTCAGAATGTGACCGCTGACTAATGCCGCTTGAAGTGCTCACAGATTTTAGAGTCTGTCAGACGGCCTTTCCCGTCTGTATTTAGCTTAGCGCATGCTAATGAATCATCTTCTCCACTGGGCAGACTTGTCAGGCGTCCAGCCTGCCGGCCAGCTCTGCTCTGGTGAGCTCCAGCCAGTCGCTGCTGGAGTGGTGCCAGGACATCACCAAGCAGTACAAGGGGGTAAAGGTCACCAACTTCAGCACCTCCTGGCGAAACGGCCTGGCCTTCTGTGCCATTCTCCACCACTTCCACCCAGACAAGGTGTATGTACCCAAACGTGACTCAGAAACCATGCTGTGAATCTTAAAAGCACCGACAAGACCAGTTCTTCTCAATGATTTGCTGTCTTAATATTTGTTGTCATAAAAGCTGTCTAGCAGCCGATTGATCTGAGTATTATGGAAAGTGTGATTCACCTACCAAGCATGTTGTGCATTGTTTCTGCATGTGCTGCCTTTCTATAGAATCATGCTGCTTTGCCTTTAAGAGCGTGAAGGTGCAGGACCTCCTAATAAATAACTCCTCGGTGGCGTTACACCAGTTGTGGCCATTCCAGGTTCAAAGAGGACAAATCCAGACCAAGGTTTTGTTTCAACCAACCAGTCAAGTACAATGAGTCACAGTCACCGAGGAGTCAACTGGTTGGTTGAAACAAAATCTCGGTCTGGATGTGTCCTCTCTGGACCTGAACTCTCCACTTCTGCATAAGACAAACGGTAAATAAAAACAGCTGCTGTTTCTTCACAGGGACTATAACCAGCTGGATCCATACGATATCAAATTCAACAACAAGAAGGTAAAAGTGCCCTGATATTATTATTGTTGTTGTTGTTATTACTGCCCTGTGATGGCTTAGTGCCCATTATTATTATACTGAATTCCATCCTTGGTATTAATGCCTTTGTCATTAGAAAATCCAAAAACCTAACTTATAAATGCAAAATTATTCACTGTACTTTGTCCTAAATTCTAGCTACTTCCTGTCCCGGTTTTGCAGGCCTTCGATGGCTTTGCCAATCTCGGCATCTCCCGTCTGCTGGAGCCGTCAGACATGGTTCTGTTGACGGTGCCTGACCGCCTCATTGTCATGACGTACCTGTGCCAGATCCGTGCCCATTTCACCGGGCAGGAACTCAGCGTGTTACAGATCGAGAAGAACAGCAGCCAGACCAGCTACGCTGTCGGGGATCCCAAGGAAAGCACGGACCTGGATACCGCTGCCCGGTACTGCGTCCAAAAGCTGCAGGCGGGCAGCGTCTCGCTGGAGATCAATGGGAAGGCTGCAGAGACGGAGCGCGAGGGTGAGGGAAAGTCCAACGGAAACCTGCCGGTACCCCCACGCAACAGGCGCGTGTCGCGGCCGGACGAGAGCGGGGGCGGGGCTGCGAGCAGGCTGGAGGAGAAGCCAACGCAGACCCCCCAGCCCCCGCCGCGATCCCACGCCGCCTCCAGGTCTAGCTTCAGCCATGTGAGGGACGCTGACCTGGTGAAGAAGCACCGCTTGCGGCTGAAGAGTGAATCTACTGAGGAGGCCGACTCAGCGGAGCAGCAGAGCGCCCCACACAGCGCCAGACGGGTAAGATGATCCTTATCACCTACGCTCTTCCTCCTTCATCCACTCATCTTCAGTGTTATCTCCATTGGCTATTAATTAAGGGCAGCGTTCTGCTAATCCAATGACTGCTAATCAGCAAAGCTAACTCTTTTGACAGCGGATTAGCTTTTCTGCTGACTTTGAAAATCATTAATGGACCAATTAGCTTCTGCTAAATTTAGTTATGTGAGCTGTAAATCAGCTAGTGTTTTTTCATAGATAAAGTTTATCTATTCATCTTCTGTGTTATCTTCACTATTTACATATAACTGCCTGCGAGCCAATGACATGGCTGCCGTTAAGTGTCTCCCTTACTGCGGTTACCGTCCCGTTAGCCCATTAGCAGGTAGCTCTTTAGACTCATGTTCGACATTGATGCTTCTCGTGGCAACAGGCCTCACAGGAGCAGACGGTTGCTGAGGTGAAGAACGGCTCTGAGGGAACTGCGGAAATGAGCCAATCAGGTAGGAACGGAGGTGAGGCTAGAAATTCTGGCCCCTCCCACCACATTTTATGCACCCCTGGGCCTCTTTAAAGTGCTGGGCCCCCTGAGTCTCCCAGGGTATCCATTCACCTACTGTGCCTCAGGGTAAGACAATCAGCTGTATTGACAATCACTTTTAGGTCGGCTGTAATGTCCTTCAGGATATAATAACTGAAATAAATGAAATATATATATAAAATGAGAATGGCAGTGTGCCTCAGTAGTCGGAAGATGGATGGACATATACTGTATATTAAATGATGAGGAATGGCGGGAATTGTGATTGGATCAGTACTGAGCGTATAATGACACAGGAGAGACCAAACGGAATGGGAGAATTACTAGACGGTTTGAAATGATGAGACGAACATGATGAAACATGCTGACCTTAATATTAACCTTACGCACCACTGAGACATGCATTTAAAAGCTTCTCACGCCCCCTGGAGGTGGTTAAAGTCATAGTGAAACATACAGTTGTGAGGTTGTACTGAGATGAGTTCAGGAAGCTGATGCAATACCCTAGTCAGTCTTGGCTAGTTTTTATTTTTTTTAATAGTTTTTATTAAAAAGCAGAATACAAGAGAAAGAAAAGAAAATGCCTGATGGGAGGGTGGGACTGGCCCATGTGTCGGCGCGGGGGGGGGGGGGGGGGGGGCGCTGACCAGGACCCCAAATTGTTGTGTGGTGGGTGTGGGTTCACCAGTACAGGCTCCCCAACCTGACCTGACCTCTTTCTAAAAGCTGTAGGAAAAGAATATGAGGAAAAATAACACAAAAACTAATTGATTAAACTTGATATCCATCCTTTTGTAGTTGCTAATAAATTATAGGGCCATAAGTGTGGGGCGTGGAACCTGTTACCTGTTCCTGCCGGAGCTCACACACATTTACCAGTCTGACACCAGTCAGCTTGCCTCAAGCTCCCTGACTCATGTCTGACTGTCTGCTGTGTTAAACTTCAAAGGCCCGCCATTCTGGGTTTAGGGCGTTAAGGTGTGCACACCTGTCATGCCGAGTCTAGGGCTGGGCGGCCGGCGTTAAGGAGGGCACACCTGTCATGGCGGGTCTAGGGCTGGGCGGCCGGCGTTAAGGAGGGCACACCTGTCATGGCGGGTTTAGGGCTGGGCGGCCGGCGTTAAGGAGGGCACACCTGTCATGCTGCTTATTATGCGTTACACACAGAGGTACCGGGAGTTCCCATGGAGCAGGAGCATGAGGAGCACAAGCCCGGAGAGGAGGACAGTCTGGTCAGTATCTCTGCCTTGTCATGAAAGAGTGTGCAGTTGTACATTTTATGTCCCTCATTTCTACCTCGTCATCGATTTCCCTCTCAGAAGCACACAGTATAGCATCTCTGTGCAGCTCTGCTCTCTGCCTTGTCTCGCCTTTTGACCTTCTGGCCTTTCTTCCTGTCCGTCGCTGCGTCTGCCCCCGTGCGCTCCCATCCCCCGACCGGTCTGTCTGTGCACCCGTGTGCCCAGCGTCTGCAGGACACCAGCCAGTACGTCCTGAGTGAGATCCAGGCTCTGGAGAGCGAGCAGAAGCACATCGACAGCAGGGCTGCTGTGGTGGAGAAGAGGCTCAGGCGGCTGATGGAGACTGGTGAGGATGAAGAGGGCCACAGTGGGGAGGAAGGGCGGGGAGCTCTGACGTTTTGAACACAGACGTGGGAGGCTGAAGTTCTGCTTTTTCAGGGAGCGACCGGGACGAGGAGGAGAAACTGATCCAGGAGTGGTTCACACTGGTCAACAAGAAGAACGCCCTCATCAGGAGACAGGACCACCTGCAGCTCCTGTGAGACCCTTACGTCATGCTGCAGAGAACATAAGAACATAAGAAATATACAAACGAGAGGAGGCCATTTGGCCCATCAAGCTCGCTTGGGGAGAACTTAACT
>JAABNX020000055.1:731583-749571 GCA_015163995.2 Mormyrus lacerda
GTATGTTTAGTCATTTTGTCCCATACTTCATGCCTGGCACTGGGTCACAAGCAATTCTGGTACGTTCACACATACTAGAAATAGAGTGAGTTCCTATTCTGATCCTGAATATGAGCAGTTAACGTCTGGTGCTGGTCTCTTTATCTCCCGTCCAAAGTCATGCCAGATAAACAAGGATCTTTTTGTTTGTGTTATCAGTTTTTGTTAAATTAATCCTTGGGTCTGTTTCAAGGACGCCGTAGTTCATGATCCAGCTTTAACAAAACCAGATGCAGCCAAACCTGGATCAATAACAAACAAACTCCATTGCCAGCAAAGACTCTGTCAGTACAGTATCTCTGTCTAATTATGAGCGTGAGCTCTGTCCAGTCGCCCGCTCTGCCTTCATAGGGCAAACGTGTTCGTTTGGCCTTTGTGGCGACTCTCAATGGCCTTTTCACTCCGCGGACACATCAACGTCGTCCTCGTGTGGCTGTAATTCTCCTCTCCTGTGCTGCACAGTAATAAACTCCAAAAAAAGGGTTTCTTTCCAGCAGTCATCCACCGGGACGAATCTATAACACAGCCCGTCTTTCAGGAGCGTGCCTCCGTTCCAAACAGCTGACCATGACCATGTGACCCCCCCTCCAAACAGCTCACATGACCATGTGACCCCGCTCCAAACAGATCACATGACTATGTGACCCCGCTCCAAACAGATCACATGACCATGTGACCCCGCTCCAAACAGCTCACATGACCATGTGACCCCGCTCCAAACAGATCAACTGACCATGTGACCCCCCCCCCCCCAAACAGCTCACATGACCATGTGACCTGCTCCTCTGTTGGGCATTTGACCATGAGCTGCAATGCTGCCACGCTGCTCTAAGCACTAATATATAATAAATAATAATGATTGAACCCTTTATTGTCCCCGTGGGGAAATTCTTTTTTTACGTCACCTGTTGGGGCACCCAGGGAGCTGGGGGTTAAGGGTCTTGCTCAAGGACCCGCAGATGTACTGAGGCTGGGTTTGAACCCGCGACCTTGTGATTACGGGCATATAGGCTTAGCCCATTGAGCAACACGCTGCTCACATATGCGATCTGAGCAACCGTTGCTAAGTCGATGTTTCAAAACAAATTTTCAGCTGAAATCTGATAAACTGTTGTTCCTGTACTGAAAGCCTGTCTGTATGGGCCTGTATGGGGCGGAACTTCATCATTTCTGCTACTAGCCAGCTGGACTAGTTCACTTAAAAATACAGGCAGAGCTTCAGGTTCCTCGCCAGCCAATGGGCTGCTGTTTGCTTTCTTTCTTCTCCTCTCCCTTCTTGTCTCACTGCCCATCTCAGTCACTCCCTTCTTGTCTCACTGCCCATCTCAGTCACTCCCTTCTTGTCTCACTGCCCATCTCAGTCACTCCCTTCTTGTCTCACTGCCCATCTCAGTCACTCGTCCCAGGTGAGGTGGCATCCTTAATTTCCAACCCTGCGTGTGTGTGTGTGTGTATATACATTCCACAGAGAAATACAAACAGCAGTTTATCATTTTTATCACCAATTAATTTAATATGTGTGGTGAGTCAGTCAGTCAGTGGGGATGCAGTGTATCACTGCGGATGCAGTGTATCACTGCGTGCTCCTTAATAATGTGTTTATACTGGTTCTCTGCTGAGTGCTTCTCAGTAACAGAGTAACAGAGCTGCTCACATCAGTCTTACATCACCTTCCATGCTCCTTGTCTTTCTGGGCAATTCTTCACTATGGCCCCGCATTTCTGCTATTGCCTTAAACCATGCGGTCGAAAGTGGAAATGTGTGATGACCCGTAGGGGGCAGCTCAGTCGCCTCTGTCAGGGATCCGCGGGGAAAAGGAAACAGCTGCAAAAGTCATTTCAAACCGAGTGTACCGTAAATATGCAAATATATGTGCACAGACACACACACACTCACAAATCTCTCCATTTTCCATAACTAAATAGGGAATGAGGAATCCCCAGTCATATCCCAGAAAATATACTGTATAACACAAGACAGGGACACCCTGTACGAGATGCTGGCCCATTGCAGGACACAGGACATGCTCAGCCAGTTGAGATGTGTGTGTGTGTGTGTGTGTGTGCACATACCCATCCTTGCATCCGGTGTCTTTCCACACAGCGTGGCATCATTAAGATTCTGTTAGCGTCGGCATCTCGGCCGGTTTCACATGCAGATCCACTCCGAGTTGTTTGCAGATTATCCCAAGCATCTAATTCCTCTTAAGCGCTTTTTAACTGTGAATGTAACACAAGATCAGAAATGTTTAACGCAGCAGATGAGCTGATTTTTAGGGCCACGCAAAGGCCAGAGCGATCTCCGGGCGCCCTCCTGCACGGGGAGGCTCTTCGTTCCGCTAACGTGGCCGTTCCTTCATGGCTTCCTGGTGTCACACGAATGCGGAGGCTCCTGCTCTAACACAGGCAGCCCTGTTTGATTAATCAGGCCCCCGGTGCTCAGTTTGCTGTCTCCTCTCCCCCATGTGAGCCCATGTTCATCAAGAGCAATGAAAGCGCCGTCGAGATCGGAATCAGCCGCCTAGCTCTACACGCCCCCACAGCACTCAGGACAAACGTGCACACACACGCGCAAGCACTAACGCGTGCACACATACACTCACAGGCGCACACACACATACACATGCACACGGACACACACGCAAGCACTACAGCGTGCACACGCACACTCACACAGGCACATAAAGACACACACACACACATACAATGATTTTCTCAAACATTATTACTGGGGCTAAAAAAATCAATTTAAAGAAGTAGCTTAGTTTCCCATGTGAAAACTGGGCAGTTCTCAATATGGCATCTTGAAAGACAGACACAGGCGTAAATGACAGGTGAGGGGAGGTTTTGGGGTCAGAGCTCAGGGTCAAACAGCATCTCGCACCCCTAGAGCAGTTCTCAGTCTGCCAGGCATGGGATCTGGCCCCATGACCTTCTGGAATTCTGGCACAAACCCCAACCCACTCAGCTACAGCTCCACTATATATATGTGCAGACATATTAATAATTGTGATTATGAAATATTCCCAGTGTCGTCTACAGTCTTGTTGGCCACACGACACCCCCACTACGCCCCCCACCTTCCCTGTCCCCCTCATATTCTGTTCCTGCTTCACCAGGAGGACCCAGCATCGCTCCTGCGGATTACAGTCCGCGGTCACATCGTGAGGCGGACATGCTGGAAGGGACATATCGCCATGGCAACAGGAGACGTGAAGCACAAGCGGTGTCAACGCGGCGCGGAGAGGTTAGCTATCAGCCTTCGCAGGGGGCGGGGGGGGCGCAGCAGGGAGGGGGTAGGCAAGGTGATAAACAGGGAGTGGGAGTTCGGGGGAGAGGGGAGGTTTACATGTGCATATGGCACACATCGCTGTAGATGTTCGTTAGGATAAGGAGTCACAGTGACAGGAACAGACGAGGATGGAGTGAGGATGGAGTCCACAGCCCCAAGTGCGTGAGGGAGATGAGCTCCTTCACTTACCCCACCCCACCCCACCATTAACGGGCCTCTTTGATGTCGTGAGACGGCAGAGAAACACCTGGGAAAATGAGCACGGCTTCCTTCTCAAGGCCAGTGAAGCCGAGAGCCTGAGAGGAATGAGAGTCACCTAACATGTCGACATCATAGCCACTGACCCCCCCCCAATGAGAAACGCCGGTCCTCTCTCAGGTTCACAGTCTTCTGCTCGCCGCATCCTGTTAAGGTGGTGGATCATTTGTGCTCGGATGAAGATGCTACACAGGTGGCATGTTCGGTAAACCTGATCGCTGAGTCATGGAGCCAAGGCGAGTCAGTCCTCTGCTTCTGAACATCGAGTCGTGGAGCTCAGAAGAGTCAGTGCACTGCATCTGAACACCGAGTCACAGGGCCGAGATGAATCAGTGCACTGTATCTGAACATTATTAAGTTTGGTTGTGTCAGTAAAAGTGGATCTGAACACTGAGTCATGGAAATGAGGCAAGTCCATGCACTGCGTCTGGGAACTAGTAGAGTGTGGCCCTGAAAGCTGCCACAAGATCCCCCCAAATAAGAATGGAACCCACGTGCTTATGAGTCCCTGTGTGTCCCTGAGAGTCCCTGTGTGTCCCTGAGCGTCTCTGTGCTCTTCCTGCCCAGCTCGGAGAGCTTCTGCTCCCTTTCATTATCCAAATGCATGTACCGCAGGTGCTCTGATGCATCTATATTGTCTGCAGTGTGTGTAATTATTTGCATCTGTAACACTGTGTCCCTGTCACGGGTCACCGGGTCGGTGATTCTGGGAGGACCGACGGGCGTATGAATAACTGCTAAGCGAATTACCTAATTCGACAACCTCCATGTGTGTGAACAAGGCGAACTATGGGAGGACTTCTGCGTGACTAATGAACACTGACACAAAAGTGACGCAAGAAAACACAAACATGAACAATTACTCATCCTTTATATTAATATCTCTGGCCGACAAACGTTCTCTGTCTTTATAACGCCACCCATGTAATACATCTTCTGTATGTTTAACGTATCGACCCGTAGTGACCCGGCCCTGAACTGACCCAACAAGCTGGCTCCGTGCACGGCGACAGATCGATTTCTTAAAAGGACAAAACCATTTTTACTGTATTTTTAACAGCTTCTGGGTTTTTATGGCAGATGAGGTAACAGGCAGCGATGTCACAGTAAATACAGATACACGAGAACAGGAACCACAGTTAGCTGACCACTTCCCCCAGCACGATGTCAGCGCATACTGTACAATCCCAACAGTAAAAGGCAATTCTCCTCCTCGTTTTTAAAACACCGCATCACCAGCCAGTTTTCTCCACTGCTAGTGCCAGTCAAGGTAAACTAGACACACCCGAAAAGCGCCTGAAGGACGTCCTCGTTTGCTTCAGCACGCTAGCCTCTGAGTTACTGTCGTTATATAAAGGTGGTATTAGGCAACAGCCGCTTTGGACAGGATCAGCATCTCTCTGAAGCTTCATCCGGGCATCCCGGAAATTTAGAAAGCAGTGGTGCGTGATGTGCAGGTACCATTACGATAAACCATTTCGGAGGCCAGGCAGTCCCTGGGAAAGTCCGGCGGGCCGCAGGGGGCCTGGCGGTTCAGGGCAACAGCGCAGTAATCCACCTGCTCCACGTCCAGGCCATTCTCCAGCCAGCGGAAGCAGACGATCCTTTGGAAGGAGCGGCGGAAGTTGTCCGAGACGAAGCCGTACAGGATGGGGTTGGCGCCGCTGTTGGCGTAACTGAGGATGACGAAAAGCTGCGTGACCAGGGGGTTGGGTGGCCGGCGGAAGATGCTGACCAGCTGGACGATGTAGAAGGGCATCCAGCAGACCACGAACACGGCCACCAGCAGCAACACCATGCACGTGATCTTCTTCTCTGATTTGCGACGCTGCAGCCAGCCGGCTTTCAGGCTCACGGCTCTCATGCGCACCACGATCAGGCAGTAGCACAGGCAGATGGCCACCACGGGCAGGAGGAACCCCAAGAGGAACGTGTAGACCACGAACGCCTCCGACCAGGACGACTCCGGCCACAGGAAGTTGCAGTCGACTCCGCCGTCCTGCGCCGGCACGGTGTCGGCGAAGATGATGATGGGTAGGATGACCACCAGCGAGAGCCCCCACACGCAGACGTTGATGATCTTGGCCACTGTAGGCCGGCGGTAGCGGGCCGCCTTGATGGGATGCACCACGGCGATGTAGCGATCGATGCTGAGCACGGTCAGGCAGAAGATGCTGGTGAACATGTTGATGCCGTCCACACTGAGCACCAGGCGGCACATGAGCGAGCCGAAGGGCCAGTGCTGGAGCGCCGCCGACGTGGCCAGAAAGGGTACGCTGAACATAAAAAGCTCGTCGGCGATGGCCAGGTTCAGGATGTAGATGTTGGTGGCCGTCTTCATTTTGGCGTACTTCAGGATGACGTAGATCACCATGGTGTTGCCCGTCAGGCCCACGCAGCACACCAGCGCGTAGATGGAAGGGATCACGATGGCGCTGACATCCTGTTCCAGCTCATAATCCTTGTAGTCCAAAGAAGAGTTGACAGGCTGTACTGTGGGGAGCTCCTCCGTGCCATTGAGGCCCGACATGTTGCTCTTCAATGCTCTGGGCAGCTCCTGCCTCATCCCGCCTGATTATGTGCAGAGACGGCTGCTGTTACCTCACCCGACACGGCTGGAAGGGCAGCACTGCAGCCCATTATTACAGCACTAAAGAAATCCTACTTTGAGAAAATAACACTTGGAACATGAAGTGAACTTATTAAGCAATTCCATGAAAAGCATCGGTACTAATTAAAGATTAATATAAGGCAGGACTGCGGCTGTTTTTTGACTCCTCACTGGTGTAGCTCAGAAGTTAGCGTTAGCCTCGGTTACGCCTGAGCAGGGATCTCCTTCTGCATACCTCCACCGCGGACGTATCACCAGCCCAGTGTACAGCCGGCGTGTAAACTCTCCCTGGTGTAAAGGCTCTGTTTGCAAAAAAAAATTTATAAAAAGCATCTCCTGGCACCATATTGCTATTCACTCATAAATATGAATTGGCAGGCTTCACCAGAGTCCTGCAGGACCTGGGTGAGACTCTCGCCTAGACGGCAGTGGCGTCCTCCGCGGCTGCTTCCAGGCTGTGTGCGGTCGAGGTGCCAGTGATTCGGGTGAGATCTTCCTTTCCCTCGAGGCTTTGTGATGTTTTATCTCTGGGGAGCTTCCATCCATCCATCCGTGGCAGAGATTCACTCTCTGGCTGCAACAATGGAAAGCGCAGCTAACTGTGCATTTATTACAGACACCAATAATGTTTACACATAGAGAGACAATGTATGATCATATATTTCTGTATGTGTCACATTTCAATACATGTAAGAAACTATATTAGGTCCTGTTCACTACTGTGAATTCACGATAGACTCTAAAATAACAGCATAAGTGTTCAGATTTTCAGATGTTCTCGAAGGCTGCTCTTCCCATAATAAAATGCAGTCATTAAATTTGCATTGTACTGAGGTATGAGGCAATTATATAAACACAAAAAATGCAGGTTTATATTAGGCACAAAAAAAATGCTTTTTTTTGTCTATTGTTTGCTTGATACATAAAGGCACAAGGCATGCAGATTAAAAACATACCATGAATGAATATATATTAATGCATGTCTGAGAATCAATCGGCTCCCCGGTCAGAGGAACGGGCATTCAGATCAAAGTGAGTCCCAGAAACATTCAGATTGGAACGTGTTCCATGAGTGACAGACAAGCCAGGGAACACCCAGTGAAAACGGGGCACGGTTGAGATGGACATGCTGTCTCCGGCCGGTGAGAGCTGGGAGGACGGATTCACAGATGATGATAAATAATGATCACTGACAGCAGAAAGCAGCGAGGGACAGGCGAGCAGCACGACGTACACAAACACTGGTCGGTCCCCAAAAACCAGTCAAAAGCAAAATCCAGACTAGCTAGCAGAAACTAAACCTTATGCCATTGTTTCACAAAATCCGTCTCACTTTTAACACTCCGCTCAGAAGTGGTTTAGTTGAGCCCAGGACAGCGTAATGCGAAAGAGTCACGGCAGAGCTGAAAGAAAAGGTGTTAAGCAGGTGCGGTGTTGCTGAAAGACACAGCATGTTCGGGCACCTACCGTGGCTCCGGCGGAGTGTGCAGAGTGCCGGAATTAGCCGGAATCGGCTCTTCAGCACGCTGCAGTGCCTAAATTCAATTGACTGCGTTTGATCCACTGTTCAGTGAGAGAGAGGAGACCTGCGAGTGTTACAAGCTGGGGGGGCGAGGAGGCGGGCAGAGCAGCCCCCACCCAGACGAACGTCGCCAGATCAATCAGCCGCTCTCTTCAGTGAGCTGTGTGGTGCCAATGGCTTCTTTCTCCCTGGGGGGGCTTCACTTATTTCCCTGGGGGCGTTTGGACGTGGCCCTTGCGTCGTCTTCTGCTTCTTGACCTGGGTCACGGTGACTGACTGTTTTGCCATCACAGCCATGTTTGTGTGGACCCCTGTGATGTCCTCAAAACCCCTGTGATGTCCCCAGAACCCCTGTGATGTCCCCAGAATGCCTGTGATGTCCTCAGAGCCTCTGTGATTTCCTCAGAACCCCTGTGATGTCCTCAGAACCCCTGTGATTTCCTCAGAACCCCTGTGATGTCCCCAGAACCCCTGTGATGTCCTCAGAACCCCTGTGATTTCCTCAGAACCCCTGTGATGTCCTCAGAACCCCTGTGATGTCCCCAGAACCCCTGTGATGTCCTCAGAACCCCTGTGATGTCCCCAGAACCCCTGTGATGTCCTCAGAACCCCTGTAATGTCCCCAGAACACATGTTCTGCATCGCGGTGAGTAAACAACATTCCGCAAAGTGGCCCACAGTCTCAGCTCTCACGTCAGCCTTCACTGACTTTCTGGTTAATATCCAGTCATCCTCTTAAAATGCTGATGACTCGGGAGACCTTAGATACACCCACAGACAATCTATGATTTACTTTAATAAGGCCGCTGCCAGCACACATGACATTAAGAGAACATACGTGCTGTTCCTAAAGCCCCGTTGCAGAAATGGATGAATTTGCATTTTAGGAACAAAATATGCCAGATCTGCTATCGACGTCTTTGAAATGCAAATAATGCGGCACAGCCCAGACCGTGGAGATGCAGATGCAGAGATTTGCATTTCCATTTCATTTTAAGCTTTTTATTAAGCTTGGCTTCACACCTCAAAACTGTCCATCCAAAATACACCACAAATAATGTAACCAAACTAAATTTTCAAACTTCATCTAAAATACATTTTTTCTGTTCACATCCAGACAAGCAAAAGTTATCGGTTATCTTTGTCTTACTCAATATAACAAAAAAATCTCTACTTGCACCAATGTTACATATGTGTTTATAGTGTGTGTTATATAGTGTGTGTGCTGGCCTTTGTAAATAACAGTGAATGTGGTTGTGATGACATAGGACTTCATGTCTGATGTAAAATAAATGATGAAATAGTAACAATTTTCTTGTTTCTCAAACAAAAAACTCCTCAAACAGACTCATATTTCAATGTATAAAAAAAATTCTTTTGGCCTTAAGGTATAATTACCCAATAAGCATCCCAAGCGCCAGTCAACCAAAAGCTCCTGTGAAAAATTAGACACAGATGAAATCTCATGAACGCTAATAAAGATTACTATGTTAACTGGCAGCTGTGTGGCGCGCAGAACTGGGGACAAGACAGGGCAAATAAGGACCAGAGCCAGCATGAGACTGCTTTCCGGGGGCCTCACGGCGCAGATAATGCAGTTCAATTCTACGCTGGATGTTCCATTCTATTCAAGTGCAATTCCCTCCTGGATGCGGAAAAACGCAATTTAGCTGTCGTCTTGAAGGTTTGATACTGTTAACACAAGCTCAAGTTCGACTTCGGCAAAATGACGCACTAAATAAATATATTTAAAATCTATATAAATAAAGAAAAATGTGTTTCTGCAGTGAGCTTGTAGGGCTGGGCAGGGAGGCGAATAATTACAAGAACCAACGGATGGCTAACGATCAATCAGCACGAGCTGAACTCCACTCCATTTCGCTTTGGTTTGTCAGGCTCCACGCGCCTCTACCTGTAAAGCATTTTCATGGCAATGTTAAAACCCTGTAATTCCAGTTCCCCTCACTTCGACTTCATATTACGTATCGACCAGGTGTCGGCGTGGAGGACGCAGTCATCTTCCTGCTCCACCGGCCCCTTTCTCACCTGGAGAGCCCTGGGGGCACTGTGAGAATCATGTTCTTTGACTTCTCCAGTGTTTTCAACACAATACAGCCATCACTGCTGAGGGAGAAGCTGAAGGGAGCTGGTGTGGATTGCCATCTGGCTGCATGGATCACCGACTACCTCACTAATAGACCACATTATGTGAAACTTCGCAACTGCATGTCTGATGCTGTAGTCTGCAGCACGGGGACTCCGCAAGGTACAGTGCTCTCCTCTTTCCTTTTCACACTGTTCACATCAGACTTCAGACACAACACGGACAGCTGTCACCTCCAGAAGTTCTCCGGTGATATAGCCATCGTTGGATGTAAATCGAAGGGTAATGATCTGGAATATAGGGGGGTCATCACCAACTTTGTTGAATGGTGTGGAAGGAATCACCTCCTGATAAACGCCAGTAAGATAAAGGAGATGGTAATTGACTTCCACCACAAGGTGACTCCATCTGCACCAGTGAACATTCTGGGAGTGCAGGTAGAGGCTGTGTCTGTGTACAAATATCTGGGTGCTCACATAAACAACAAACTGGACTGGTCACACAACACAGATGCCCTGTACAAGAAGGGGCAAAGCCGTCTCCACCTGCTGAGGAGGCTGAGGTCCTTCAGTGTGTGCAGGACGCTACTAAGGACCTTGTATGACACTATGGTAGCATCTGCTACATTCTTCGCGGTGGTCTGATGGGGGTGCGGGAGCTCAGGAAGGGACAGGAAGAGACTGAACACACTGGTCAGGAGTGCTGGCTCTGTCCTGGGCTGCTCTTTGGACTCCACTAAGGAGATGGCTGAGAGGAGGATGCTGGCTAGATTTACATCCATTATGGTCAGTCCCTCTCACCCCCTCCATGACACAGTGAGGACATTACGAAGCTCCTTCAGCAACAGACTACTGCATCCGACATGCAAGAAGGAACGCTTCTGCAGGTCCTTCATTCCATCTGCCATCAGACTTTATAATACCTCGTAAATTATGTCACTATTCTGTATGTTGTGCAATACAACTATATTTACATGTCTCGGTGCAGTCTGTATGTATGTGTACTTTAGGTCTGTGCAATATGTGTAATTCCATCCATCCATCCATTATCTGCTGCTTATCTGGGGTAGCAGCTTCAGGAGAGATACCCAGACCTTCCTCTCCCCAGACCTCCCTCTCCGCAGCTCCTCGGGGGGGACTAGCCTACCTTCACTCGTGCAAAAGACCCCGAGATACTTGAACTCCTCCACTTCAGGCAGTACATCTTCCCTGACATTAAGAGGGCAATCCACCCGTTTCCGGCTGAGAACCATGGTCTCAGATTTGGAGGTGCTAATCCTCATCTCCGCTGCTTCGCACTCAGCTGCGAACCGGCCCAGAGCACACTGGAGATCCCCAGCAGATGAAGCCAACAGGACGACATCATCTGCAAAAAGCAACGACGCAATCCTGAGGCCACCAAACTGGACACCCTCAACACCCTGGCTGCGCCTAGAAATCCTGTTCAGAAATATTATAAACAGGACCAATGACAATGGGCAGCCCTGGCTGAGCTTAACCCGCACTGGGAACATGTCCAACTTATTACCGGCAATGCGGACCAGGCTTCTGCTCCATTCATATAGCGAATCGCCCATAACAGTGGACCCCGGACCCCATACTCCCGAAGCACCCCCCACAGAGCACCTCGGGGAACCCGTTCGTAAGCCTTTTCCAAATCCACAAAACACATGTAGACTGAATAGGCAAACTCCCAGGCCCCCTCCAGTACCCTCGCAAGGGTATAAAGCTGATCCAGTGTTCCACGGCCAGGACGAAAACCGCATTGTTCCTCCTGAAAACGAGATTCGACTATCGATCGTGTGCGTAGATGTATCTGAGGCAGGGTTGAGGAGGTCCTCAAAGTATTCCTTCCACCTCTGGGTGATGTCCCCAGGTGAGGTCAACAGCACCCCCTCCCCACTATAGACAGTAGGAACTAGGAGCTGCTTCCCCCTCCTGATATTCCGGATGATTTGCCAGAACCTTTTTGAGGCCGATCAAAAATCACTTTCCATGGCCTCACCGAACTCCTACCATGGCGGGTTTTTGCTTCTGCGACCGCCTGAGCCGCGTTCCGCTTAGCCTGCCGGTACCCGTCAACTGCCTCCGGAGACCCCCGGGCTAATAATTCTCAGTAAGCCTTCTTCTTCAGCTTGACAGCCCCCCTCACCTCTGGTGTCCACCATCGGGTACGGGGCTTACCGCCACGACTGGCACAGACCACCCTGCAGCCACAGCTCCGTACGGCCGCTTCCACAATCCATGCCATGGAGGTCCAGAACAGTGTCCATTCAGACTCAATGTCCCCAGCCTCCCCCGGTATGCAGTTGACAGCTCTGCCCCTCTCTTAACCTGACTGTCCAAGACAGAAGGCTGCAGATCAGACCCTGGAGCCAGGCCTGGGGGAGGGGCCTGTTGGCGAGCGCTTGGTGGCCGGGCCTTGGCCCGTGGGGCCGGGCCGGGCCGGGCATAGCCCGAAAGAGGCACGCGGGTCTGTCCCCAGGTGGGCCCACCACCCGCAAGGGGAATGTCAGGGGTTCGGTGCTTTGTGGATCGGGTGGCGGCCAAGGAAGGCCCTGGCGGTCCGATCCCCAACTGACAATATGTGTAATTGTGTGCATTCATTTTATTATTTATTGTATTTGTTATAGTACTTTTTTGGTCTGTTTCTTTTCTATTGCTTTTTATTCACTAGCTGTAGCAACAAGTAAATTTCCCCAGTGTGGGATCAATAAAATCTTATCTTATCTTGGCAAGTGACAACAAAATAATTTATTTGTTTTATTTAAAATCCATTTATTTCCTGGCATGGAGGCAGCAGACAGTGCCGGGCACTCGGCACTTTACACCCCTTCCTTTCTGCCTGCTTTTTCGGTACATTTTTTATGTTAAAAACGTAAATATTCAACCGGTGGCCTCACACTTCCGGACTTGTTGGTTTGATTCCTCACCCAGTCCTGCTTGTGGAGTTTGCATGGTTTCCTCTGGCAGACCATAATGTCTCAGAACCAATCAGATTGTAGAGGTGGGATAAAACAACAAGAGGGAGGCGGGACCCACCTGATTGGTTGTCTTTCTGAACCAATGACTTCTCCCTCTGCCCTCAGAACATTATTGTGTGATTTACTGAGTGCGTGTTCGAGTTGCCCGCCAATGGCTTGCCATTCAAGGACTCCCACCGCACTGAATAAGGAGCTATTAACCTCCCCCAGCTCTGAGTTAATTACATCATTCATTAGTGTCGTGGGATGCCTAGCTCTCATTGGGGGGTCTCTGATTTAGAAGAGGTTGAAAAGCCCTTTACTATATCACACACCCACAAATGATGCTGAAAAATCTGATATTTTTTATATAAATTTTCTTGTGTGTTGGCAAAGTACAACCTCGGCTTATATTTCATGCAGTAATGTTGTTTTTCATTTTTAAAGAGTAAAGAAAACCTGCAAAAAATGGAACTCAAAAAAGATAATTGACACACAATGCTAACTGTTTTATGTTGTTTTTTTAAGTTCGGTTATAATTAAACTGGTATTCATGCCTGTCAAGATGTCATTCCTGCAAATGCTATAACCCTAACGGTGATAGATTGTTTGTTGATGGACTGACAGTAGGATGTAATTTGCTTACATAATCCCTCTTCAGAGAGATGCAGAGACGTTCTCAAGCCCGCGGATGGGGCCTATTGATTTTCCAAGACACACCCACCTTTCCATCTTGTGTCCAATAAGACGCCAAAGGCATTGTGTGTTTTCTCCCAGCCGCCTCAGTTGAAGGGCCCCTTCCAGCAGCTATGTGATATTTTAAAACAAGCGGTGTTGTTGTGCTGACATGGCGCCGGTCACCATGGACTGGTCTTTCCTGTATAAAAGACGCATGTGTTCTGTCTTAAAGGCACACGGTCAGACTCAGAGGGCAGATTATTGTTTAGCTGTGACACATAAAACGAGTACTAGGAAAAGGACAGTGACACTTATTAACAGGATGAGATATGTGTTGGCGTCTGGAAGTTTCCTCCACTTGATTCTCTTCCAGTTTACAGCCGTTAGATCCCCGTGTTTCTTTCACGCTTGGTATTAAAGCCTTTGACTCATCATAAATGCCTTAATAACTGCGACTCACAACGGAACAAACTGCACAGGAGATGGACGAGTAGATGAATAACTGCCCTAAGACCTTTGTTTGAATGTAAATGTTTGAATGTAAATGAATCGAAGGTGGTTTGGAGTGTTGGTATGTCAAAACCATGACACCAAAACCAGGATTGCCAGTTCCCCATCCTCTGAATAAACTCCAAATCAAGATCCCACAGCCCACACTACAGCCTTAACTGTGTTGGCATTTGGTTACTGGGAGTTCCAGAGTGAGTGTGAGAAGATGTCCCCCCTCCACCCCACCCTACCCTACCCTACCTCACCTTGTTGCTGTTAGGGCCCCCATTCGCAACGTTGACTGTGTGATGAAGTTACCATGGCAACTGCTGCTGCAGGGAACGGGTACATATGTAGTCATGTTCTTTTCCTTTCTCGTGATTGGCCAGTTGTTTAGCGTAACTTCTTGCTTACCGGTACAATTTCATGGCTCAGTAGAAAATCAGAAGCTGTTCTGCTGTCTTTTTGTTCTCGACCGGCCACACACCCCCCTCCCTGCAGGTATCCCTGGGGGAGTCCTTAGGATCGGTACTGGATCTCTATATACCCAGCTACCAGCTTTCATTGGGGCTCAGTCTCAGGACATTCTCAGAACTCAAGCCTGCCTCGTTTACACATGCGCCGTCTCGGTTCTGTACTTCATTTGTTTGGTTCCGTTTTCTTATCCCATTGCCCTGGTTTGCATGTCTTGGTTTGGGTCCCCCGGCTCCACCTATCCCCCACACTTAAGTTCTCCTCTTGAAAACCCTGATGAGAAGCCCTTGGTTCTGATTGGCAGTCTGTGTTTAGCAGTGACCTGCCTTTGGGACCATCGGGCACAAAACTAGGGTCCTTTCTTCTTTGCATTGTCAAATAAAAAAGCCAGCCTTTGTCCCCCCCCCCCCCCCCCAGAGACCCTGATCTTATCACCATGGCATCACTAAATCTCCAGTGGCTACATCCAGTACTGACACATTCTGATGAATTTCATATGAGCTGCAGGAACGGCTGAATATTTAGTTCTTGTTCACCCGTCTGTCTGTTTTAAGGTGAGATGGGGGGGATCATTCCCTCCGAGCAGCCAGCGGACCCGAAGAGCAATGCTGCTGACACTCAGAGTGATGCATGCTGGGTATGAGGGGACCGAAATGAGAGCCCTGACCCGGTGAGTGCCGCTGGGACACTAGCCACACGTTTCATTAACGAAGCTCGGTTCTGAGTTTGCATCCACATCTCGCGCTAAAGGCCACACTAGCAGACCTCTGTGCTCCTGCGGCTGGATCCGCAGGACGGCCCTACTGCGGCTCGCTCGGCCTTCTCCTGGATCCGCGGGACAGCCCTACTGCGGCTCGCTCGGCCTTCTCCTGGATCCACGGGACGGCCCTACTGCGGCTCGCTCGGCCTTCTGGATCCGCGGGACGGCCCTACTGCGGCTCGCTCGGCCTTCTCCTGGATCCGCGGGACGGCCCTACTGCGGCTCGCTCGGCCTTCTGGATCCGCGGGACGGCCCTCATTCGAGGACACGCTGCCCCCCCCCCTCTCCCAGGGGACCCTTTTGTGTCAGACACAGTTGAGTGCGAGGCCAACATTGTACGCTTGCACGGGCAGCCTGTCTCTATGCTCTTTTCGCATTTCAATTAAAATGCGACAGCTGCATTTCGCCAGAGGGATGAACATGAGGCTATAATGACAATATAATGGAGTGAATTTTGAGTGCCGTGGATATGATCTGGCGCGCTGCATGCAGGGGCAGGTGTGCAGAGCAGGGCTGTGTCACTGAGCTGCCCCCTCTTCGGGGGACAGGGTGGGGAGGTTGGCTCAGGAAGGTAGGTTCCCCAGCAGGTTTTTTTCAAATCATGTATCATTGTCATGCCACCAGCAGTTAAAAACATTAAACAATTCCATTTA
This sequence comes from Mormyrus lacerda, assembly GCA_015163995.2. NCBI lineage: Eukaryota > Metazoa > Chordata > Actinopteri > Osteoglossiformes > Mormyridae > Mormyrus > Mormyrus lacerda. The sequence goes on from JAABNX020000055.1 coordinate 747,425, forward strand.
CAGGTGGTATAACAACGGAGCAGCTCCGCCTGTTTCCTCCCCAAGATGCCTTTATAATGATTTCCCTCTATTTCCTTTTTTATGTTCTCCTGGTTTCTCGAAATGTGTGCTGTCCTCAGTCCAATCATTTCCTTTCCTTCAACTTGGCATTTTTTTCACTTTTCTCATCTTTCCCGCTTCCTGCTCCAGTCCCGGGTTCAATCGCTTCCCCCGGTTCTCCTCAATCCCTCCTGCTTGTCAGTCGTAGCCAGAGAAATCCAGCAGCTGAGGCAGACCTGTATGACACTGTCACTTCAAGGTGACATCTGTATAATAGATATTATTACAGATACGCTCTCTGCCTGCTCAGGACCGATTCATGTTGTAAGTCAGAGAAGGCTTTTATTGCGTTGCCCATAACAACAGAGTGGTAGGAGGTGTGGGACTGGGCGTGGATGTTGAATCTGAAAATTTTGATTTATGAACCTATATTACTGAGTCATCAGCTGCTGCAGCTATGCATTCTGACACCGTGCCATAACACTGATTACAGACAATGCACTTTCCATCAGTGGAAAGTCTTCCCAGCAAAATGCTGAGCATCTTGATGTCCTCCCTGCTCCTGGTGAGTTTCGGAGCGTCTGCAGGAACAATCCTAGACTCTCCAAGTGTCGGAAGACCTGGGAAGCCATATGCTGATGTAGGATGTAGACGCTGTCGTGAAGCACTGCTCTATGGCATCTCGCTCAAGGTCATCGGCTCAGCAGCTCTGACATCTCAGATCACTGAGCAGTCTCAGACAGAAGACATCACGCATAACTTCAGAAGCTCCACCTGTAGTACATCTGCCCACCACTTTGCTAAAGGACATAGTCATGCTGGCACTAGCTGGTCCAGAGGAAAACTGTGAGCGAAGCTGAGCAGCAGAGATCAGCTTCAGATCCCTGCCCGCCTGGTCTCCCCTTCTCCCCGCCTGGTCTCCCCTTCTGCCCGCCTGGTCTCCCCCTTTCTCCCCGCCTGGTCTCCCCTTCTGCCCGCCTGGTCTCCCCTTCTCCCCGCCTGGTCTCCCCTTCTGCCCGCTGGCCCCACAGCCTCCCCCTGTTTGTCAGACAGTGAGCAGAGCACTGGCTCACTGCACTGGAAACTGACACTCATGTAATATCATTATGCCGAATTTTAAATCTGCACCCCTCCAGAGAGCGCATCCAGCGGACACCCCCCACATTTTCCATTGTACTTTTGATGTTTCTTTTCGTTATTCTACTGTTTTTGTCTCCCCAGAGCTAAAACTATAAAATTTTATTCACGATGTACCCATGTGCCCCTCAGGAAGTACAAATGCTACATGCTTCTCCAGTCCACATGTCAGAGACAGCTCCGCCCTCTTCCTGCTCAGCCAATGGGCCGTCACGTTGCCGGGGATCGAAGCGACGATTGGAGGAGCCGAGTGCTGCTTGATGGAGGGAGGCCAGCTGAAACGGCCTGGGCTACTGAGCTGCCCTCTTCTTGCACGAAGGGCCAGATCACCGAGCCAGCAGGGAGGGACTACATCCGCGTTCGGGTTCCCGGTGCAGCTGGCACAAAGACGCCTCAGAATCATCTGCAATATGTCCAATATTCTGTTGAATCACTGCTGCGGTTCTTGTGGCCAACCATTACAGGCAGGGGACACATCACAGGATGCTGCAGAAGGCCGGAATTTGTCTTAAAAACACAATCAGGGAACATTCCTCCCTTGGGAAGGCAAAACTATTACAGCACTTTGATGAACATAAGATTTACAAACGAGAGGAGGCCATTCGGCCCATCAAGCTCCTTTGGGGAGAACTTAACTAATAGCTTAGAGTTGTTAAAATCTTATCTAGCTCTGATTTAAAAGAACCCAGCGTTTCAGCTTGTGCTACACTAACAGGGAGACTATTCCATACTCTGACTACAAGCTGTGTAACGAAGTGCTTCCTCAAATTCATTTTAAAATGTTCTCCCGCTATTTTCCACTTATGGCCCCGAGTTCTAGTATTTAAATAATATTGAAAGCGAGCAGCATTGAGACCTGTTAGAAGCTTATATACCTGGATCATGTCCCCCCTCAGTCTCCTTTGCTTGAGGCTGAACAGATTCAGCTCAGCTAACCTCTCCTCATAAGACATTCCTCTAAGACCAGGAAT
>JAABNX020000055.1:790207-805827 GCA_015163995.2 Mormyrus lacerda
GGTGGGTGTCGGTGCCTGAGGGAGCTGGTGGGTGTCGGTGCCTGGGGGAGCTGGTGGGTGTCGGTGCCTGAGGGAGCTGGTGGGTGTCGGTGCCTGGGGGAGCTGGTGGGTGTCGGTGCCTGAGGGAGCCGGGGGAGCTGGTGGGTGTCGGTGCCTGGGGGAGACGGGGGAGCTGGTGGGTGTCGGTACCTGAGGGAGCCGGGATCGCGAGCCGGGTTGCAGGGCTCCTTGGCTCACTTTGTGGTTTGGAATATAAAATTTGTAGGTTTTGTATATTTGGGTTTTGTACAACTGTGGGCTGTCAGTTCCTATTTGTTGTTGCTGTTGTTTTTAAAGGAATCTTGGTTTCCGGTAATTATGGTGTCTTGTCCATAGATATCCAGCTGGTACAAGGGAGGCGAGACGTGGGACAGCAGGTTCTCCACCATCGCATCGTCCTATGAGGAGTGCAGGGCCGAGTGCGTCGGCCTCTACCTCTGCCTCAACAAGGAGGTGCTCGGGTGAGGGTGGGGCCTGGGGGAGGCGGGGTCATTCTCAGCCTGGGTGGGATGTGCTTTAGCCCAGCCAGGGGCGGGGCCCGGGGGGCGTGGGATCATTTTCAGCTGGGGTGTGACGTGCCAGTGGTTTTGGGTTACAGCATCTTTGGACATGACGGCGAGCAGGCGGAGGAGGTGGTGTACGTCAACTGGCTGAACATGGTGCGGTCCGGACTGCTGGGGTTGGAATTCTACACCCCCGAGAGTAAAAGCTGGAGACAGGTGGGGCCAGCCACAAGCAGAGCCAATGTCTCACACACACACACACATACACACACACGGCGCCTTTCACCTGTAGCACCTACATTCTTATTCTGTCTCAGTACTGGGTCCCCAAAAAGCTCAGTGCAGCATCTCATCCCACCCAATCCCCCCCCTAGGCCCACATGCAGGCGCGATTCGTCATCCTGCGTGTGCTTCTGGAGGCTGGCGATGGCTTTGTCACCCTGGAGGAGAGCACGGGCTCCGACGGGCGGCCCGACGCCCTCATAGCCTTGGACCGAGCCAAGATTCACACCGTGGGCAAGACCGCCATCCAGAGGTTCCTCTGCAAACTGCAGGTCAGTTTGATGAATTGCATTATGAATAATTTGTCTTTGACACGGTTAATGGTTGCTTTTCAGATCCCTGCCTGATATTAGGATGTTAATTTATATTAATATCTGGGGTGCCAGGGTTAGATCTTTTGAAGTGTGCGTGCTTTGGAAGTTCTGCCTTTGATGATTCAATCACGTTTCAGTTTGAGGTACTTCCGTGCTCCTCTGTGATCTGCTCAGGGTTTGACCCCCCCCCCCCCCCCCTGCATTGTCTATCCGCCAGGTCCATAAGTCGACAGCTGACGTGGAGGGGGGCCGCGCCCTCTACGAGGGTTACTCAGCGGTGACCTCCACCGGCTTGCATGACTTCCTACGTCTGCGCGAGACCGTCCTGCTGAGGAAGGAAGCTCGCAAGATGTTCGTCCAGGCTAACACCTGTGTCAATGGTCAGACAGTGCCCCCCCGTCCCGCCGTCTGGTTGCCGGCAGTGTACTATTTTAATAGCCGAATAGCATCAATAATTAACACTGAAAATATTTTTAGCTTTGAAAATAGGGCAACATCCTCCTGAATCAAGCCTGATCTAGACGTTTCTTTAGGACAGTCTGGCCTGGTTTGTTGTGGTTAAATTCATCATTAATTTGGAAAGTTCTGTCTTTCCTTAACCTAGTCAGTCATTACTTTAAATTAAATTAGTGTAATATTGTACTTCAGCTTTGGTATTGCAAGGGGGGGACTTTATTTTGTTTAATTGGCTGTGAAAAGAGAATGGAAGAGGTGCAATGACTGACTGGTCTGGCGCTGTCACGTGACTGGCAGGTGAGTCCGTGGAGCTCGTGGAGTACGAGAGCAGCGCCGCTGGACTCATCCGCTCCTTCACGGAGCGCTTCCCCGAGGACGCCGAGGAGGTGGAGGCAGAGCTGCTGGAGCTGAGCCGGCGCGACGCCCCCTGCTGGTGCTGAGGACAGCACCCGCCGCCCCGCCCCGCCCCCCCACCACGTCCGCTGGCTCCGCGGCACTGAAGCCTGTCTTCACACACAATGTAACGGTTTTTCTCGAGATGTATCTAAAGTGCAGGTCTGACACTTTATGGTCCCTTGTGGTTTTTTTTAATTCATTAAACTCCAGTGATTTACCTCTTAATTTATGTCCTTCCACGTATCAAATTTAAGCAGCATGATCAGTGTAAGATCAGCTCACATTAACATGTAACTGGTTTGTCAGGACCGGTCATATAGGTCACAAGACGTTCCTGTAAAACGGCTTCTCTCAGATGCTGAGGTACTGAAATTGATTTGAAACGATTTAAAAACGCGTCGGTGCTTTTCGGTCTCGCCACAATTTCTGTAATTTCGAACCACATGGTAATTATCAGAACTGCGCCTTTCTGCGGAAAATCCCGCTTGGCTCAAGTCCTTGCAGATGAGCGGCAGTCACGAAATGCTTCAGCGACTTCATCACCAACACAAAATAAAACACCCAGGGTGAGCGCTGTCTGTGCTCCCGGCCATTGATCTTTTAAGCTGTTACTTCGGCGTCTCCTGTTTGGTAATGTGATCTGGGAGCGAGTGCTGGCTGTACGTAACGTCTTGGTTTAAGGTTTCCTAGTGTCACTATCAGCTGTCTAGTGACCAGGGGCTTATCTATAAATTCTGGGCCTCATGGCAGAATATCACTTGCACCCCCCCTTTTGAACTTTATGTACTCGAGGGTCTCTGTTAAGTGCTGGGCCCCCCCTTCATGCCCTTCTGACACCCCTGCTAGCGAACACCAGCTATCAATGGCGGAGGAAAGATATTGGGGGTGGGGATGACACTATAATTTAAATGTAAAAAAGTAAAATGCAAAATTAATGGGAGGGAAGAATAAAGCCAAATTAAATAGTGGGGGGCACTTACCACTGGTTCCTACGCCTTTTATATAGTAAAATCTATAATTTCAAATAAACTTCTGCGCAGTGTGTTCCGACGACTTGAACACCTTCATTTTCAATGGGATCAATATTTATGGTCTGGGAGACATTGCTTTTCATTTTATCGATGTTGATCTGTAAATGGTTACGACAAGCCAACGAAAATGTACATTTTTGAAATGATTTTATTCTTCCTGTGCATGCTATTTCTAAACAGTTCCGATATACCTTAAGACGAATTGGCGAATATATCTGCCGATGAAGAAAAATAGGAAGTAAAATTCGCCGTAAATTTTTAAGAACACGAGAGTGTGATCGGACACCTTTTCATATGGTTTTGTCGCAGTTGATGTCTAGGATGCACAGCTTTTGGCTTCAGGTGTGAGAATCTCAGAAAGGCAGGAACATGCTGCTGACCTGCCTTCCGATCACTGTAAGTAAAGGAAGCAAACGGAGGAGTGAGCAGCTCCGAGACCCTCGCACGTCCCTAACTGGATACTAGCCGGTTCACTGGTAAGTCTGTTGAAGTGTGCCCAGTTCACGGGAACATCCGAGACTGATATCTCGGTGCCATTCGCCGTTCCGGCACTAAACGCAAACAGCGACAGTGGAAATAATATTCCGATTAAAAAAAAAAAAAAAAACAACATAGTACGTGCTGACCCCAGGTGGCCAGTGTGAGTACTGCATGTACTTTGCGCTTTGCTGTTCCCTGGATACATGGTGCTTTTGCTAATGAGGTTTAGTCCTGTGTGAGGGGCTGTTCCTTGCCCGAGCGAGGCGGGTCATCTTGCCCCACGCCGGCTGATTGGTCCCTCTGGTGCACTCGCAGGTGTGCGGACAGCTGCTCTGGCTGCTGGAAGCCACGTGTGCAGCTAGGCTCGGTGCAGCGGTGTGGCCGGTCCCCGCTGTGCGTGCGCTGATGTGCCCGCAGGCTCCCTGGTTGGCTGAAGCTGCGGCCACACTCGGTGCAGTGGTATGGCGTCTCCTTGGTGTGTGTGCGCAGATGCACCTTCAGCTGCTCCAGCTGCTTGAAGCCCTTGCCACACTGTGGCTGCATGCATGTGTAGGGGCGCTCCCCACTGTGCACGCGCCCATGCAGCGTCAGCGAGCGCAGTCGCCGGAAGCGCTTGCCACACTCGCTACAGTGGTACGGCGTCTCGCCCGAGTGGACCCGCTGGTGCTTGCGTAGGCCCCCTGAGCTGCGGAAGCTGCGTCCGCAGTCGTTGCAGCGGTAGGGTGCCTCCTGCGAGTGCCGGTGCCGGTGTCTTGCCAGGCCACTCGCCTGTCTGAAGCCCCTCCCACAGGTGGGGCATGCATACGGTGTCTCCCCTGAGTGGATGCGCTGGTGTGTCTCCAGCTGCCGCAGACCCCGGAAGCTTCTGCCGCAGTCCTGGCAGACGTAAGGCCGCTCACCAGAGTGGATGCGGCGGTGCCGGCGCAGGTTGCCCAGCTGGTTGAAGCTGCGCCCGCAGGTGGCGCAGCAAAAGGGGCACTCACCAGTGTGCACGCGGTGGTGCGCCTTCAAGCTACCCAGCTGCGTGAAGCTCTTTCCACACTGCACGCACTGGTAGGGCGTCTCCTTTGTGTGTGTGCGCCAGTGGATGCGCAGCGCTGCTGCGTCTTTGCAGCTCTTGTCGCACTGGCTGCAGCGGTACGCCGTGCGGCCCGAGTGCAGCCGCTGGTGCCTGCGCAAGTATGCCTTACGGTTGAAGGCTTTTCCACACTCTCCGCATGTGTAGGGAAGGGAGACTGGCGGCTTGCCTTCTCCCCCAACGATGGCGGCTTCCAGTGCTGGTGCGACTTGCAAATCCGAGGCCCGCGCTGCTTCCTGCTGCTCCGCTCCGGCCAGAAGCGTGGCACAGACATGCTCCGAAGGGTCCTGCTTAAGAACTGCCCAGAAAAAGTACACTGAGCGCCTCCATCTGCCTCCATCAGCTGATTTTTGGCAAAGCTTTGAGTAACCATCTACAGCACCATGGCAACGGCACTAGGCCTTATTTGCTCATGGGACTGTGGTGTGTCTGAGACCTCTTCTCGTGGTTTTTGTGCACAATTTCCATGCAGAAATCACATCTTTTAGTGCGTGGCAGTAGTACGATAGGTGGAATGTGTGAGGGAACCACAGCGTGGCGGGTCCATTTGTTTGACGTGTGATGGAATTAAACGGTCTTTAGGTGTGGCAAAGTAAAACAAAGTTTGCAGTCGGCTGTTTAAGTGTCCAGACGTGAGGCTCATTAGTCTAAGACGTGCCTGATATTTCCCGGTCATGTGCGAAGGGAGCAAAGATGTGGCCGTGCCACAGTCTGGCCGTCACACGCACGGCCGATCTCGCTCGCCGCACCGGCACCTCGCCACTTGCCATTGTTTTAAGGAGCCATGAATTCTGCACGGCGCCAGAGAATCGTACAGAATAATGCCGGCCATCTGTCTGCAGGAGCTCCTTCGAGCTGAACAGTAATTACAGGGAGCGTTTGGCTGCAGTCTTTGCTGCTAAAAGCGAGACCGGCTTCCTGCAGAGTGACTCTTTATTTCACCTGACAGCATGTGCTATTCCACTACATTCCCTTTCAAGTGCATGGAGCTTTTTTTGTGTTAGAGTTTAATGTAAATGCTTCTTTCTCTTAGTGTTCAGCTTTGATAACATTTAATGTGGAATATATGCAAAAATCAGAGGGGTGTGTGAGCATGTCTATGTGTGTCTGTGCATCTGTGTGTGTATGTGTCATGCATGTCTGCACATGTGTTATGCGTGCCTGTGTCTGTGTGTGTGTGCATGCCTGTGTGTGTGTGTGCATGCCTGTGTGTGTGTGTGCATGCCTGTGTCTGTGTGTGCGTGCCTGTGTCTGTGTGTGCGTGCCTGTGTCTGTGTGTGCGTGCCTGTGTCTGTGTGTGCATGCCTGTGTCTGTGTGTGCATGCCTGTGTGTGTGGTCCAGGTGTACAATACATTGTTGGGACCAAATGTCCCCACAATGTGATTAAAAACCTGTTATTTTAACCACCTTTTTAGCCCGCCCCAAGTGGAAATCCTTTTCATAAAAATGCATACATCTGTGACCGTAGGTTATGTCCATGCAAATGAATAGAGGATGTGTGTGTGACTGTGTGTGTGTAACTGTGTGTGCGTCTTTGCTTTGGGTCGTAGGCAGTAGCTCTTACAGTCATGGTGCAGGGTGGGCTTCTCCTCATCCTCCTGGCCCCCTCCCGTCTTCTCTTTCTGGGGGGGTTCGCCTTTCACTCTGACCAAGAGCCCCCCCCTCGGCCCCAGGGGCAGGTGTGCAAGTGCTGGGTGACGGGGGAGAGAGAGAGCTGTCAGCAGTGTAGACGACTCCAGAGGAAACATGGTGAGGAGCAGAGAGGAGCTACTCAGAAGTCTGCTGGGGGCGTAGAGCCGGCAAAAGGCCACGTGCTCCTGTCCCCCAGTGCAGCCCCGAAAACGCTGTACCGCTGCATGCAGCAGCGCGAGATATGAAAAGTAACCATTAAACAGACGTGGCAGCTTCTAATAAGGTGTGCTGCCTCGCAGAGCAATACCGAAGCACATTGTCTAAATGTGTGATTATGGTGTGTAAATACGTGATTAGTAAGTGTGACGCGGAGCCGGTATCGCAGTGTGCTGCCTCGCAGAGCAATAACGAAGTGGATTTCGCAGGCTTTTGCTGCCTACCTGGGCGGTCCTCCTGGTCCTCCTTCAGATGGTCCAGTGGCACATCCGTGTCCTCCACCTTCACCTCGACCCAGGTCGCCGCCTCCTGCTCCCGTTTGGCCCAGACGGGCTTCAGCTCTGCGTCCACCTCCTCCTGCTTGACTCGCGCCTCCACCATGCTGCCCGCCTTGGGACGGAGGACGTGCTGTCTGCAGGGCGACCGCAGCGGCGGCAGGATAGGGGAACCTTTGTGCTGGAAGGGCAGGCAGAGTCGGGTTTATGTTTGACCACTGGGTCAATAGCAAACTATAGCACTTCACGCCTCCCAGTACTTTTCCACGTCAATTTTGTTTTCATCGGGATCTTTTCCAGGCTGTTGTTAGTCATAGACTCTTTTGAAAGTTACACTTGCTCACTGGAAATGGAGGGGTGCCTGTGCAACTCAAACCAGTGTGAAATACACCTCAAGTTCACTGGTCAGCTGGCATTAATCTGGGTGTTGTCAGAGCGGCAAAGTGTTGTGCATTTGCACTGGGTGTGTTCAGTATACATCTGTATCATATCTGTACATTGTGGATGAGGCTGAAGGTCATTTATTGCATGCAAGATGTCGAAAACCGACTAGGACAGGCAGGAGGCAATGCCCCCCCCCCCCCACCGTGAAGACTGAGGCCATCACGTTTCGAGTGAAAGGACGAAAAGGTTACGACCCTCTGCTCCATGCACCCAGGGTCAGCAACCAATACTACGGGGTCATTCTGATGTGCTGCTCCTTGATTGGTCTGACACACGGTCGTCATGGTGCCGAGAGGTGTCCTGTAGTAGAGTGGTTTATGCAAATCTTTTTTGAGTAAATATTGTACAAGTGAATAATGGATTAGGTATCTGTTTTGGGGGAGTTTTCTCCAGGGGAACCTATGTGAAGTTAGTAGTGAGGTTCTCTGTGCATTACAATTTACAGATTAAGAGTACAGTGCTTTTCAGATGAAGAAAACCCAAGGGCAAAACACACAGCCGCAGAAAAATGAACAGACCACTCTATATCACTAAACAAATCTGCGTTTTAAAATCCTGGTTTAATTGTGGTCCTGCTAGCAGAAGGCTACGCTGAGCAGCAGGATGCTTCTTGGTTCAAAGTTTCTAAGACAGCAGTACGCAAGAATAAGGTGAAGCAGGAGACACTGGGAGCGACCAGAAACCAGCCAGGTAAAGGGCAGATGCCAGAAATGACCATTAACCTATTTGACATTGCCTCATGAATCGGAAGATGATTGTGGGAAAGGGGGGCCACACTCCCTGGGAAACTGTAAGGTGTTTGCTGCAGGAGGGTAGAACTCGCTGTGGGACACCAGTCACCACCAGTAGACAAGATGGGGGGGTTTGTTGACTGTATTACTCCAGATGCACTTTCTCAAGCAGGAGAGAGGAACAATTAGCTGTACTCTGGCATATCTTACTTGTAGTCAGTTGGATGAACACTCACAGGAAAGTAGGTAGGTAAGCATGTATGTATGTATGGTTCTATAGCAAACAAAATAGGCTATTGCGACTACGCACATTAACATTAACATAATGCGTAATGTACCATATCGCTTAACACTGGTAAAATGCACTATACCCGTAACATAACAGCACATTAGCAGCAATCCATATAAGAAGGAATAACTTCTAACGTTGCCACCCCCAAATATGCAAGGCATATGTGTGTAAACAGAAAGGTTATAGGCTCTAGGTGGTATCAGGCTGTGATTCTTCATCAGCTGGAAGCTCTAGGAGGACGATCAACTACACCACAGTTCTTGTGTATGCCTCTGCAGTCCATATCTTGTGCTACTGCCCGGGAAGACCCTAGTGATATGTCCGATTGGCCGATCAGCCCGTGGAAGTTGGTGATCTGCCAGCATGACCACTGATCCAACTCTGAGGGTCTGTACCAAGCTATGCCATTTCTGTCAGTACTGCAGTGACCAAGCTGTGCCATTTCTGTCAGTACTGCAATGTAGGCAGGTAATCCTTAATAAAGGCAGTCCAGAAGTGATTGGCAAGGACTTGACTGTGGCGCCATGGCCTCCGAACCCTGCTGGGTGAAGCATTTGGCCGCCCCATGAGCAGGTGATTTGGGGTGATTGGGTCAGCATCCGTTGTGCTGGAGGAGATGTATCCCAAAGGCTCAGCATTGGGAAAGGCCTCCACTTTTATTAAGACTGTGGCTAGAAGTAACAGTTGGCTACCCAGAGTGGCACAGAGTCCGACCTTCACAGATCGAACTTTCCTCTCCCATGCACCTCCGAAGTGAGGAGACGCCGGGGGATTGAAATGGAAGGCGATCTTCTGCCCAGCCAACTGGTGGCAAAGCTCAGGACTCATGAACTCAAAGGCTCCCTTAAGCTCCCTTTCCCCACCACGGAAATTCGTCCCCTGATCTGAATACGATTCGGCTGGAATACCCCTCCTTGCCGTGAACCTCCTTAAACTCACAAGAAGGGCATCTGCGTCTATACTTGGCTGGAGATCCAGATGAACTGTTTGCGTCATGAGTCACTTATAGATGATTCTCCACCTCTTCTCCTGGCAATGTCCGAGCTTCACAGTAAGCGGCCCAAGGCAATCAACGCCTGCCGAGTAGAAGACTGGCTTGAACGGTCATAGGTGTGCGGGGGTATATCGGCCATTCATGGGGGAGCTGGTCTGGCACGCTATTGTTGGCATCCAACACAAGTGTGTTGGTGTCATTTAATTGCTTCATGTCCTCTCAGAATTCAAAGGGAATGGCGCATCTCAGCAAACACGTGTCCTGGACTAGGGTGGCACAGGCGGTGGTTGTAATACTAAATTAAGATACGCGTCACTGGGTGCTTAGGATCCATCACCACAGGGTGAACAATAATATCCTCTAGTTCTTGCGCCTTATGTAATCAACCACCTACTTAAATGATTGCGTGGTTCTCATCGAACTCTGGAGAAAGGGTGAGTATACAGCTGCTAGGGGATACTGGCTTGCCGGCCTCCAGAAGTTCAGGGAAACTCTCCTGTTGAGCACTACTGTACAAGAGGTGCTCCACCTCTATGTAGGTCTCTGCTGCCAGGGAGCGCTCAGGAGAGGCTGTCTTAGTTAAATGCTAGGCTGTGGCCTCCCCCAGGTCTCACCATGTATCAAACTGCTCTGGGTTAGACACGGGCAGATTAGGCATAGCACTAGTGATTCCACAGAAGACAACCCGCCGCAGCTCTTCAGTGACCTCAGAAAGTTTTGTGATCGACGTTACTAGTCAGTTCAGGGATTGGCTTATTCCTCGTGATGTTATCTTCAGGATTCAAAGCTGAGTCGACGTATTGCCAGGACTTATGATCTGTTGCCTCCAGGATCTCAGAGATTCTGGTCCCAACAAAGACCTTAAACCAACAAGACTCTGATTACAACCAACTCAGCACTGTTTTCGAGTCTGTCCACAGGGTTTTGCCCTGGATGTCCAGAGTGAGCTCATTCTCCAGTACTTTGAGAAGCTGTGCTCCAGTGAGTGCTGCACATAGCTCCAGTCTCGGCATGGACAGCTATCTCTTCGGCGCGACCCGGGATCTGGCCATGAGGAATACTACTTGGACATGGCCAGTTATCGTCTGATCTCAGGTATGCCACCTGAGATCAGCCATATCCATGATCTGATGCATCACAGAAGATATGAATACTTCACCTCAGGATAATCCAGGATCTGTGATGTGTAACATCTAGGAATAGAGACCTCAGGTAGTTGCCTAAGTTCTTCCTCCCATTTCCGCCAGGCACCTAGATCATCTTCTGGGAGATGTGGGTCATCCTATTGTCTTGGTTTAGCCCACAATTGCTGTACTAGTACCTTAGCCCTGGTGGTAAAGGGAATCGGGAAGCCTAGAGGGTCATACTGATTAGCTAATATCCGATAGATGTTCCTCATGGTGGGCTCTGTGTACTTCATTAAGTGATGCTTATACCGTAAGGTGTCTGAGGAGCAGTGCCAATGAAGGCCTAATGCTGGTTCAGGAGTGTCGACTTTATCGTACGACAACCAAGGCTCGGTGCTGTCTGCACGCGCCTCCTTAGGGAGATGACTCACTGCTGCAGCCACATTGCTCGCCCATTGACGGATGTCAAATCCTCCTGTTGAGAAGAGTCTGTGCAGCTGGTTGACCAGGTCCTTAGCTTCTTCTAGTGAGGATACACTCTGTATCCAGTCATCCACATTCATCATCACTGCTACACGGACACTGTCACCAGGGTCGGTACCAAGCTGTGCCATTTCTGTCAGTACTGCAATGACCAAGCTGTGCCATTAATTAACCATTAGCTGTACTCTGGCATATCCTACTTGTAGTCAGTTGGATGAACACTCACAGGAAAGTAGGTAGATAGGTAAGCATGTATGTATGTATGGTTCTATAACAAACAAAATAGGCTATTGCGACTACGCACATTAACATTAACATAATGCGTAATGTACCATATCGCTTAACACTGGTAAAATTCACTATACCCGTAACATAACAGCACATTAGCAGCAATCCATATAAGAAGGAATAACTGAACGGGAAGCACAGCGTCTTTCCCTATGCAATGAGACACTCGTCAGTAATAGTTATAACAGCACGCAACTTAAGTCACATTAACATAGCAGTGCAATTTGGTAAACTAAATTAGTACGGCGTCACTTATTAGTTGCATAAATAATACAACTCAGTACTTACATTCGTCAGTGACCACATTTACTGACTGGCAACTGGGCTAACTACAGTTAAACACCGGCTCACCGACACGCTATCTCTTCTTTCACGCTCTCCCGCGTTCTCTCATCTCGTTTGCACCCACAGTCCTTTGGACGCACTGGTGTTCCCTTAAAGCCACAAAAGCCTTCCTAACATTGACTTCATGTGACCCTCAAAAGCATGGTTAGCCAATCTTATCCGCAAAGGGCCAGTGTGTATGCGGGTTTTCGCTGCAGCTACCTAGTTAGATTACTAATTAGAGGACTGATTAGCTGAACAGTCCTCACACCTGGGTTTGAACAGCTGACCCGCAGGTCATCCCAAAAACCTGTAAACACACCGACCCTCTGTGGATAAGGTTGGCTACCCCGGCCCAAAAGGAATGGGAAACATTAAGTGCAGATGTGAAGTGCACTGCTAGGACCAGCTTCTGTACTGGGGTCTCATACGTCTGCCTGCAGCTGTAAATCCAACCTGCTTCAATTAATATTTTTTAAATTAAATGAGGACAGTTATATTTAATGAGACATGGTACAGGATTCCTTGGCGTAATTCACTGTACGGTTTGGCAGCTCAGCAGGAGACAGCCTTGCTGCTCCTGGGGTGTGGGTTTGAATCTGGGCTCCGGCTCGGTGTGTGGGGAACTTCACGGCGCACTAGTGACGGGTCGTTCTTGAACGATTCGTTCATTTTGAACAAATCTTTAATGTGACTCGGGAAGAACGAGTCTGGTGGGAGTGATTTGAAGTGGTTTGTAAGGAAGGTTGTAAATTAGTAGCTAATTTCTATATCCAGTGCTGTCATGTCACATAACATAAGAATGAACGACTCGAAAGACTCGAGGAATGAACTAATCAAGTCTCTTTCCGGCTCAGACTGCGTTGGTTAGCTAATTGGGCTGTCATGTGATGATCAAATGACTCAAACTGAAAACTTGTCAGATAAGAGGCGAGGTGAGCGAATCATAGACTAAAGACCCAGGTAAACAATGAATTAATATTTTCTGTTTCTTATAGCATTATAGTTCTGTCTTGTTTGTAGTGTGATCAACATTTGTGTAAGCAGTAGATGTGTTAGGGAGGTAACAGGTAACATTTTAATTATATTTTGCTAAAATGAACAAAATGACTCAAAAAAAGATTTGTTCATTTTGCTGAACGAGACTCAAAGGTCCGAGTCGGTAAAATGACCTGAACTTGCCATCACTACAGTCCACCAGTGCTCCCACAGATTCCTCCAGCAGCCCAAAGACCTGTGGTTTGGTGAAATGGTGTACATTACCCACAATGCATCTCTGCATGTGTGCCCTGCAATCAACTGGGACAGGCTCCAGGTTCCGTTATGACGAGATACGCTCACGTTTTAAAACTGGGTATTTATATAAGGAAAATGCTTTTTTACATGATGTGAGTCAGACTGCATCGTGTTTCATGAGTAAGGCACGGAAGCATTTGTTTTTTACAGTACAGCTTTATCAAGCGTAGGCACAGACATACCAGCACGATTTAGAAATCAACCAGCCTCTGTTTTTTTATCCCCACAACAAATGAGGCTTCCGGAAGGCCCTACAATAACAGTTACTTATCAAGAGAAGCTGCACGACAGAGGAGAGAATAACAGGCCTTCAGGGGCCTTAATCATAGCAGAGCTGTGTTACCCTCCAAGGAATGTGCAAAATATTTAACATAATTATGCAGAAACTGTTCATTACACAACCCATTTAAAAAAACTGTAAACGGATAAAAAAGGAACTGAAACAGCTCTACACAATGTGAGGCTTTCTCTGCATCAACAATCATACTGTAATATTACAGAAATGGGTCATATTTATAGTCAACAGAAGTGCTATGTTGTCAGGTTCCAGCATACACACACATACAGCACACGCCGCACGCAAAATAAAAGTAAATCAAGTTCTGAAACTTTTTCTTCAATATAAATAAATAGTTTTAAGATGATGACTTGCATGCATGAGAAGCTAACACAATCTGACTCAGTCATACTAATGTAACAGGCACAAACGTAACGGTAAGGACAAATGCTGTCAAGGAACAGGGACTCTCTCCGTCCCGTCTGTCTCTCAGAAAGCCCGCGTCACTCCGGAAACTACTGCAGCATCGAAGCCTATATGCTCTGGAAGCGGGCATCTTTATGATCATCTACCTCTAGGGTGACCACCTAGTCCATGTCAGGAGGGACACTATGAGCTACTTCAGGTGTTACAAACTACTTTGAAACTGAAAGGCCCCTGTGTTTGGCTAATTAGTTCAGTTCTTTGTACTTTTACTGGTTTGTTTCCTTGACCTAAAGACTCCTCCAGCTGTTTCACATTAACATTAGTGACACATGCATGATTATTGGAGACTGACCAATCAGTACAAAGTAAGACATCAGTGCTTAAGTGAAATCTGGGTCCTTTTCATTGAAATGGTTGAAATGGTGGTTTATAAACCCTGTCGTAGCTCATAGTGTCCCTCTTGACATGGACTAGGTGGTCACCCCATCTCCCTCTGTGATCGGGGAGACAGTGGCGAAAGGTGTCAGCTGGGGGAGTGCCGGCACTAGGGGTATTTCTCAATTGGTGCACTTTTTGACTGTACTGGTGTTTTTGCTTACCAGTTTTACATCATCTTCCATCTACCAAAGACCAGTTCCCATACTCAAGAACAAAAGTACGGAAGGCGGTAAAAATCCTTGCATGCCGTTCTTGTCCTACCCCAAATATCAAGCTTGCATTGGCTGCATCCTCTTAAAACGAAACCAATCCCATGATTCATTGTGCCCCAAGTTCATTCTTGGAGTGGAGAGCACAAGTCAGCAAGTCTGGGCATGTGAAGACCACAAGTGCGGTCTTTGGGTTCTTGGTATTGAGAAATGCCCTTAAATCTGGTCATATTAAGGGACCCCCTCCGGCGCATTTTTTTTTTGGGTAGACCCCCCGACCCCCCCAGTTTGAACACTGCTTTCTGGCACTCACTCCCTGTTCTTGTACATACTGTTGAGTCTTAAAAAAAGCCTCCCACTCAATAAATAAATATAAACTTGCATTGAAATAGCAGCGATTAAGATGCAAATGGACCTCAATGCCGAAGTACATACAGGGACTGTGCTGCTCGACAGGGAAGGTGCGCAGAGGGAATGAGAGCCTCGGGCAGACGATGAGGACAGTCCAGAGAGCTCCTGTTTCCCTCCCACCACTGCGTCTGGGTCACATGTCCCCTGAAGACCAAATCTAGGCTTTGGACCTATAACTCACTTATGTCAACCTCAAGTCCCGGTATGGCAGAAAAACAATTAAGCAAAATAAACTAAAAGTAACTGGAAATGCTGAATGCTAACGGATCCAGAGTTATAGTAGTGGACTGGTTTGTTTGGATTGCTACTTGTTAGACTGAAAAAACACAGCAACCCCATAGGTTAGAAGTGGCCTCAGTTGATCTCTCCCAGGTCCACAGCGCCACCTCTGGTGAGCTTGCGTATCCTGCTAGCATCCTCGTCACGGGGCTGATAGGTGAGGGAGGGGATGGCACCCATCTGGCTCTGCAGGTCCTGGATCTGGGCATCAGGCTGGAGAGGCTGCACCTCCTCGCCGGTGCGCCAGTAGAGGGCGTACGTCTCCGGGTCGGCCACGCCGAACTTGGCAGCGCAGAGCTGGCCCAGAACCTCGGCGGTGTCGGACTCGTTCCACTGAAGGGTCTTGGCAGAGCTGAGGTCCCCGTCCTGAAAGAGGACTCGCACGAACCTCTGTAACACGTGACACATAGCGCTTAGGACTGTGGACAAGGCCTGTGCTACACTGGAGTCAGCACAGCACAAAGCAGGCACTGTACGCACAGACATCTTTGTGAGCCACTTTAGGCCATGGAGCTGACCTGATGTTTCTGGTTCTGGACCTCCTTGCTCCGCCGCCGACTCCACTCCCTGAGGGACTCCTGGGCCTTACAAGTCAGCCCACCGGGCGGCACCGCCTCCGGCTGACTCTGGATCAGGCACAGGCTGGCATAGACGCTTGTCAGGTAGTATCCGCCTGCAGGAAGAAGCAATTCATTGGATAAGCCTGGTAGCACAGGTATCAGGAAAATAACTGACTCTGTCCCACCTCTATCTCTGCACAGGTACCGGGGAAAATACTGCCTCTGTCTTGCCTCTAGCTCTGCACAGGTACCAGGGACAAGACTGCCTCTGTCTTGCCTCTAGCTCTGCACAGGTACCAGGGACAAGACTGCCTCTGTCTTGCCTCTAGCTCTGCACA
>JAABNX020000055.1:805927-823197 GCA_015163995.2 Mormyrus lacerda
CAGGGACAAGACTGCCTCTGTCTTGCCTCTAACTATGCACAGGTACCAGGGACAAGACTGCCTCTGTCTTGCCTCTAACTATGCACAGGTACCAGGGACAAGACTGCCTCTGTCTTGCCTCTAGCTCTGCACAGGTACCAGGGAAAAGACTGCCTCTGTCTTGCCTCTAGCTCTGCACAGGTACCGGGGAAAAGACTGCCTCTGTCTTGCCTCTAACTATGCACAGGTACCAGGGACAAGACTGCCCCTGTCTTGCCTCTAGCTCTGCACAGGTACCAGGGAAAAGACTGCCTCTCTCCCGCCTCTAACTCCACCCCCTACTCCTTGTCCCACCCCCACTCGTCTCTAGCTCCATGTCCCGCTCCTTACCCTCCCCTGTGAGCCAGGCGGGCTCCAGGAGCTCCATCATGTACTCAACCTCGATGAGGAGCTCAGGAATGTTGCACTGCACCAGGACGTAGGACAGGGCCGGCAGGAACTCATCGGCGCCGAACTCCTGTCCTCCTGTAATGGTTATATAATTCCTACTCTCAGTATACTATTTTCTATATGGTGCTTAATCGTCTACTGACTGCATGCATAAGTGCATGTTTATTTTATTCCTCTGCTCTCATTTTTCACTTGTTCTCAAAGTCACTTGGGGTAAAAGGGCCTTAAAATGCAGTAGAGCCCCCCCCCACTGATGGTACTGAACCCTATATACAGTATAGCTTTACATACAGCTGTATGTATCACAAAGTTTCATTTAGGAACTAAGGCACAATAAGAGGTTAACAACAATAATGAATAATAAAATATAACCATTATAACAATATACTGTCATAAAACTTATGCGGACATGTTCTCATGTAATTCCATGGCAGCCAATCTGATAAGCGTTCAGCTGCTAAGCGGTTCACGAGCAGGTAGCGTAACCAGCATCGTTACACTGGACCAAGGGGTGGTTCACGTACCAGGCGGACTTGTGAACTGTTTATTTCTGGGATTTTTCATACAATATTTCTGGACTGTGGTTCAGCACTGTGGTGGTGGTGGGGAGGCGACTGCAACGAAGATGATTGTGCCGTAGGAGAGAGAGAGCAGGGGGGTGGAAAAGCTACTAAATCATGGAGCCCATAAGCTCACAGCTAAGGGGCTTCTGGAGACTGGGAGAGCTCATCTTAATCTTTAACTGTGACTCCACATGGTCAGAGGGGGCGCTCCAGAGCAGGAAGCCTAGCAGAAGCTCACCGGTGTCGGTCGCCATTGCCTTGTACACGGCCTTGCAGACCTGCAGCAGTAGTACTAGCTTGTCCATAGGGGAGTACGCCCTCTGCATCAGCACCAGCTTCTGCCGCGCCTGCTCCACACCGCCGGCATCCGGCACCGCCACCCGCACACCGAAGCACTCCAGCGCCCCCTGCTGGGCCCTGCACAGACCGTCAGCCATCAGCCGCAGGGAGCCATCCTGAACATGGATCGTGCGAAGGGTCGCATCCAGTCGGCTCTTCAGGGGCTTCAGGACACAGCGGAACATGGCCTTCTCCAGAGCGAGGTCTGGGGGGGCACACACGGTTATAGATAGCCCCAACAGACCACAAGCACAAGCATGCCCTCTCACTCCCCAAATCAGCCCCCACCCACAGCCAGGGGCGTTCAGGCGACTATCATCTGTCACAAACCATTAATAACCATAATGTCGTGGTTACCCATAAATCCACTCCCTCCCTGCACAAAATACTAAATATATCACAAACTGATAAAACTCTAACATATTCAGTGTTATTTGGTAACTTCCTGTAATTTCATCCTGAAACTGTTATCTTTGCCAATCTATTATCCTTTTCCAAGTCAACAGAAGGACAATGTTTATTTCCAGATATATATCTCTTTAGCACTGAATTAAGGAAGACGTCAGTATATCTCTATGAGCACTAATATAATATTTTATAATCTGCACAAACTTTAAAACCAAAATACCTAAGAATTTCCCATGACCCATAATAATCAGATAAGCAGTTAGGAAATGGACAGATACTGCATGTGCAGTTATAACATGAGTCTATAATTAAAACTCCTTGAGCCGTGACTCTGCCCTAAGAAGGCCCTGCTCATGTCACGTGTTTTTATTGGAGATTGCCTGCCGGCGTCTGGACCTTTCTCCTGCTCTGGGACCAGGGTCTCGATGGGCGGCTCCAGCTCCCTGCAGTCCAGCAGGAAGTTCTTGGCCTGTGACAGAAAGATCCGCAGGTCCTGGAGCAGCACGGTGGCCGAGGCCTGTCTGGCGAGGCCGGCCTCCTCCCGCTGCCGCCGCAGGAAGTCCTGCACCAGGGTGCCGAAGGCGGTGCGCCGGTCCCGGGCCAGGTCCTCCACAAGCCGCGCCACGCGTTTCCCCGGCGTGAAGAACGACATGAAGACGACGCTCATCTTGCGCAGCGTGGAGATGGGCCGGGTGGGCGGCCCAGACGCCACCGGAAAGCTGGTGCCTCGCTCCAATGGGGTGCGCGTGGGGCTCTCCTCCACCTCCTCCAGGCTGCTCAGGGAACTGCTGCTGTCCAGCTCGCTAAGGGATGGTGCACGTCTATGGCCCAGCAGGAGCGCTGGATCCATCTCGCCCTCCTCAGCCACACCGGGCTCAGCCAGACCCTGCTGTAGAGTGGAGGTCACGTCAGCGACATGCACTAACTGGGCCATGACCTTGAGTCCAAACATTGGCTACATGATGCCCATTTAAGTACTCATCTGCAATATATACTGCTTTATATCTATTAATACTCACTTCCTGTTCCCAACCAGAAGTGCCCCCTCTGACAGCGGAAATAAGCACTGCTTTATATCTATTAATACTCACTTCCTGTTCCCAACCAGAAGTGCCCCCTCTGACAGCGGAAATAAACATTGCTTCATATCTATTAATACTCACTTCCTGTTCCCATACAGGAAGTGCCCCCTTCTGACAGCGGGAATAAGCACTGCTTCATATCTATTAATACTCACTTCCTGTTCCTATACAGAAAGTGCCCCCTTCTGACAGCAGGAATAAGCACTGCTCCATATCTCATGCCAAAGCAGCTGCCGTGGAGCGGCCAAGTGTGATCGGAAGCACGGCAAGGGTACCCGGTACCTTAGGCAAGGCCTTGGGGGACTGGTAGTCGTCTTCCTCTACAGTGGGCGACAGGGCTGGGGTCCTCCTGAAGGAGCCAACACCGGGGCCGGCCTTGCTCTTCTGCAAGGAGGGCTGCAGGTACTCTGATTCCTCCTCAGGGGGAGCGGATGGAGCCGAGGGCGCTGGCCTGGTGGCTCTCTCCCCTATGGGGGCTTTGTGCCGTGTGCCTTTCGCCAGTAGCGGTGGCGGTGGCGGTGGGGCAGCAGGCGGCGACAGCGGGCTGGAGGTCTCCGTGGAGACGCGCACCTTGAGACTCCTCTGGAACTGGTGGCGCCGGTGCGGGGCCCCGCGGGGTGGCTGCTCCTGCAAGAAGAGCGGGTTGATGAAGCAGAGGGCACCACGGCCTGGACCGCAGTCCAGCTCCTGCGGGCTCCGCGTGCGGATGGGGCAGAACTCCTCCAGCGGGGTGATGCTGTCTTGTGGCGTGCCACAGTCCACAGCCTCCAGAGCAGTGGGGGGCGCTGCCTTATCTGCAGCCAGTGGCCCGTTTCGCGGCCCACGGAAATTCAGCGGCGAGCTCCAGAACTCTAACAGAAAGGAGAACGCGAGACGCGCACGGTGAGAACGTGATGGGTGGTGCCGACTCGGCTGCGCACCACTGTGGTTAACATAGTTACCACGGCAACCCACCAATGCCCATGTGCGAGATGGACTCAAGCTGCTTGTGCGAGGTAGCCTTAGAAATGGCCTCTGGGAGCTCCAGCGTGAACGGCAGGACGTCCCTGCAAGAAACAGGACACACCATCATTGCTACGGCAAATAACGAGGGAACCGTAGCCATGGTGACTCGGAACGCCAGGGGTGTGGCCTGACCTGCTGATGCAGTAGAAGGCTATGAGCCTGCAGAGGTCGGGAAAGCTGATGGCGGAGCTCTCCAGGGAGAAGGCTGCGGGGGGAGATAGGACAGGCACTTGGGTTAGGGTTCCTGGCGGGGGGGAGGCGGGGGGGGGGGGGCAGGATAGCCACTCGGATTAGGGTTCTAGCCTTGGCCGGCCACAGATGACAGGGACTTACTGGAGTCTTCTTCACGGATGATGACCTGCCTGACGAAGGAGGGCATGCTGTCTCCTTCCAGCCTGACACACAGCACCTTCTTCTGAGACGTGCTCGACTTGCGCACCAGGAATGTCTGGGGAGCGCCAGCAGGGGGCAGGAGAAACAAAGGAGAGCCGCAGGGATCAAAGAAATGCCAGCATGTGGAGAAATCTGTATCGCCCACCTGCTTTCCTATGACTGGGCCTTTGTAAGCACAAGATCACTCTGCTGATCATGGACTTTGAACCTATGAGCTTCACAATAAGGGCACAGATGCCCACATCACTGAGCCACATCCAGGTCCTAACATATCCCTATCTGTGCATAGTCAGCTGCCCGTGTATTTCTCTGTCTGTGTGCATGTGCGACTCACCCTGGGCGGCTCTCTCTGCAGGACATGCAGGGCCGCCGCCGCATTGATGGACAGCTGCAGCCAGACGGGATGCGTGAGTAGCAGGCGGTCCAGCACGCTGATGCTCTTCAGGGAGCCGCGCAGAGAGCAGACACGCTTCTCGCGCTGCGGCTCGGGGTAATCGTAGATGGGGTCCTCCTGCATCTGGGGGGGCAGGCAGGACAGGCATTCATGCGGGACTCAGTGGCGGTTTATGAACAGGCTAAATAACCTTCTGGAGAAGCAGCACAGAACTAACGCTGACCAAACGAAACCGGCTAGAACTGCTGATCGGACCAGTGTGTTCTGTCAGCTGTGTCTGAGTCATGAAAAATGATTCTCCCCTTTCATCCATCCTGGTCTAGAGCATGTGCTCTTCCTCTTTTTTCCTCCCCGCACTGGGAATCCCCCCCTCCCCCGGCCGCAGGACGTGCAAGACAGACGTGTGCCGGCCCATGAATCTTCCTCATTTCCATGTTGCATGTCTCACAGACCTTCTGGAGACTTTCAACCACAGCTTCCAATATGCAAGGGCCAGCCATAGTCTCCCCTCCTTTCGACTCAAAGCCCACGGCATCATAACTGCCCTAACGTCGGTCTGCTCAGGCCTGCAGACCCCCTCAGTGAAACCTCAGCCCCACACTTTAACCACAGAAAAAAGGCCGGGAGCAGATGCAGGATAGAGGAAAATGAAGTCATTTCATCCACGATGCAGAGAATGCAGATGGCCCTGGAGAGATCATACGTTTGCTGGACACGAATCAGAGCTCCATACTGCTGGTAGCCAGGGAGCCTCTGACCCAAAATCACGCGAGAGCCTCAGCGCCTGCTCCTGCCACCCTGAAACGGGACAGAATTCCCTTTAGGGGATTTTTACACTGCAGATGAGCACCAGTGGAGAAATGTGGAAGATGTTTGAGGTGAAGCACTGGGGAGTCCTGGGCTGGCCCTGGGTTCGAGGGAGGTGGGGGGGGCTGGCTGTCTCTGAGAGGCTGGATTACCCAGGATAGACCACAGCAGGTCAAGCTGACATTGTAAGAAGCGTCGCTAGAGAGAGTGAGGTAGGGCTGGCCCTGGGTTCGAGGGAGGGGAGGCTGATATTAGCTTGGCGTGCAGAGGGCAAACGGGAGGAGAACAGGCAGGAGGATCAGAAAAACACAAAGAGAAGTGTGAGAGCGGGAGACCTACAGCCGCGTCCCGCTCTCCACACGGACACGGAGGCAGCAAAATCGATTCCGTTACTAATCACCGTTGCTGTTGTTTTAAAAGATGGTGCGACTCTTACTGCCACGCACAGCTTCCGGTGAGCACGCCTGCCAGCGCGAGGGCGGCAGGGCACTCTCTGAATCGATTTCACAGGAATTTTAAAACTTCTGGTCAAACGCTGATGAATAACTACATAGAGTACTGTGCCAAAGTCTTAGGCAGTCAAAGAAAATGATGTTTAAGTGATCTTCCTGCTGGTGTTGGCAATAGTATGTCTGTCAGAGTGTGTCGGCTGAGCCGTTTCAAAACCTCTCCTAAAGTCACCCCAGCGTTTACAGCAACCATCCAAATACCCACAAATTTGCTGACTGACCCACTAGCACACCTAGTATGGGTAACCAGTACCTCATTAGATTATTTAAGAAAGTTTATTAATTTAGCTGGTGGTGAAATCTAACAAATTCATGGAATGGCTGTGGTGCCCCTGAGGAGGGGTCTGGGACCTGAAGCGGCATCAGTGATTATTTGGAGAACAGAAGAAAATCTTGTTATTTTTTACCTTATTCCTGTTCATTTGCAGATATTCTAATAGCAAACTGTTTTTTATACACAGAAATATACACAGACTATCTAGTTAAATAGCTTTAAACATGTTTTGCGATTGCCTGAGCCTGTTGCACGGTCGTGTACGGAGGGCGGCCATGCCACCCCCCCTGAAGAGAGACCCCTGCATGTTGATACCATCTCCCCCACGCCGGCTCCCCTCCCCCAAAGACTATGGATAAGCTTTGGGCTCTTTGCTCTCTCACACGCACTCTTGCTCTAGAACACAAATGTCCGGGATATTGTGTATCGACATGCAGGAGACGGCTGGTGTGTGAATGTGTGTGAAGCCATTCATTCATTCATTCATTCATTTATACCTGAGACCTATTGAATCTGAACAAATAGGTGCAGGAATGCTGAGAGCCCAAAACTGAGAGGTTCTGGAACGTGTTCTGACAGGATCCGCACCATAATCGCGGTATAAATCTTAATATGTGTGTTAATCTCTCGTCATTACAGCGCAAAATACGTGCTTACTTCAATAAGTTAGTACAGGAAATACCTTTTATACCGTCATTATATACTTGCCTCTCAGTTATGTCAGTCCCTGTCAATAACTTTTTTTTGTGTCTGTTTCTTGTTCTATTTTACTTTTATTATTTTACAGATGTTTATAAAATTGAGTTTCCCCTTGAGGGGACCAAAAATATGTCCCCACAAGGTCAAAAACAAGAGGTTTTTATTACTCTGTGGGGACATTTGGACCCCACAATATATTATATACACGGACACAAACACACATGCACACTCACGCACATTCCACATATTCATATCTTTGTGGGGACCGTTCATTCATTTCTATGGGAAAAACGATGGCGACCTTAAGCTACCCAGCCCTAACCTTAGCCAGAAGTTACCAGACAAAATGTAAGACTTTTGAAATCTCAGGTTTTTGATTGCAGTCACAGATTTATGTAAAACTGAGTCTCCCCTTGCAAGGACTGAAGAAAATGGTCCCCACAAGGTCAAAATAACAGGTTTATCACATGGTGAGGACACACTGTAATATATATAAAAGCAGACAGACACGGTCCGAGTGTCCAGGGTCTCCTTACGTAAAAGCCGGCCCACACAGGCTCACTCTTATGTAATGTTCTGGAAGCGAAAGAGGCGGAGGAGAAGCTCGGTCTTGTCCAGCGTCCCGGTGCAGAGGCACCGTGAGGCACCGTGAGGCACCGTCAGGTCCTCATGAATGGTTATGCGATTCGTGTCGCCTCACTTGTGCTAAAAGAATAGTATTTCATTCAGTGGGTTCCCAGGATAAAACAACTTGTGGAAAGTTTATTTTTGTTTATTTCTTTGTTCCGATTTCCTAGTTTGTGCTGTGGTCCCACGCAGCCACAGGGCCTGGTCCTGACTCGCCTCTCTCAGGCGGCTGCTTGGCCTGTAATTAGTATAGAGCTGTAGGCTGTGATGACATCATCTGCTGTCGGCCCCTACCTGCCGAGGCTGTCGCTGTCTGACAGACCGCGTGCAAAGACCTGCGCCTGAGCTAGAATCCAAGCCTAAACCTCGCTACTCTTTTGTAATGGGATAATTAAGTTCATCTAATCTAATTGGTAACATGATGTGTTACATGACGAAAAAGTGCAGTTTATGTCTCTAGAAGTTAGTGAACAACACATATCAACAGTGCATCCATAGTGCAACAGTGGAATCTAGAAGTGTGATTTAAAGCCAGCCCAGTGCAGTACATGCAGTTATCTGTGCAAAAACTGTTCCTTAATGGTTAAAAACAACATACGCTTTTGTAAGTGTCAAACACAATGAGAATTAAAAACTGTAAAACTGCTGCCATACTTGCCTCATTGGGGGGATAGCTGCTAAAATTATGCAGTTCATTGGCAGGAAAATAAAATAAAAAAAGGTTCCTTCAAGGCACTTTGGAAAGTGTCTTTCACCGTTATATAAGATCACGGGTAAATATATCTGCTCGACTGCAGGCAAAGTTCGGGGTCCTGACTGTTCAGCAGCGGTTCCTTTGCTTCTCACACCCTGACAGATACGCAGACCACGTAACAGAAGGCATCCGGTCACGGGCAACTGCAAACCACACTGTATGCTTTTTCCTGGGGAAAGTATTACCACTGTCCGTTCCACCACCAGCTGGATGGCTGCAACTTCTGATTCTTATGACTGCGCTCACAGAAAGTCAAAGATTAAACGGCATCTAGTGCTTCGCAGTCGGTGCACAGTTGCCGTTCCAAAACCATGCTGATAGATGGGTTTTGTTGATTCCAAAAAAATACTGGCTCTCAGTTGCTATGGATTTCAATAGAATATAAGCAAACGCTGTAAATTCCAACAGAATGCTTGTGATTCGCTGCTGTGGATTCCGAGCAAAATGTTGTTGAAAATTTGCTGTTTTTGCTACAACTGTCTGATAAACTATAAAAATGTTTAATTGCACACCGTCAATAATTATGTTAGGTGGGAGGATGCACAGAAATTTAGTGGCATGGGAGACCAATCCGCCACCAATCCAGCTTCTGAAAGGCTGAGCAGGTACAAGTTCAGGCTTGGGTTGTTAATGCAGCTGAACTCATCCTTTCCAAAACATGTCTGGTTGTGCCTTGGCAAATGTACTTTATCACCAGGCAAAACAACTGTGGCCAAACTGTCGCTGATGATTTCAGGGCTCTCTGTAAAACCATGGATCCAATTTCAAACAGAATTCCGTAGCTGAAAAACCACAGGGTAGGACCCTGGACCGAGATGAGTTTTCCCTGCTATCGGGCATGTGTGCGGTTTGTGCTGAACACATTGTGTGAGCGTGAGAATTATTCATCTCTCTGTTCAGTGAGAGCAGTTATTAAAATAGTGGCAGCAAAGCAAGAGAACATGTCCACGTTTATCATAACGTGAGCGCGTGACTTTGCAGTGCCGACGGCGCCCAGGTGCTGCGACTCGCAGACGGCTTACAGCGGGCTTCACAGAGCAATCAGGCTTATGCTGGTTTCAAACACACTTATACAGCATTAGCTTACTGTTCCTGCGGCTCTTGCAGACACTGGAAAAGGTAAAACGGATTCATTTTCAGTTAGGGATCTCTCGAAATCTCTGATTCAGTTCTCATATTCCCCATTAGGGAAATGCGCTGTCGCATTAATAAAATGATATCTTACAGCTTGGTTGGTGGCTCTGTGGGTTAGGATGCTGTGTCTACGATCAGATGGTCACTGGTTCAAATCCCCTGGGTGGCTGTACTGCTGAGGCCTAGAACAAAGGTCTTAACCGCATTTGCTGCAGGGACTGTCTGCTCTCTCAGTTGTATGTTGCATTAGATCAGTGCAATACACGTGCATCTCTTTCTGTAAACTAAACTCATATTTGTTACTTAAATGACACTGTTTGTAAACCAAACACTCCCCTTCCTGAATCACTACATATAGATTAAATGACTACAGAGGCAAACTGTCAAATCCATTGTGTTAGTCACTAATACTTGTGATAAATGTCTACTGCAGGCTGCTGAACGCAGGAATGCAGAGCTTGAGAAAAAGGAAGGAAAAAACAGGAATCGGCAATGACAGCGTTACTAATGGGGGATGTTATGAAGAGCAGAAGTTCCGTCACCACCGTCACTCAGGGGGGGGGGGCTGCAGCGGAGGGTGGGGACAGAGAAGGAGTCGCTTCTGGGCACGAGCGCAGAGAACGAATCCTCAAAGAAACAGGCCAACGAGAGCCTGCAGATGTAAGAGCGTCACGCGGAAACGCAAGCCGGGTGTTACTCTGCAGCTATCGATCAAATTGACTTTTAAGCTACACCTGTTAATATGCCTGCCTTTAAGACAGAGGGCTACAGGCTGTCAGCCAGGAGTTAGGTAACTTTTTGGCTGCGTGACTGACCTGTGATCATTTCACCACATACTCATTCGCCAAGCCATTTTTAAGCTTGGTGTTACTTGGAGCTGTTCCCAGAATTCCCAACTGATAAGAGTGGGGTGGGTGGTGCTGCAAATTCACTGGAAATGCCCTCCTTCGGAATGTGGAGGATAACGAAAGCATGTAGGCGGTACTGGGCCAATATGCAAACTGGCTGGGGTCAGATTGGCCCCGTGCAGCCAGGCATCAATGGCAACAGTGCAAACCGTCAGACCTTTGCGCATGTTGTAAGCGGACTATCAGCCAGTCATACTGACAATGAGTTTTTGGGTCAAAAACTGCATCTACATATCTATCATATCTATGTCTGCATCACGTGAAGAGGACAGATGTATTACAATGTTGATTTTTAAAATTCTTTGTCTCACAAATGTTTTGCATTTCTAGGATTATATATAAGTCTGGTTCTTTGTGGTTGACTAATTTGGTGCGATGTTAAGCTTAGTGCTTTGTATGGGAGTGAGTGTGTCACCCTGTGATGGTTTCCCATCACACCCAGGACAACCCAGGACAGGCCCCCAGCCAACCCTCCCTAAAGTGGATGGATGGATGAATGGATGGATGGATGAGTCTGGTACTTTTTAAAATTATACTCCTGAAAAATACTGCAGCTTACACACCTGTGGTTGTGGATTAGACTGCAGCCCTATTCTGAGGTTCTCACCAGGTCCAGCTTTCCAGATCCCTCTCACAGCCCAAAGGTACGTAATTACTGGAAATTATGTGTTTAAATTGTTCATAGTGTGTGTGTGTGTGTGTGTGATGGACTGAGACACCACCCAAGGTAACTCCTATGTTGAACCGCAAGCAGTCTCACTCCTGCCCTGAACAAGCAGCACGGGAAATGAACTGATGAATGAATGTATCCATATTCTGTCATTTCATTCGTTTATTTGCGTTTCGGCCTACTGCTCTGTGTGACTCTGCCTTCTGTATCCATTGCCAGAGATTATCTAGAGTATCTGATTGCATCAGAATCCCTTATTCGACTCAACAGAAGCACTTCACACGATAATTTTAAGGATCCTGTTGTCGCAACGTTTCAGTGTGGCCACAACATACAACCCCCCACCAACAGTAACTTGGCCCAAGCCAAGCGGGAAATGACGCAACAGTATTCCTACATTAGTGCTGCCTACCATGTATAGGAGACAGATACTGCTACTTAAATGTGCAAAATTCTGGCTGTTGTTACTGTGACCTGTGAGCATGCTGTGCCAAAATAGCTCCGCATTTAGAAAAAACCAGAACGCGAGAAACAAAGGATCCTAATTAGTGTGGTATTGTCACGCAGCCACTAATAAGGACAAGAAAAACATCTTCAAACAAGCATTAGTAGCAAATACACGTGTCATTTCTTTAATGCTAACATACTGCAGGTGGTGACTAAACACTTTTCTATATTATTTTTGCATGTCTGTTGAACATAATACCTATTTTCAGAATGCTTAGGTGACTGAAAGTGATTCTCATCAGGAGAGATTCGATTTAATAAAAATGGCACGCATGACCTTAATGCAAAATAGAAGCTATATGAAATTGGGCAGAAAATAAAATAAACTGGAATTAAATGCTAAAGTACACGAGTCCAGCATCGCTACTCCATCTTAGGTGCTACGTTCATTACCTGTGACAGCAGGTTGATAACTTATGCTTCTTTTAAAATGTGCATTCATATAAATGACACGAGTGATGTCACTTTGCAACGCGTTTTTTATTTTAGGACGTCTAAGTAAAAACACAGTTAAGGCGCTCCATGTTAATGTCCCGACACGTTTCACCTTCCTGATTCCTGGCGAACCGACTTGGTATTTATGTATTTCGCTTTTCTTTCTTGCCTATCACACCTTACAATACTTCAACAAATCGTTACACTTTTATTATTTATATATAGATATAAAACATATTCTCGGTGGAGACTAAGGGGTGTTTAACGCGAAAGCGGCACCTACCTTCTGGGTCTCCCCCCGTTCGCTAGGTACTCGAAGAAGTCGATTCCGCAGTCAGTCCCGAATCCATACGAATGCTCAGGGCGCTATATTTGAAAGCGTTTTTCTTAGACGTAAGTTAACCGGATTCTTGTCATGTAGAATTTAGGTATTAAGACACACTTTGCACGTGGGTGTGCACCGTGCGGCTTCAGCGCAGATACTTCCCGAAGCGCTGAATCACGCCTTACTCACTCTCCCTCTTCCCTACGCATGCTTTCCATTCCTCCCCTCCTTTCCTCGTGAGCTTTGAAACTTTGTTCTGCTCTAAAGTTCTCCGGGTCTGCGCGTGCGTCGCAACTTCGCTTTACAGTACGTGGCCACCGACGGGATAATTGTAGTCTCCGGAAATTTTCTATGTATGTGTAAAATCCAGGGCTCGTATACCACATCATATAACTGTTGTAAGTGTGCACATGTCGCAGTCTGTATAGATTTAGCACGCAATACTTTTTGGTCGTCTGGACATCGACTTTCATGGAGCGATCCGTCGTGCGCTGATTCAGGACCACTTCTTAAAACTCACGGAGCTGATCGATATCTGGCGTCAGCAGGTCAGCAGCATAGCGGGTAAAGATGTAGCGTGCCTGAAAAATACTGCCTCAAGAACTTCCGTAAATACTTCCGTAGGCTAATTGGCACGAACTGTCCACATCCCGCGCCAGTGTGTCGGTACTTGGGCCAGGTGGCGTAGGAACTGAGGGTACCCTCACAATATTGTAACAAGTTTAGCGAGCTCAGATGTATATGATGAGCGCTACAACTTATAACGAGCCCACTGGTAATCGCTGCCACTACCTTTTTATGAATTTTATAAATTAGCTGGGGTGGTCGAGGCACATGAGACGGAAATATCCTTTATTAATAATTACATCCGAGAGTTACAAGTCTTTCTAGGGGACTCCGGGCAATAGAAGGGGATACCTCCCACGCGTACACGGCAAAGCGTGCAATCACACCCGACTAAAGGTACAACTGGCAATGCAAACTGCAAGCGAGAAATGAAGCACTGCACTCTGTGTTAAAGGAATCGCCCTCTGTCGCTCGCCCTCAACAAACACTGCTGCAGACCTCGGCTAAAACTTCACCGACGCACATTCATACATACATGCACACCCCCCTGGAGTGAGGCAATACCAGCCTCCCCGTCCTCCTTCACAGAAGGGGGAAGCTCTGTGCCGTGGTACCGCCCCACAGTCACAACTCCCGACGCTCCACACACTACGCTGCTCCCTATCGACAGCGCAAAACTAACTTGCCTACAAATTTACCCCCCAACCTTCACCCCCGGCCGACCTCATATCGGCGCCGGGCACACCGCGCTCCCCAGACCGCATTAGCCGCGGTAAACAGAGCGGCTCCTCTGCTGTTAACGCACCAGCGCTGCTTCTCTCGAATCGACCCGGTCCCTCCTTATCTGTCCCAGTACCCTTTTCAAAACAGACGCCCCTTCATCCCATCCAGATGCAACTCATCAGTAATCAGATAGCAGATACTTTCCACGCCCTTCACTACACTATTTAGGCCTAATTTAGCTTCACTTGTTCCACCCAAAAATTAGTGTTTGCATTTAAATGAGTAGTTGTGACCACCTAGGGCCGACCCGTGGCATAGGCAATATAGGCAAATGCTAAGGGCGCCATCCATCCAGGGGGCGCCACATACGGAGGAAAAAAAGTGTAACATTCCACTATTCTTAAAACTAGTATTAACGTGTCTTAATATGAAAAGAACACGCCCACATGAAATTACCTGCTTAGCAAAGCCTGTTAAGTAATAGTAGCAGAGCCGGTCGATTTTGCAGGTGACATAGGCGGCCGCTTAGGGCGCCAACTTCTTAGGGGACGCCGACTTGCCAACCATTTTCCCTATGCCTGGGACGGACGGCATAACTCCGGCGCTGTTGCTCTACGCCCTCGACTAGGATTTTTTTTATACTAATCTCGTTAAACAAACATTATGTGAGCCGAAAGTCGCCGAATTAAAATTCTGATTTAAAATCATAGCTGCAGTGTGTGTGTGTGTGTGTGGGGGGCGTAAACGAATCTTTCATTATGCGGTTTTGCAGAAAAGCGTCAGCTAAGCAGCTCGATAACACTGAAGTGGCTTTATTAATAAAACAACTCCCACGTTTTCGGGTGACGATCAGTTCAAATATACTGTGGTTACTTTAGCAGTAAAATAAATTGTAGGCCTATATTGTAATGATAATCATGTTGCAGTAGTCTAAGTTTTTCATTAGTAAATGTTATCATATTAAGACATTATGTACATAACCGGTTCCTGTAACTGCCCTTTGTGAGCTTTATGTAGTATTTCCATTTATAGAAGAGTATATACGAGTAATGTATTTAAAGTTTGCATTGACGGCCATATACCAAAATTATTATTGGATACCCATTTTAGAAAAGATTTAGGCTTAGGAATACGAAGATGTCTGTATTTGAATACCATAAGCAAATGCCCCATTTCTTCGGAGATGCCTGGCATTATCTGGAATAGTTATGTAGCGTAATTGTTATTACATAACCATTGCCTTTATCAAATGATCCCAGATGGCTTATGTTTAGTGAAATGAAAAAAAATGACTGAAATTTCAGCAAAAATGGTTAAATTTACTGACGCTCTTTCACAAAGCAAACCGGGAGCTGAAGCTACGGAACGGTCCTAAAAACAGAAGTAACTTCGCTCCTGTTTAGTTTCAGTCACTGCAAATGATTCATCGGTCGACGTTTAAAAATAGTCAGAAGCGGCAAATACATCTTATAATAAGAATGCCTGTGATATCATGATCACTATGAGGAATACCGTAGCCTAATACCAGTTAACCAAACAGACAATATCATGTGCTTACAGTCTACTTGTGTTGTAATCCAAAGCATCACATCTACAGTAGCTGTTTAACAGTCATGCAGACCGACTCATTTAAGGAAAACCCATCATGAAACTGGAAAAACAAGAAAGTATGGATGACATTCAAATTCCATTTATGCGTTAAAAGTTGGATGGGTCAAAGCAGAAACGTCCTTGACTTTAGGAAAACGTTCGTGCGAAGTGACATGGATGTTCCATTTTCCATTTGAGGTGGGAATTGAGGTGGATACGTTTTTAAAATAAGTTTAATGAATCCTTAAATTAAGACGTCTTAGTATGTTAACACGCCCTGTTGTCCCTCCATACACCTACGATCGAAGGAGGTCCGGAGCCCACCAGTGACTGTAACACTCAGGGGCCCCGCTAGAGATTTTGTGCCCTTGAGGGCATATAGGGCCCCCATCACGCAAAGATTAAATTATGTTCCAAATTTTTTAGGAAGAAAAATGATGGATCAAGAGATGTTTTACATGAAAAAAATGGTGAATGTTGAAATTTATTTGGGTGTCGAGATATTTTGCAGGTGCAGAACAAGCTTAATAATTATATTTTAAGCGTGTTTTACGGCCTGCAGCCCCCGTACGTGCCCTGGTTTCGGTCTTTTGAGCATTGAATTCTTTAGCATCTAATATGGACATAATCGTGCTGCATATCGAATCGAGGCTTGATATGTTTGGCGTCACACTTGAAATAGATAAAATATTCTAAACATGCAGTCCAATAAAAAATACTGTAAGATAACGAGAACGTTATGGCATATTTCAAATACGAAATTTCGCCCTGAAATTCGCGTGGAATCGCTTCCGTACTGAAAGTGCAATGTTCTATCAGATCTGGCATTTAATGTTTTTCAGTGTAACGTTTTAAACGCTTGGTGTCATCACAGACCAGATTTAATGTTCGCTTCAAAAGTCCAGAAAATCCGATTGCGGTTTGCGGTGTGCTTTGCTTTCTTTGACGACGGTAATCTAACCAAGACACAGCGTTGCCAAAATGTGAGCAATTAAAGGGCCAATAAAATGCGTTTGTGTTATTTATATGTCACAAGACAGATGATTTCAGAGGCGAAAGCATTTACATTTGTTAATTTGACAGACGCCCTTGGCCAAAGCCACTTAGGAGATGTAGGCAAATGAATCCCGAACATACAGCTGTCAAAAAGTCAACTTAGGTTTACGTGTGGCTAGGCTCAGCTTCCTATGAATGGTCGGTAATGAGGGATTTCCCTAGTTGATTTGTAGTTACTTAATTATGTTCATTTAGTTCATTCATTTATAGCTTTCATATATCTTACTTTATATTTCTTTCTGTCCTTGCTACTCGCTCATCATGTTCTTCTCATAACATAACTTACTCTCACCAAGGCTGTCTGACCCCCTGGCTCCAGGAGTCTGTATGAAGGCCATAGATAAAGGGCCTGCTCCCCTCAGGGGGGCAGAGACAGACACAGACAGATACTGAACCGGCCGTGTGAAACATCTTTCTGTAACATATTCATTCTGTCTGGACACAGCTTGGTGTTTGAAGTCAACAGCTGTTGGCATCCGTAAGAAGAATGCTATCAATACAGATTCAGGTGGCATTTGGTCTTTGGATGATGTACGAAAAGCACGGGGAAAAGCACAGCGCTTCGGAGATGGTTGCAGTGAACACTCCTTGTGCTGGGTCAGATTCATCGTCAGGAAGACGTGATTGCAAAACGTAATGCTGGACTGATGTCGTCCGTGAAAAGAACAAACAGCTGTCTGACAGAGAGAGAGATGGCAGAAGAGCGAGTGCCGATGCTGCGCGTGTGAGGGCAGAAGAGGACAGAGATGCTTTATTGAAGGAGTTAGCGAACTGCAGAGCCGAGATGAATAAAAATCATACTGCTTTGTTAACGTATCATCTGCAAATGGCTTTGAAAGCAGGAGACGCTGAGCAACCCCTGGGGGGTGGAGCAACCACATGGGTGACTCCACCTATTCCGCCTCCTCCAACACCAGCCCTGCCTTTGACTGCTCTTCCATCTGTCCCTCCTGCACCCCCTCCTCCGCAAACGCCCATGCCAACAGAGCGGCTGCATCCTCCTGAAGGTGAGAAGAATGATTGGAAAGAATGGCACCTCACGAGAATTAAAGGTCAAAATGGAAAAAAGAAG
>JAABNX020000055.1:917486-927516 GCA_015163995.2 Mormyrus lacerda
TCTCCCCAAGCGAGCTTGATGGGCCGAATGGCCTCCTCTCGTTTGTATATTTCTTATGTTCTTATGTTCTTATAGCATAACGGAAGAGAAACTCAGAACTGATGGAAAAACCCATCTGATCTCTTCTTAGGAAATATGAACATTGTCCTGTAGCCAAGATGATAGAAACGGCCGTAACTTCACCTTTCTTGGAAAATCATTAGTTCCCTCCCGTGCTGGAAAGTTGACTTGACGGAAGCACAGAACGTCTGCCTCCGTTCAGCCCTAAAGAGTAACGCAGGTGCGTTCCAGAGCGAAACCATCAGAAGAGCTTCAAAATGAAGCACTTGAAAAATAATGTTTTTTGTTTCTGGCCACGGTGTTTGCGCTCCTACACTTTGGAGGCTATTTATTGCCGACCCACTTTGCGGAATGCGGCCTGCCTTCTGATCAGAGCACTCAGGATAATTGCAGGAGAGGCCCCTGCATAGCCGCCCTCCGCATCCACACAGGCCCTCATCGCTTACGATATTCCCGTCACGTTCTCTTCTTATAAATTAATCTTAGAGACAGAGGCGATCATCGTTCGTCATTTCATCAGCCAGTACCAATTATTTATGGGGGGTTCTTACCAGAGCTGTGATGTCACTGTGTCTCTGTCCTCCCCCCCCCCCCCCACATGGAATGAGCTCATGGGGCCCGATGTTACGTTGGAATGTGACTCAACTCTGCACCAACCACACCGCTCAGTCACTCCGGGGGCCTCGAGACTCCCACGGAGGCCTAAGAGAGCCGCCGGCTCTGTTTCCGAGCTCGATCCTGGCCATGGATTCCGTGGCGACGGGTGTCCGTGGCGACATATTTAGGTCAGAAATTCTGACGGGTGACATTTACATGCCGCGGAGGAGCAGAAGTGACAAGCGAGTGTCGTTTCAGATTAGAGAAACGCGTAGAACCCCCAGCTGCCACACTCTGATTAGAGAAACGTGTAGAACCCCCAGTTGCCACACTCTGATTACAGAAACACGTAGAACCCTCAGCTGCCGCACTCTGATTACAGAAACACGTAGAACCCTCAGCTGCCGCACTCTGCATTAACTGTGAGAGAGAAATACTTTATCGTGCATTAAGGGAACCTAACCTTTTTTCCCCAAATCTTGTACTAATGCACGTCTGTGAAGTTGGAATTGAAATTATTTGTGCTTTCTTGACGCGTCTCTGACGCGCTTCACCACACTGAAGAGGGAAGTGTGCAAAATTGCAGAAGCGGTGCCTCTGAGTGATGCGGAAATGCAGACCATAGCAAACGGCAATGTTTGTCGTGGAGAAATTAAGTATTAAATGGGATTTTGCGTCTTTATGGACGCACATGGGAAGTCTGTTTTTGTTAAAAAAAAAAAAAAACAGAAGAGGTAACAAAATGATGTACGGACTGACGGCAGACTTTGTGTGGCATCGCGGATGGGCGCTACTGCTGCTCGAAATGTGGTGCCCGCCTCGCCACTCCCTCCACCTGGTGGTCTCACCCACCATGTGCTCCTCAGATCTCTGCGTCTCTGCGTCTGCTGCAGGTCCTCCAGCGGCCACCTTCCCCCCGGGACGGATGTACTCCGACTCCGAAGGAGCCGTAGGAGCGAATGTAACATAAATGCTCCTTCGTCGGGAGCCGTTGCTCTAGTAACGGCGTATGTACACGGGTGGGTGAGAAGAGGGTGGGTTATTAAGACACGGGTTTGGCAGGGAGACGTGTCTGCATGGATCAGCAGTGCCTGAGGCACTGGCACGCGGCTGCCGATGTGGACGCTGGAGCGCAGCCACTCGTACAAGCACTGGCACGCGGACGCTGGAGGGCAGCCACTCGTACAGGCAGTGGCACGCGGCCACCAACGTGGAGCGCAACGTGGAGCGCAGCCGCTTGTACAGGCACTGGCACGCGGCCGACGACGTGGACGCTGGAGCGCAGCCACTCGTATAGGTACTGGCACGCGGACGCTGGAGCGCAGCCGCTCGTACAGGCACTGGCACGCGGCCGCCAACGTGGACGCTGGAGCGCAGCCGCTCGTACAGGCACTGGCACGCGGCCGCCGACGTGGACGCTGGAGTGCAGCCGCTCGTACAGGCACTGGCACGTGGCCGCTGGAGCGCAGCCGCTCGTACAAGCACTGGCACGTGGCCGCCGATGTGGAAACTGGAGTGCAGCCGCTCGTACAGGCACTGGCACGCGGACACTGGAGTGCAGCCGCTCGTACAGGCACTGGCACGTGGCCGCTGGAGCGCAGCCGCTCGTACAGGCACTGGCACGTGGCCGCCGACGCGGACACTGGAGTGCAGCCGCTCGTACAGGCACTGGCACGCGGCCGCCGACGTGGACGCTGGAGTGCAGCCGCTCGTACAGGCACTGACATGCGGCCGCCGATGCGGACGCTGGAGTGCAGCCGCTCGTATAGGCACTGGCACGCTGACGCTGGAGCGCAGCCGCTCGTACAGGCACTGGCACGCGGCCGCCAACGTGGACGCTGGAGCGCAGCCGCTCGTACAGGCACTGGCACGCGGCCGCCGACGTGGACGCTGGAGTGCAGCCGCTCGTACAGGCACTGGCACGTGGCCGCTGGAGCGCAGCCGCTCGTACAAGCACTGGCACGTGGCCGCCGATGTGGAAACTGGAGTGCAGCCGCTCGTACAGGCACTGGCACGCGGACACTGGAGTGCAGCCGCTCGTACAGGCACTGGCACGTGGCCGCTGGAGCGCAGCCGCTCGTACAGGCACTGGCACGTGGCCGCCGACGCGGACACTGGAGTGCAGCCGCTCGTACAGGCACTGACATGCGGCCGCCGACGTGGACGCTGGAGCGCAGCCGCTCGTACAGGCACTGGCACGCGGCCGCCGATACAGACAAAGCTGTCTCGTACTGACCCTGGAGTGGTCACTTGTACGGATGCCAGTGAGCAGACGCTTACACAAACACTCAGGGCTCCTCCCCCCTCCCTTCATGAACACCATAAGCTGGAGTCTTATCCCTTTCGGATTGGGGTGGGTTTGAAACCCAAATTAACGTACACACAGACATAACCTTAAACCAAAAAAATGTCCCTCCACACACACACACACAGACACACAGACAAACTTTTTAATCCCCAATTTAATATTCTTCATATTTATGAAGCACACTTATTAAATCAGATTTCATTAACCTTAAGAACCTTAAGAAGGTTTTCACACTTCCCCCACAATACCTGTCTTTCAGGTGTCACTGTGCTGAAAATAAAAACAAACAGGAATTTCTCCCGGTGCACACAGACACACTTGTGCACATACGCCTTACTTTAACTCCAGGATTCCTCTTATGACTCTGTGAGCCCCACCTATCATCATCTTCATCATCTTCGTCATCATCCTCGGCTCGGGATGAAGACTCTCCAGACCACCAGGCACTGAGGGGGTGCAGTGAGGGGCACAGGCCAGTGAGAGCGATGACCAAATGTGCAGATTCAGGTGAACTGACAGGGAAGGTTTTGTCTTCAGCGATGTAAGACAACGCAGCTCCGCCCAAAATTCAGCCCTTCACTCCGCAAGAAGACAAACTGTGGTTTTGTAATTACTGCATCCATTGTTAGACATTATAGAGTTGAAAGCTTACCCACAAATGACTAAACCGAGCTCTATTATCCAGACGAGCAAAACCGGTTTGGATGCAAGATTAGAGACACTAAATACATCAACTTGGACACTCTGGTGACAAGAATGGGAATTTAATTTGTTCAACACATTTTTTGCAATTCGACTGCCATTAAAAGCTGGACAGCAGAGACCCTGAGACTGTGTATGAATGAGGAGTAACAGCCCGCCAGTTTGGCTCAGTTTGCCTGCTAGGAATCCCTGGTAGGAATCCCTGGTAGGCGCTACAGGTGCCTTAACGGCCTCTTTTATGATGCCATCTAATGCGGCCTTATTGAAAAATGTCAAATTTCCAAGTTACAATGCAATCATAAGCACAGTGTAAATAAATCAGGACAGTGTCTGTAAAATATATATATATATATATAAATCACGGAGGCATCAAAGTGGAAGACGATGTGAAAGATGGAACTCATTCTTCTAAATCATACCCATGTACTCAGGTCTATCTGCTAGTACTGTGAGTTTCACGCTGAGTTCCTGTTTTTAACCCTAAGAGTCCCAGACCAAAATCTTGACATTAGTCCCATATTCTGCTGGAATAACTAGCTATTTTGACTAAATTTGCCCCAACTCCTATGACATCCACTTTCTCGCCCACGGAAGACGTATCTCCATCTTATGCTGTGTTGTGCCTGCCCTAAACCAGTCTGCAAAGAACATCCCAGTAACCCCATAATTCCCAACTTAGCCTGGGGGGGGGGGGAGGGGGCTGGTCACATGATTCTGTTTCCTGTCTCATCCAGAGGGATTCTCACACCGTGTCATTAATCTTTCACGCTGTAAATATAGAAGCCACAAACTTTGCAGCACAGGCTGCTAGCATCTGTCGTCCTGCTTCAGAAGGAGACCATCAACAGAATCATTAGACTGGTGATGTGTCCGTCTTGTACGTTAACGTTGGCTAGCACAGTCATCAGCGTGAAGCATCCGCACCAGCGACACCCACACCACTTCCATGCCAAAGCAAGCCGCGTGGCCGGTCTCTGCGGGATCAAGTATTTCTTCATAGAATGTTCTTCCTGGCCGACGTCTTGACTGTTTGCATTAACAGGGAGGTCAGAGGCCACCGAATACCTCTGTTCTCTTTTTTAGCCACTGAAGACGTCTGTGCTGTGTTCTGCCCTCCTTCGGATGACGTATCAGTCAAAACAAAACAAAACGTACCACTAATCTGTTCTGCATATATACTCAACCGCAGGTATTATCTGGTGCTAAGCATCTCCTCATGTTTCACTACCGGAAGGTATTTGGCTACATCGGTATTTACTAAGTAACTGATAGTTACCCTTTGTGTGTAGCTGAATGGTGAAAAAATTATGTCCTGAAGCAAAAAGAGAAAAAACTTAATTAGCCAGCTGTTTACTCAAGTTAAAATCATGTTAAATTCCCTTCCTGGTGCCTTCACCACATGCCCCAATCACTCAGTAAATGCCCCCCCCCCGGGACCTTGGCCTCAATCTCATCCTAATATCCAGCCCTTCTGATTGCTCTCAGCAATGACCTCCCCCTTAATGAAATTATATATTCTATTCACATAAAGCCTTTTCAACGACAGAGAGGATTTGTGTCGATATCCAGAAGGTTGTGGGTTTGAATCCTGAAGAATAGTTGCCTCACTTTTGGCCCTCAGCTGCTTGTTAGCTGCGGAAAAACTTTCACCCCTAAACTCGCTGTCACTGACGTATCCGTGCATCCGTCTGCGTGAAAAACCTCACGATTTTTATTATCTTTCTTTTTACTTTATCTAACACTGTTTTGATGAAGAAAGATGCTGCTGAAATGTTATGAAAGTACAATGAATTGCCCTGTACATCTGAAGGTGGATTTGTGTTTTTCACAAGTTTCTGCAGGGTTTTCAGGGTCTGATCACGATCACGGCGACCACACCTGTCGCCTCGCATCGTTTCTCTGCTCAGTGTGCTCCTCCACAATGGCAGCACTCCAAATCGAGATCCCATCCCATACTGGTATTCTTTACATAAAGCACAGTGACTAAAATCCACTGTAGTCGTTATGAGGGGAAAAATAGGGCAGATTGTGTATCACACGTTCAGAAGCAGCGTTGAGTGACTGGCAGGCTAAGTCTCTATGCCTGATGGTTGCTGGTTTGAGACTTAGCAGAGCAGCCGCATGTCTGTTGGCCTTTGAGTAACGCCCCTAACCCTGGCGTAGCTATTTTGATCAGCTGGCTGGAGTGAATTTTTAAATTTGAGACTTTTGAGAAGTTTGTGCGTATGCACGTACATAGCAGTTTTATTACCTTAAAAAGAAAGTTTGTAGTGTTTGCAAAATACCCCAATGCTTTTGATGTTGCTGATTTTAGATTTATAATGGAATAATATAGAGTCTGACATTTTTACTGGATGGTTAATGTACAGGCAGACGCTGCCCCCCAGAGGCCGCTCTGAGAAGAGCACAGTACGCATTACTAGATGGTTAATGCACAGGCAGATGCTGCCCCCCAGAGGCCACTCTGAGAAGAGCACAGTACGCATTACTAGATGGTTAATGCACAGGCAGATGCTGCCCCCCAGAGGCCAGTCTGAGAAGAGCACAGTACTCATTACTCAATCTCTTAAATACTGTAATGACTCATATAAACCAATGAGGCAGCAGAACAGCAGGAAGTCACTGGTGCGCTGCTGTTGATCTCAGCCCCAGCTCTGCCGAGCAGCTCGTATCACACAGGCTTCTTTTTTTACCCAGACTCCCACTTGTCAGCTAAGTAAACATCTCAGCGAAGGAGGCCAGGAGAGGGAAGTGTATTTTTTTGTGTTTTTTTTCCCAGCTATAATCATCATATGGACAAGTGAGAAACAGCCTCGCTTGATTAGCATTCAGTAAAAGGCCAGCATAAGATTGGTCATGATGTGGAAGGACGCTTCATGATCGCAGAGTGTCTGCTCGCAGTGCTGCAGGGTTAAAGTTAGGAAGGACTCTGCATGAACGCAGAGTGTCTGCCCGCAGTGCTGCAGGGTTAAAGTTAGGAAGGACTCTGCATGAACGCAGAGTGTCTACCCGCAGTGCTGCAGGGTTAAAGTTAGCTCCGCTTACAGAGCTAACTTTACATCGCTAAAAGGTGCTTTACATCGCTAAAAGGTGATTGGCCAGGTAGGTGTGAGGCCTCGATCGTCAGGTTAGGGAAGAGGGAGGGGCCTCACATCGCTAAAAGATGATTGGCCAGGTAGGTGTGAGGCCTCGATCGTCAGGTTAGGGAAGACGGAGGGGCCTCACATTGCTAAAAGGTGATTGGCCAGGGAGGACACATTCTGAGACAGAGGCAAATAAGAGCATGGAGTGAGTATTTGTGGGAGACCACAGAGTAAGCAGATCTCGGCCCTTCTGAAATGAAAACGTTATACACTATGGACACCCGCACAGTCACTGACATGACACACTGGAGGTTTTGTACTTCTTTCTCACTTCCATCGTTTGTTTCAGACTTTCCACCTTTCCAGCCTTTTTCGATTCACCTGCGGAGTCTTCAGTTAGTACGTTTGATCACCACGTGCTGCGGAGGCCTGACAGATTAATGAAGCGGAAGACACCAGAGTGCAGCTGCACTGATATGAAATAAGGATCCACAGAGCGCTGTTTCACCGCAGGAGGTCTGTCTGGCTTCCAGCGTGGTATGCGTGATCATCTACAGAGCTGCTAATTAGAAAGAGTAATCAGCGATTCCACATGAAGGCAGCCTCACTTGAGTTTAAGTGAAGCTGACAGCTACGACATCATGCCAGATCAAGACTGAATCGTTTAATTTAAGTAACAGATCGGCCATCCTCAGTCATAAGGAACTTATGACAAAAATAATCCAGTTATTCTCTCTTAAGAGGTATTTAAT
Source organism: Mormyrus lacerda (assembly GCA_015163995.2). Classification (NCBI taxonomy): domain Eukaryota; kingdom Metazoa; phylum Chordata; class Actinopteri; order Osteoglossiformes; family Mormyridae; genus Mormyrus; species Mormyrus lacerda. The sequence goes on from JAABNX020000055.1 coordinate 924,989, forward strand.
GTCTGAATTTATACTCTTGTGCTATAAATGTACATTATAACCCAGATTTGTTAGCAAACACACAAAGGATTGCACATGTGCAAGATCCAGTTCATATGCTGAACTAATTTATTCATGTGAATTATAAGCGTATTATTCACTGCAATGACTGCTGATACATTGTATCTCAGCTCACACAATGGCCAGCAACCAGGATTTATTCCCAGTTCACTAGTGATGAAATGAGATACATTGTATCACAGCTCACACAATGGCCAGCAACCAGGATTTATTCCCAGTTCACTAGTGATGAAATGAGATACATTGTATCACAGCTCAAGCAATGGCCAGCATCCAGGATTTATTCCCAGTTCACTAGTGATGAAATGAGATACATTGTATCTCAGCTCACGCAATGGCCAGCATCCAGGATTTATTCCCAGTTCACTAGTGATGAAATGAGATACATTGTATCACAGCTCACGCAATGGCCAGCATCCAGGATTTATTCCCAGTTCACTGGTGATGAAATGAGATACATTGTATCACAGCTCACGCAATGGCCAGCATCCAGGATTTATTCCCAGTTCACTAATGATGAAATGAATGCAAATTGTGCTGCAATATTTAAAGGGGGCTTTGTGATGCGTATTAGCTGGCTGAAATATCACTGCCTTGGCTTCTCTTTGCTTGCTGTTGATGGATCAGGTCAACAGGCTACCTTAAGCGTAACCCTCTGCTCACCAGCCTCCAGCTCATACGACCTCATCTCCATCCATTCATTTTCCAAACTGCTTATCCTCCTGGGTCGCAGGGGGTCCGGAGCCTATCCCAGGAGCCAGGGCACAATCCGGGGAACAACCCAGCACACTCACACACCATTCACACCTCTGGGCAATTCAGCAACCCCAATTAGCCTCAGCATGTCTTTGGACTGTGGCGGTAAACTGGACTAAAACCCCACGAGAACATGGGGAGAACCTGCAAACACCACACACATGTAACCTGGGCGGAGCCTCGAACCCTAGTCCCAGAAGCATGAGGTAACAGCGCTAACCTCTGCACCAGCAGTCTCATCTCAAACCCATTAATATTCACTGCCATTCAAAAGTTTGGACACTCTAAGCCACCTGCAAAGGAGAATGATAGAGTGTCGCACCACATGACCTGGCTACCTGACTTACACACAGCAGAAATGGTTTTGGGGGGAGTTTGACCAGAGTGTGAAGGAAAAGTGGCCAATGGGAGCTCAGCATGTTCGTGGGATCTCCTTCAGGACAGCTGGGGAGCCATCCCCGGGGGGGTCACCTCATGAAGCAGCCGTAGATTAGACAGCAGGGTCAAACCTTCCTCGGAGCACAACCACAAGATTTGAACCAGCAACCTACTGAGTTCCAATCCACAGATCTGCCCTCCCCCAACAAACTATTGTTTTTTCATTTAAATACAACTTTGTCAGTGCATAATTCCATATATGTTATTTTACAGTTTTGATGTGTACAAATAAACATTTTCCATGGGAATGTACGTCCAAACGTCTGGCTGGTACTTTATAAATAATTCATATTTTCTGCCATGAATTAAATTTCCTTCAGTATTCCAAATACAACTGTAGCAGATGTACTGAAGTAGACCTGCAGGCCAAGATGTGATCAGGCTTGAGCTACTGTAAGAGCGATGAAGTCACAGAGGTCAATGTGACGCGGCTGCTGCTGCTGACACAGGAAATGTTTTGCTTCTACACGTCAGCGACGATCTTAGAGCGGACTGACTTTCACATCAACATCATCTTAGTGTCTTCCTGCAAAACACGCGGGGGTCTTACCTTGACAGCTGGAGGGAGACTGCCTGAGGGCCCCCGCAAACCAGGTTGAGAAACACTGCTCTAAGTGATTCTGTCCCCCCACCATTCTGCATGAAATCAGCCAGTCCATTTATTTAACCTCTCCTTGTTTTGTTTTGAACGCCCCAGGCTATAGGTCAGCAAAAGGCCCCCGCAGGCCTTTTTTAAATATTTGGCCCCCTGATTAAGATTTCCATCCCATCGAGAAGGTGATACTGTAAATATGGAATCTGTTATTGTTCAAAACATCCTCCAGATCACCTCTCTGTCAGCTGCTGCTGCTTTGTGAACCACACTTTGTGCTTCTTCTTCTGCGACAGGCTGAAGCAGCCATTGAGAGCTGCAAAAAGCTGATTCCTATTCCAGCCGGGGTGGGGCGGGGGGGGGGGAGGTGTTTGGCGAGTCAGACACCTTCCAAGCACCTGGTGCCTCTAGTGCTTAATATTGAAGCGTAGGCTTCCTTGCTCCTCGAAGTTGCTGCGCCGCACTGAGATGCAATATCTTACCAATCTGACTTCGCGTCATAGTTTCCCACTGCTATTACATTTTTGTACAGCCTTTGTGGCTGTATATAGCGGTGCTGCGTGTTTCTTTGCAGTCTTTACAAAAATTTCGAGCTTTTCACGTCCTTAAACATTAGTCACATTCCACAAACTGTGAATAGGTTGATTGAGGGGGGGGGGGAGGTTAACACCTGGCGGTGCAG
>JAABNX020000055.1:937178-948570 GCA_015163995.2 Mormyrus lacerda
TCCTGGTAATCTACCATTTTCTCTTTGATTATAGCCTCCATAACTTTACCAGTTATACAAGTTAGACTGATTGGCCTAAACCTCCTTTGTTTTACTTTGTTGTTGTTCAATGTATTTTTTAATCTGTATCTTTCTGAAATGCCCTTTTTTCTGCCGCTCTGGATTCTCAGATCACAAGCCGGTTTGACATGGAAGCCGTGACATTTAAGAAGCTGGTGAAAGGACACGCCTACTCCGTAACCGGTGTGGACGAGGTGAGGGGCCCCAGCTGGCCACACTGTACTTTGACTGTACAGACGTGACCTGTCTGTGTCTCTGTCTATCTGTCTGTGTCTCTGACTGTCTGTCTGTCTGTGTCTCTGTCTGTCTGTCTCTCTGTCTCTGACTGTCTGTCTCTGTCTCTCTGTCTGTCTGTCTGTCTCTCTGATTGTCTGTCTGTCTATGTCTATCTGTCTGTCTATGTCTGTCTGTCTGTCTCTCTGTGTCTCTGTCTCTCTGTGTCTCTGTCTCTCTATTTGTCTCTCTGACTGTCTGTCTCTCTGACTGTGTCTCTGACTGTCTCTCTGACTGTCTGTCAGGTGGCGTATAAAGGCACTCCAACCAAACTGATTCGGATCCGAAACCCCTGGGGGGAGGTGGAGTGGACCGGGCCCTGGAGTGACAAGTGAGTGGCTACGGGGACAGAGTTTCCATTTGGGAAGGTGTGCTGATGTCCAGCGAAACCTGCTTTTGCTCCAACTGAGCCCGGTTCTCTGCAGTTCTAGGGAATGGAGCGGGATTGACCCATCTGTCAGATCTCGACTGCACAACCGCAGCGAGGACGGAGAGTTCTGGTGAGTTCTATTTCTAATCTAATTGATATAGAATAGCGATACTTTATTAATCTCCTTGGGGAAATTGTCTTTTCTCCTGTCCCATCTCCTTCTCCATAGTACACATAGTACACGCGGGGGGGGGGGGGCATAGTACAGGGTCAGCAGCAAGCATACAGGGTCCCCGCGGCTGGGGGTTAAGGGCCTTGGTCAGGGGCCCAAAGGCAGCATCAGTCTACTGGTCCTGGGTTTCGAACCAGCGACCTTCCAGTTACTGGCACAGAGTCCTAACCCACTGTGTTCTTTCATGAAGGTGAAAGGCTGCCTTTGTGTGGTGTTTGTGTATTTATACCTGGTAATACCAGTAAAGTGTGTCTGTGTGTGTGTATATATACAGCGGAACCTCAGTACTCAGACTCATTAGAACTCGAATTTCTTAAAAGTCGAATCAACCGGTTTGAAAAAAATGACCTAGAACTCGATCTGAATCTCAGAAGTCGAACCGCGAATGTCAGCCTAAGATAACTTGTACGGGCGGGGAAATGAGTCACGCGGCGCATCACTGAGCGGAAATAAAGAGTAACGCTTCAGTCTCAGCGTCGCATTCGCTGCGATAGCATCATGCATGTTTACACTAACTGAATACATATATTTACACTGTAAAAATACATTGAGACAATGATAGACAGTAACAGTTATTATAATTAACCTCAAGGTTAATGAGGGGGCGTGGCACAGGGAGGAGCGGACGATCAAGGCAGGACACATTGGTTTTTTTTTTTTTTACACTTTACACATTGTTTGGATACATTTATTTTCTTACTTTAACAAATTACTGTTTAGATAAATGTGCTTAGATTAATTAATTGGTTTTCCATTATTTCTTATGGGGAAAATTGTATCAGAACTCGAACTTTTTAGGATTCAAAACTTCTGAACGGATTAAGTTCGAGTTCTGAGGTACCGTTGTATAGTGTTGTGACAAAGTCTTTGCCCCCCATTCCGATTTCCTTAATTTTTTTTCTTATTCATAACACGTAATAATTTCTGATCTCCAAATAAATTTAGAGTAATTCAATAGACAGACTGAGTAAAATCACCAGTGTGACAAAGTCACAGTCAACGAATGAACCAAATCTAAATGACAATGGATTACACTGAACTACAAATGTGGGAGTGTGTGTATACAAGTGCACATAGTGATGTATTAATATCGAAAGCACAGTGTGCGTGTAGCTGTGCCGTCATTGTGAATCGTCACCCTCAGTTTGTACCTTTGGTCCTCTCTCTCTCTCTCTCTCTCTCGTCCATTTCAGGATGTCCTTCTCAGACTTCATGCGGGAGTTCAGCCGCCTGGAGATCTGCAACCTGACGGCTGATGCCCTGGAAGCCGCACGTGCAAAGAAGTGGAGCACGGTGCTGCACGCGGGCGAGTGGCGGAGGGGCAGCACTGCCGGGGGCTGCAGGAACTACCCCGGTAGGTAGGGGGCAGCAGAGCTCTCCGGCCTGATGTTCCGTTCTTAAAATCTCGTATGACTTCCTGTATCACTCACCTGTTTTTCAGCGACGTTTTGGCTCAATCCTCAGTTCAAGGTGGCGCTGCAGCATCCTGACTCGGACGGTCAGCCCGGCTGCAGCTTTGTAGTCGCGCTCATGCAGAAGGACCGGCGCCGACTGCGCCGGGAGGGCAAAGACATGGAGACTATCGGATTTGCCATCTATGAGGCAAGCGGGACGATCTACTGCCCATATCTGGACACCTAAGACACTGTAATGGGAGATGTAGTGCGCGCAGTGGGAGATGTAGTGCGCGCAGTGGGAGATATAGAGATGTAGTGCGCGCAGTGGGAGATGTAGACATGTAGTGCGCGCAGTGGGAGATTTAGTGAAAGTGAGTATTATGGAGAGAATTATTATGAAAACTTAGGGTGGTTGTACGGTGACGGGTGTTGACTCTGCTCAGATTATTAAGGGCGAGGCATATGGAGACTGAAGAAAGTAACTGATCTGTTTCCTGTTCTCCTCTTCTTCTTCTTCACTCTCATTCTCCCCAGGTTCCAGATGAAGTATGTACATTTCTGTTCTTCTAACACCAAAGAACACCACTGTTCGTATTCCCATGCTGTAATGTTATTCATGGGGCCAGAGGTGCAGTTGATCAGTTGAGCTCAGGTGAAAGACTGTTAAAGCATAATTATGGCTCCAAAAAAATCCTAATTTCCTGAACACCCAAAAGAGCAGATCCTGGTCACCAACCTCCTGAACATTTGGCCGCAGGTTCCCATGTTTTTGAGTAAATACTCCGACTATTAAGTAATTCGACACCTAATAGTCTGCTGGAAAAGCACCAAGATACAGACACTTGTGCAAGTTCCCGGCATTCAGGTATTTTACGGAAGCTGTGCCGATTTTGTCCCCAGTACATGGGGAAGGCCGGAGTGCACCTGAAGCGGGACTTCTTCCTGACGCACGGCTCAAGCGCCCGCTCCGAGCTCTTCATCAACCTGCGGGAAGTGAGCTCGCGCTTCTGCCTGCCAGCCGGCGAGTACATTGTCGTTCCCTCCACCTTCGAGCCTCACAAGGAGGGCAACTTCGTGCTCAGGGTCTTCTCAGAGAAGCCAGCCAACTCGGAGTGAGTCAGAGCCAGGGCAGAGGAGACTGTGTGTGTGTGTGTGTGTGTGTGTGGGAGGGAGGGTGGGAGGGACAGATGGAAAGATGGAAGATGCAGGGGTTGGGAGAAGATGGAGGTCAAGGGCAAAGAAATGCTGGCAGATGATGTTAAGTAGAAGGTGTAGGATGATGATTTACTCCAGAGCGAAAGACAAAAATAAACTAACTTCAAAGAAAAGAGGAATGCAGAGAAATCAGAAAGGGAGTCGCTCAAGCCTGACAATCTGTTCAACCAGCCTGAATAAGCAAAGGTGGATAGTTTAGGTCCAGAAGTACAAATCCAGACCCAGATTTTATTTCAACCAGCCAGTTGCGTACTCTGTGACTGACTCTTTATACTTGACCGGTTGGCTGAAACAAAATCTTGGTCTGGATTTTTACTTTCTGGAACCGAACCGTCCATCTACGGTGAAAAAGAACTAACGACTGGCCTGCTTTCCTTTGCGATAGGGAACTGGACGATGACGTCACAGCAGATCTTCCCGATGAGGTAAGGGACAGCAGAGAGGGCCTAGACCTTGCCTTTAACAGAGCGGTGTCTCTCATGTGGACGTCCAATCACACATCTGTCTCTCTTTACTGAAGGTCCCCCTGGATGAGAGCCAGATAGACGCTGGGTTCAAGTCTCTCTTTAAGCAGCTGGCTGGGCCGGTGAGAGGTGGGACAGGTGTGGGAGGTGGAGACAGTCCTACCGTCCTTCTGACAGCCCATTTCTCCCGCAGGACATGCAGATAGGCACAGCTGAGCTGAGGACCATCCTTAACAGAGTCATCAGCAAGCGTGAGTTACTGTAGCTCTCAGAGGAAGTTCGTTGTCCTACATTACAAGTCAATCAGCCAGTCAAATTTTAATTGACAAGGCATGTTTTTTTCTCTCCGTAATTTCCCTCCTGAAAAACGATTCAAAGCAAAAATAAAGAAAAATTAAAAATTCCAATTCCGAAATCTTGTTAGGAGACAGGTGATCCAGGAACGGGTGTCTTATAGACGAGAACATTGTCAGGTGACACTTTCCTTTAACAGATAAAGATCTGAAAACGGATGGTTTCGGAAAAGAGGTGTGTCGCAGCATGGTGAACCTCATGGACGTATCCTGAGCCTCGTGCGAACGCCAGCTTGCGTCTTGCTGCCCCTGCTTTGGGTTTTGTTCCTTTCTGCCTGCTCTGTGTTTGTTCCCCTTAACCCCAAACCCCAGACGGACGGCAGCGGGAAGCTCGGGCTCATGGAGTTTCACGTGCTGTGGGAGAAGATCAAGAAATACCTGGTCAGAGGCCCCCATGATGCTGCTCTCCGTATAGGCGTCCATCACACGTGCCCGATGAGTTTCACACATGCGGTTCTCCGGTCTCCCCTTCATCTGTTCCTTATTTGTTTGCAGTCTGTTCAGTATCCATGTTCTGCTCTCCATTTTCCCTGTTCCATTCAACCAACAGACTGTGTTCAGGAAGTTCGACCTGGACAAATCCGGCACCATGGGTTCGTACGAAATGCGGATGGCTCTCGAGTCTGCAGGTACCACTGAAAATCACAAACACTTACTTAGGAACCCTTACAAGTGCGTGAAGATTCAGAAAAGGGGGCACAGGTGCATGAACGTGGAGGAGATGCTGTCGAGGAATTTCTGAGACCAAAATTTAAATTCTCAAACCCTAGGGGGGTCTTTAGCTCAAGTAGGGGGGCACTTAAGGTTATTTTTTTATAGACAAATGAAGAGGGAAAAAAAGCTATAACAGTTGACAGTAAAAGTCGTTGATGGCTGGGGCCTGTATGCCGACGTTAAGGATCATCAGGACAGGGAGTCGTGTTAAGGATCATCAGGACAGGGAGTCGTGTTAAGGATCATCAGGACAGGGAGTCGTGCTAAGGATCATCAGGACAGGGAGTCGTGTTAAGGATCATCAGGACTGGGAGTCGTGTTAAGGATCATCAGGACTGGGAGTCGTGCTGGTGAAATGCGTCAAGCTTCCTGCTGGTTATTCTTACTGCCACTGATTAGTGGAATGATGTCACATTGGCTTCTTTATTCTCTCTGGAAAATGATTAAAAACACACTGTGAGCCGACACCACGAGGCACCTGCCTTAAGGGCTCGCAGACTGTGTTTTAATCTTGTATAATAGTTCAAATGAATGTGCCAGTCCCACCCCCAACCCCACCCCAATGATTCCAGCACCTTCCTCCCGCCTGCCCTCACATGTCTGTTCATGTGTGAATGTCAGGGTTCAAGATCACAAACCACCTGTTCCAGCTGATCATCCTGCGCTATGCGAAGCCCGACCTGAACGTGGACTTTGACGGCTTCATCACCTGCCTTATCCGGCTGGAGACCATGTTCAGTGAGTGTCTGAGTGCCCCCCCCCCCCCCCCGGGAAAGAAAGGGTGACAGAGAGGGAGATGAGGGAGGAGACGTGGTATAACGGCTTTGGGACAGAGCAGGGCGGGGGGGGCGGAAGCACCGCAGGGAAACAGGAAGTGACTCGCCCATAAGCGAGAGTAACCAAAGTTCTGTGGTTTCCTACAGAAACTTTCAGAATGATGGACGCAGACGCAGACGGAGTCGTTTCTCTCAACTTCTTCCAGGTTTGTCATGAGTGAAATGACCTTTAATAGCACTGAACTTCACTGACTTTCATTATCAAAAGCAGCAGAGGGGGAATCTGTCTTATGGTCTGTGCCTGCAGTAATAAGAGATCGAATCACATGCATAAAGATTGTATAAAACCTACAGGTTCTGGAACTGGTCACTTCTACACAGAATACCTGCATTCCTCCCAGGAGTATTAGTTTTGTCTTTTCAAAGCTTTTCATTTTTATATTTTCATTTGAATCCAGTTTAGTTTTAGTGTTCAGTGTGGTGTTTATGTTAAAGATGCATTTCTATTTAGTTTTTAAATATTATAACTTTATGTCTCAGTAATTGAGTTTCTAGAGGTCTCAAAGTATCTGCATCGGAGACAGATCAATCTTTATACATATATGTGTGTGTGTGTGTGTGTGTGTGTGTGTGTGTCATTCAGGTAATCAGTCGATAAACTCCTCCCCCAATCACCAATCAGAGGTTACCTGCAATATTTTGTATCAGGAACATTACACGAAAACTTATGTTCCATCTATTACTAAAAGCAGTTAAAGAAATCATCAATTTAGCTAGATATTGTTTAAAAAACGGTAATGAAAGTATTTGACTTCTGGATTTATTTTAGCTGTGGAAGCTGTACTTGTAGTTTTGATTCAGTCATAGATTTTTTTCACTTTATTTTTGTAACTAATTTTATTTGTTTATGAAAATGTTTTCTTACAGTTTTCATTAATGGTATCCCTGACTCCTACCGCGTGTCGCGAACACACAGATGCATATATACACATGTGGAGCATCCGCTGTTAAGAAACATTCTTTTTGTCTCTCTTCCAGTGGATCTCGCTGACCATGTTTGCCTGAAGCAGCAGACACCGCCAGCTCTTCCAGTGGATCTCGCTGGCCATGTTTGCCTGAAGCAGCAGACACCGCCAGCTGTGCAGTGTTTTATTACAAAGTGCCTGTGTCTTTCTTTCATTGCTCTCTGTTGCCCAGGTCCTCGGACGTTTATAGCCTTACACGTGTGCATCTTCCAGCATGTCTACAAGCTATTAATGCATGTGCCAAAAAGCCTGCAATTCACAGTGCGCAGTCCACACCTCGGTTCTTTAGCTATGGGAAAAAGAACACTTGAACCCAGAATGGCGTCTAATCATACTGACCACTGATTGGCATCTTTCATCTGCGCGAACTGCTGCTGTCTTGTGGCGTTCATGTTTCATGATGTATTAAATGTCCTGTAAACGCCTGTCTGAATGGGACATCACTGTGTTCCATATACTGCTACCAAAGTCGGCCTAATCCAGTGAGCTGTATTTTGTTTACATTTTTATACACGGAGGCTTGGGTGTTTATGCATTTTTGTTTTTGTTATGGATAATAGGAAATAAACCAAAGATTTTTTGCATTTCTCCACGCTGAGTCCATAGTGTCCATTGCTCATCCCATCCTCTGAATGAGGCCATTTCGTCTCTTCAGATGATTGTGACATAGAGCTTCAGTCCACCATTTTATTACGGACGGGTACATGTAGATAAAAATAGTGTTTTACATAACTGACATTGATATATAAACTATTTATATACATACACATTACACTATATATAATCGTCACAGTAACTGAGTCCATAAAACAATCGTCTACTTGCCCAATTACAGTGCATTCTCTATTCCACGAGCCAATGACAGCTGTGCAGGGGTGGGATGAAGCCACACGTCTCCATACAGACCTACTATTGGCTCAGAAGTCTCAGTTGAGAGCGAGTCCCTCGCTGACGGGCATGTTGATATGGGCGGTCAGGAGCGGAGAGCTGATTCCTTCTCGCAGTATAAACACCTGGAAATATAAAGATGAATAAATAAAGATGAACATGCAGCACCAACATGTCCGGCCATATTAACTGTGTTCTTTGTAATAGTTCCAAGTACATGGATTAAATCCGATTTGTGCATTGAGTCTGTAGAAAGGATTCTGGTGTGACTGGAATCTTTATTGCCGGCGGAAATTATTACTGGAGACAAGCTGCTTATAACGCCGCTCTTATATAAAGTGGCTTCCTACGGAGTCAGGTGAGCGGTGAGGGAAGCTAAGGGCTGGTTCAGACAGCGAACAGAATCTCACTTCCACCAGGGTGACACACGCCGTATGTGGCACGGACTGCGCACGATCACGGACTACAAAGCCAAAGACACTGCAATGATCGTCGGCGACTCTGCATTCGCCAACGAGCTGAACGCATTCTACGCCCGGTTCCAGTGTAGCCAGCTGGCTAACGCTAGTTGCCGGGTGACTGAGGATGGTGATGTCATCAGCATCGCAGAGCACAATGTTCGCGTGGTGCTGAGGAGGGTGAACACCAGGAAATCGACAGGTCCAGATGGCATCTCCGGGCGCCTGCTAAGCTGCTGTGCTGACCGATTGTCAGGTGTGTTCACCTCCATCTTCAATGAGTCCCTGGAGAAGCCCATGGTCCCAATGTGCTTCAAAAGATCCACGATCATCCCAGGGCCCAAAACCAACAAACCCTCATGCCTGAACCACTACCGGCCTCTTGCACTGACATTGGTGGTTATGAAGGTATTTGAGGGCCCGCTGAAAAATATCATCTCCACCTCCATCCCAAGTTTGGGGTTTCCCCTGCTGTCCTTAAGGCTTTCTACTCGGGTGCTGTTGAGAGCGTCCTCACACAGAACATCTCAACCTGGTTTGGGAATAGTTGGGTGCAGGACCGGAAAGCCCTCCAGAAAGTGATCTGGGCAGCTGAACGCTGCTGCAGGTTAGCTCTCCCCTCCATGCAGGACATTTACATCAGGAGATGTAAGACCAGGGCAGCTACGAAGCTTAGGACTTGTCTTACCCCCGTAACAGACTGTTCAAACTCCTGCATTCAGGCAGAAGGTTCCATGTCATTATGGCCAAGACAGAGAGACTCAGGAGGCGTTTCTATCCCCAGGCGATTTCACTCCTCAATCATGACATGCCACTCTCCCGGTGATAGTGTCATGGTTATCAGTCCAACCTTACACTGCTGTGCTGACACTGCACACTTTAACTGGCTATAAGCATTTTTTTTTTTTGCACAGTATTTCTTTTCATCCAGTAAAATTGTATATACTCTCTCTGTAAATTCATAGGTTTTCTCTTTTCTGTTTTGCACTCTCTATAATTTATTTACAGTATATTTTTACAATTTATTTTCAAGTTTTCATATTTGCACAAAGTATGAGCGGATCAGGATACATTTCACTGCATGTTGTACCTGTATAACTATACATGTGACAAATGAATCTTGAATCTTAAGACAACAGACAGCCGTTGTGGAATGCTGTGGTCTTGTGTGGTGAAAGCGGGTCGGGATCTTACTTTGATGATGTCAGAAATACCCCGGTCACTCAGACACTCCACAAAGGTTTCGAAAGGGTAGTTCAAGCCCGGGACAAGCAAGGGGATCTGAGAGAGTGAGAGAGAGAGAGAAGAAAAGGCCATCAAACAGAGGCCCGCATGTGCGGAGGAGTGGCCGGCTAGCAGCGTGGCGTTTGCTGACCTTAAAGAAGGCGGTCTTCATGTTGTAGAGAGTCTGGTCGTACAAGAAGCAGACGGCGAGGCCCATGGCGGGCCTGCAGGCGGACGTGTTCTGGATGTACAGCGTCAGCTTGAACATCGGGCCGAGCCCCTGGACCTGCGGGTGCAGAGGCGCGGCGAGTCAGCTCGACGGGCCTGAGAGCGCGGCGGGTCCCACGGGGCCGGTCCGGACGGCGCCCTTACCACGGCGTTCATCTTAAGCGGCTCGGTGAGGCTGGCGGACATGGGGGGCAGGCTGGACTCCAGGGCCTTGACGTAGGCCCGTCCGGCCGTGAGCCGCAGCCGGATCAGGTCCATCTGGAAGGCTCTGTGCATGGCTGCCAGAACAGATGAGCAACGCTGCTCTTAATGCTGCTGATGTCGCACCACAACTATGCCCGTGATGTACAGTAAATGTGCCCTAGACCGGCGCTCCCCGGTCACGCAGCACTACACCGGCGCTCCCCGGTCACGCGGTCCTCGAGGGCCACTGGGGGGCCATACCTACGCCATTCTCACGTTCCCTCAGGGTCTGGTCCACATACAGCTTAGTCTTCTTGGGGACATTGAGGCGGACGCTCTGAGCCAAGGGGGGGCCGGGGGCCGTGTCTCTGTCGTCGAACACTGCCGTCCTCTTCAGGATCTTCACGATGAGACCTCCCCCTGGATGGGGGAGGCGACAGCATGGCGTCATTTTGGAGGCGGCCTGCGGCTGCCCGATTGGCTGCATGGTTACCGTGCCGTTAATCTCCAAATGCAGAACGAGCTACAGATTAATGTCTCCTCCTGCCGCCTTGATAACTGTCAAGGAACCAGCCCTACGCTCACATATATGCAACTCACCCCAACACTGGGATTCAATCTGTTCCCCAAAAATGCATATGGGATGTTCTTTCGCATTACTTAATTAATACTCATTTAGGGCTATCTGAAGATGATGTAGACTGGAGTAAATAGCAGACAGTAAGCAGGTAGACTTGCTGAGTTCCGGAACCTTTGGTGGTCATGATGAGAGTGCCGTCTTCTCTGCCATACCTCCCGAAGCACATGCTGGTCACCACATCCTAGAGATACAGGAAATGCACGTCTTCCTCGAGGACTAGAGACATGTCCACCCCCCTCCCGGCGGCCATGTCTCCCCCGGGTCCTACCGGAGTCTTGATGGTGCTGACGAGGTTCTTGTCCCGGTACAGCTGCACCTGACAGTTGGCGAGCCCCACCAGAACAGCCTGGAAGCCCCGTGTGTGGTGGTCCATCGTAGCCATGGTGACCACAGGGGCGGGAAGATTCACCGTCCACAGTTTCTTCCCCTTGCCACAAGATGGCAGTATTGGGTCAAATAATGTGTTTATGTTTCAACTTCTCAAATACGTCACATCGCTTGGTTGTGCTTTAACATTCATGACAGTTTATTACAAAAGATTAGGTAGAATGTAAGTGTAAGGCTGGTAGATCAAGGACACCAATACAAAATAAAATAATATACAGTACTGTGCAAAAGTATTAGGCAGTCTAAATAAATGTTTAAACCTATTTATCTGGGTAGTTAGTTCACAACAACACAATTTAGCATTAGAACATGAAGAGTAACACAATATGAGCTAATAAGCTAATAAGAGCTTATTAATATGAGCTAATAACAATATGAGCTAATAAGCTAATATGAGCTAATAACAATATGAGCTAATAAGCTAATAAGAGCTAATAACAATATGAGCTAATAAGCTAATATGAGCTAATAACAATATGAGCTAATAAGCTAATAAGAGCTAATA
>JAABNX020000055.1:1076920-1087802 GCA_015163995.2 Mormyrus lacerda
CTGAATACCATTCTCTTCAAAAATAAGGATGCAATTAAATGTATATTTTGTTTTGAAATGAACTGCAGTTCTAAACACAACAGGGTGAATGCAATATATAGTACCATGAATATACTGCAGGGGGCAGTATGTAGCACCCGGCATCCTGATTTTCCCGAGTTCAACGCGTCCCCCGGTCAAGAAGGAATTGCCTTGCGTTTCAGTTGCTTAACCAATCACAGTCTTCATCGTATGACATCACCACATCGGCCTGTTTTTTTCCCATTTTCAAACTGAAGGTGTCCGGCCATCAAGCCAGGGACAGCGTGTGACTCAGCGGCTTAGCCTCTGCAGCTGTGAGCGGAAGGTCTCAGTATGAGTATGACAGAATCAACGCATGTCCCTGTGGCCTTTGGCAGGGTCCCTAACCCTCAGCTTATTTGTCTTATTATCATAAAATAAAGACGCTCCCTTACATTGCTCTGCGCAGCCTTTGCAGGTGAGCATGTTCTTATGTCCCTTAACAAAAGGCAGACGCAAGAAAAAGGGTACTTTACAAATCTGTGCACCTTTCTACTTTACAGAAATCACTATTTTTAGTGAATGTGATAATGCCATACAATGAAGACTGATTGGTTAACGAAGTGAAGCACAAGCCCCTGCCTTGTCGGCCCAGGGACCAGAAAATCCGGCCATGCTTCAGCTCCAGGGGGGGCTGCACATAGACTGACTGACCCTGCACTGTCTCCTCCAAGCTTGCTGTCATCTGTGGCATATGTGTCTGTGTGTCTCATGGAGAGCAGAATGGGACAGGAGAAAGGAGAGTTTCCTTATATAGATCCATAAAGTAGTATGTTCTATTATAGCAGCTATGGTGACCACATGTCCACCTTTTTCTGCTCAGGACTGGTGGAAGTTGGGGAAACCTGGGTGTGTCCTAATGATGTATCCAGGGAAGAGCTTGGGCAGCTGGAAAAGGCAGCTGTGCTGATTGGACTGGAGGAAAAGCACCTGACTCAACTGTCCAATCCACGATGGCTGAGAGAACCGCTGTATACCCGGGGCCACAAAGACATTTGGACAGTAGACATTCCGCTGCATCTCCTGTCAGGTTCCCTGTCTGACTGAAGCTGGGCCACACTGCATATACAATATGAACTTTATTGATCCAGGGGTGATATTCTGGAAAAGCAGCTTTTTGGGGAATAACTTTCGTATCTCTTTCAAACAAAATGATCAGCGGCGTGTCTCGGACTGGGCTAATGTGCTGAATCCCTGGATATTTTCTCTACTGCGCCTAGCCAGTCCTGCTGGCGGAAGGTTACCTTCCCTTCTGAGTGCTGGAGCGTAGCATCAGTAACATCACTCACATTATTATCACATACTTCCCATTAGTCTATATAATTAGTGGAGTCGTTGTCATGCTGAACTCTATGCAATAATAATTTGCAGATGAGCTCCTGTGCTAATGTTGAATACTTAGGAACTACATGACTGCTTTTCTCCCCTGAATGTGATTTTAAAGAGAAGCGGATGATAGGATAGAACAGAGTATTCGGGGGGGACATGTAGACAGCATATGGGCTGAGCCCCTGACCTCTTGACACTCGATATGCCCCAGAAAATGATTTATGGATTTTTACTGTTGTTTCATTTTATTATTTGATCAAATTCAGATGCTATTTCTGTAATTACATTTAAAAAGACCAGCATTTTCTTGAATTTTATTATTATTTTAAACCTGAAGGTTATATGAATTATGAAAGGAAAACTTACAATGGAACACATTTTGAGTTTCGCGTTTATTGTCATATACAGATAACGGGACATCCTTACCTGCAGTGAAGTTTCTTGGACTCAGAGCCCCCTCAAATTTGCAGACTAAAAATTACACAACAGTAAAAAAAAAAAACTTAAAATAAAGTAGTAAAATAGTGCAGCAGTAAATAGTAAAATAAGACAATAAAATAAGGTGCATAGTACACAATGATTTGCAAGTACATATAGAAGACTAATATGAGTGTAGTGTGTACATGTACCTGTATATATGCACTCCCGCGTATGTACCAAAGGCAAGCTTAAAGTGACTAGTACAAAAGAGAGCTTGATGGATTGTGGGTAGAAACTGTCCCTGAACCTGCCTGTGCGGGTTTGGATGCTATTGTGCCACCTGCCTGACGGCAGGAGCGAGAAGAATCTGTGGTGGGGATCGCCTAACGTGGGGAGGGGGTCCGTCCCTAAGACGCACAGGCTTGGCTGGAGGGCGAGTGCCTGCTGAAGAGGATCTGTGGCCGAGC
This sequence comes from Mormyrus lacerda, assembly GCA_015163995.2. NCBI lineage: Eukaryota > Metazoa > Chordata > Actinopteri > Osteoglossiformes > Mormyridae > Mormyrus > Mormyrus lacerda. Next base: position 1,079,197 of record JAABNX020000055.1, read on the forward strand.
TCCTGCTCTCCATGGCCACACTCTGCATCTGCTGCACTGGATGCTTCAGGTCAGCCTCGCTGACTGCGGTGCTGCTGGGTGTTCAGCAGAGCTGCTGTTTCTGTAGTTTCTGCATCTAGCCTCGTCTTTCAATTTGGCATTTCCTCAATTTAGAGAGAGAAGGTGTTATCATCCTTTCTGGACATGGGGGTACCTGAACTGCCAGTGAACAAAAAATACATGAATACTAAGTCCAGCAAGAACATGAAAACTCAACACACGCAGTTAAGATGGAGGTATAAAGTTACAGTACTATCCACCCAGCCAACTTACGGCTATACACAAATATTTATGATTCTCGTTAATTTTGTAAAAAATGTAAAAGACTGGCGTCCGAAATTCAATCAATCACTTTCACAGGCTGTGCAATTTACTGTGTTAGTGTACTGTGGGAGGGAACCAGAAAATTCCACTTAGAACATGGACCACGAGGGTGTGAGGCTCAATATTCACAGTATAATGCTGCACCTTGTGTCAATACGACTTTTCACCAGGATAAATAGCTGTTACCGAATGTTGTACGAAAGGAACACTTACAATAGAACAAATTTCAAGTTTCGCGTCATATACAGATAACAATGGGACATCCTTACCTTTATAAGCCCTTATTATTAAGTACCAGCTGCGCGTGTTCGGCTCTAACCTGCCCCCTGACGTCATCGCTATCGTGAATATTTGCTGACTTGTGATTACTTTAGGGGTGACTGAAGGCGACTGTATTTGCACAAACAAGCGTTGTCGAAAATAAAAGCATCTGTCGCGTTTGCAACGTTTAAAATGAGAATAAATTAAGGTTCGATTGTAACGTACCATAATAAACAAGTAATATGACTTTTTTTGTCTGTTTAGCGCAAGAAAAATTAAGTTACAGTGAGCGGCGCAGGGGGGCAGTTTGCAGAACATCGTCTGTCCACTAAAGAGGTGCTGGGGCCGCGTACCTGTGAGTACCGGCTCACTTTAGTCCCGATGAGGACCCGGTTTCTCGAAACCTTCTTAAAGCCAAGTCGTTCGTAAGGTCCAAGTTAAAAGATGTAGCGTTAAGAAGGCTACGAGGAAATCACCCCTGTTCCCCACCGACAGCAATCACCACAATTAGTCTGATCAAATGTAATATGTGACAAATTCAGCACACAGCAAATTATTCTTAACCATTAGGTGTATTCACAGTACGCAAATCATGTTTATGTCCAACATGATGAAACATTAGGTCTCCCAGCCTTTTGGGACAAACCAGAAAGAAGAGAGAAACCCTGAACGGAGGCAGGAGCGGATTTTCCGGAGTGATTCGATAAACCCGCCAAATAAATAATAAAGGCACGCCGCTCGGAGAAGCACTTGGGAGCCGGTGAGTCCTGCAGCGCACATTCATATAAATGCGGCTCTTTTACTAACCTGCGCAGCGTCGTTTCATCCGTGAACTTTACTTAATTGGCGTAGCAGCAGACTGGGTTCACGTTTCACATATAAATCCGTATATTCGTACCTTGGTGCGATGTTGAACCCAGGCGTGTGATGTTTCTGACCTGATGCTAAGTGATTAATGAAGTGATAATTATTAACCTATTATAATTAGGAAACAAGTTATAATGGACAGTCAGCTGAATGTAACGTTCACGTATGACCTTGATTAAACGGTTTACAAGACAGCGGTACTGGCGCTACATTTCATTAAAGCGGGACGGAGTTAGGGAGCGCCAAAATAAATATCTTATAATAAAGAACTTAATTATCGCTTCGTGACAACGTAACCATTTGTTTTAAAACAATATATTGGTGATAATCTAAATGTTTGTACATATTAGATCGAGTGTATATTGCTTCGTGGTAATATGAATTAGTTTTGTTTTACGTTTTACATTTTGTATTACGTGACCTTTCAGCTTCGGAAAATGAAACGCTGCGTTTTTGTTTCTTCTCTCGCTGACATGGAGGTTTTCCCCCATTTAACCCAGAGCCGTGTGACTCGGTCGCTCTGCTCACTAGATCGCAGTAAATTAGTTGTTCTAATCGCAGCCTTTCTTAGACCTGTAACATCTAATGAACAGAGCTGGGTCTGTCCTGCAGACCATGCGTGCTCATATGACGACCCTCACGCTGCGAGGGGACTTCTCGGGTGACTTAACTGTAATCGGGATTCAGATAGAAATATCTGCACTATTATTGCTCGGCCATGCGGAGCCCAGACTGAAACTGTCATTCAGATTCTGGCGGGTAACGTGCTTGGGGCGTGGCCAACGGGACCCGCCGAAGTACAAAAACACAATTCGAAAGCGGTATCTATTTACAATGGTATTTTCTTTCGTCAGAGTAGCACGCATGCATGAATGGCTCTAAGAATCAGCTGCATTTTTAACATGTTTGGCAGACAATTTCCAGCAGCCTTTTGTCCTTTGTGTTTTCACTGTTAGAGCATGCGTGATAGGAGATGCTGTACATCATCGAAATAGGCTTTGCACAGTCACAGGGAAGACGTGCACATGCATTCGGTCTCCTTTTCGGATTGTTTACAGAGCCGAATCACGTGATCTTCCTGGATAACCAGAGGAAGGATCACCGCGCGGCGGGGGGGGGGGGTTACTTGACATTTCCATCGATTTGATTTAATTTATTTAATTTATTGCAGTAGAGTCGAATGATTTATTTGACATTTGCTGATTTAAAAATATGCTGTTTATGTAGCCGATCCTTAGTGCACTGCAATGGAAAAAAATGCAGTGAAGTGTGTACCCTTGAAATGTTAAAGTGCAAGTCAAATATTTCACAAAAAGAGAAATGTGAACTTTATGTAGGCAAACGAAATGCATCTGGGACGCTAATATTGCCTGTTAATTAATTTTGACCTGTTTAAAATGTTAGTGGTTCATTTTCTTCAGTATTGGAATGTTGGTTATCAGGATACAATGGTAGCAGAGCGATACATTGAATTGTGACACTGGAAGCTTGATGCATATTGCCTCACGGGCTAGTTAATACCCAGTCCGATCTAGATTTGGGACACCATTGTTTTCTGCTGTCCACAACTAAACATCTTGAGCACAGAGTTATCCAGATAACTGGAAAATCCTACCTTGTGGAAATTCCCCCCAGGATTTCTTGTTTAGTGATAATATGTCGGATTTAAGGTGAGGACTAAATATAAGTGAACGAAAATAAAATTCCAAATTCAAGCCGGGGTACCTTAAATCTGCCTTACGTTACGTGGCCGCCGCACGCCAGCCAATGAGATACAGATGATGGCCGTGGTCACGTGGTGCGCAAAGCGACGATGCTGCTATTTAGGTCTTGTGCGACACGTGCTCTGTATCAGGGTATGTCGAACTGTCACCTTGTCACCTTGATTTTTGTCGTTTTCACTGAAATTGCCGGTTCCTCTAAATTCTGGCCTAGCCGCTTTGGTCTCGCAGATAAGGTGAGAGCACCGGCTGCTTCTCTGCCATCTTTCCGATTGCTGCGTGTATTTCATTGTCACATTACGTGTGTACGGAGGTGGTTAGATTAAGAAACGGGCTCCAGTGAATGTGCGTCGACATGGTTTATGACCGATCATTTGTTACTTTGCTTGTGTTTATTTAGTGTGTTCTGTAGTTTGACTCGATTATAACATTTACGGTAAACTGATGGTCCTACAATGAGATGCCTGTTCTCTTTCCTTGCCCCTCGTTTTGCGGTAACTCGTTTGAGACAAAGCCCCTTCTGTTAGAAACTAAACTACCTTTTTTGATGTATAACTGGTTGTCTGTAATGTCAGGCTACTGACTGAATGAAGTACCACCTTACGTGCCTCCGGCCACGTGTGAGGTGGACATGTGTGTAACTCAAAGGAGCCGCTGCGATTTCAGGATGATTCATTAGCTAAACGTATGAGTGAGTGACCATGACTTACGTGTGTGATCTGTCTTTTGGTTGTGAACGTAGCAAGACGTTTCTAGACTGTTTTGTGCCTAATTATTAAATCGTTGGCGCTGTACCTAAACCTCACCTCAGCTTTAAACGCTGCCTGTAAGGGTACAATGCAGTGTAAAGTGTACAGTCGTTATGGTGTATGCAGTAAAAGAAAAATCTTCTGGCTGTCATCCACAAGTTGTCTCATTCCTGTGGATTTCTGTGCTGCATGAATTTATGGTAATTAACCTGCCGTAACCTGTATGTTTACAGTTAAAATCCAGTAAAGATGAAGACTAGTAAAGGTGCCCCTGTGGACCGGTGAGTGCTCTAAGCTGTCCTGATATGTGCTGATCAGTTAGTTAATCCAGAAAGTGCATGGACCGATACCCCCAGTGCCTTAAGTATGTTGGCAATGATGCACTCCTAAGTAGTTCTAAGTGTGTAAGAATGTTGCAGAGTGGCGCTCATGCCGTGGAAAGGAGTTTGGGGCATGAAAGCTAAAGTTCCCAGTGAGGATCTCGCCTGGGTTTCGCCGACTCGCTTGTACCTTCAAAGCGATGTCATGCTCAGGGCAGTTTGCGTGTGCGAGCTCATCTTGGGATGGGTCAGTCCCGAGGTGACGGGGTGACCTCTAAGCCAAGATCGCCATGGTCACAGACCTTGACACGCTGCTCTTCCTTCCCGGACAGTGGTTACGCTGTGGGGGTGATTTTCTTCATCCTTGGTATGGGCACTCTGCTACCATGGAACTTCTTCTTGACGGCAACGCAGGTAAATAAAGTTTGGGGGATTTCTGGGGCATTTCCAGGTTTCAAAGGGATGCTTTTCCCCTGAGCGTGGGGCTTGGAAAGTTCAGGTGATGCATATGATTCCTGTGTGTAGGCATTGTGTTTTTGCATAGACAGCAGTCGGCACTCGCTCATCACTATGTTGTAATGGACTGAAATGGTAATGTCTGTATATGAGTTAATGAACAACTGGATTTCATTTTACTTTCAGTACTTCACTGATAAACTACGTCCTGCAGTGAACAATGGCACAGTGGTTGGGAAGGAGTACTACTTTTCCAACTGGATGACCCTCCTATCCCAGCTGCCTCTGCTGCTCTTCACGCTGCTCAACTCCTTCCTGTACCAGCGGTGAGACGTGCGCTGTGGGGCGCCGTGCTGGTGCAGCCGTTACGCTAAGGGTTGCCGTCAAGGCAGGAGTCATCTCACCCTCTTCTGTGTCATCGCAGGTTATCAGAGAAGGTGCGGGTAGCAGGCAGCCTGGTCTTCATCCTGCTCCTCTTCATCCTCACCGCTGCTCTAGTTACGGTCAAGATGCAGCAGGACAGCTTGTTCTCCATCACTATGGCAACCATCTGGTTCATCAATTGTGAGTCCCACTCCAACCTTAGTGCTTCAAAGCTTATATTGCAAAATGCATTTTTGTAGCAGTACAGTGCATTGATATTTAGCGTGCATGTTTGGGCCAGTTCAGTGCTGCAGTGGGTCTGAGTTGAATAGATGACATGGAAGAGGGACCTACAGAGGGCTGTGGCCCATAATGCAACAGTTGCAGTAACATTGTTGCAATTAGAGCTTTATGTCCTAGAAATAAAATCTCTGATTTTTTTTTTACAGTAACTCTGATTTTTGATTTTAATCGATTTTTTCCTCCCCTACTCAAAATCACAAAAACTACAGATAACAAATAAATGGTTCAAAACAAGCTTTAACTTTATTATGTTTCTTTTTTTTTTTACTTTAGCGTTAAAGTGCAATCTGACAAGCCAAAAAAGGTGCTTGTAAGTGATATTGCAGACCACGCCATTGTAAACACGTTTAGAAACTTGTAAAAACTTTTAGCGTGTTAATGAATCCCAGCTTTTCCACAGTATGCATGGACACCATGTCTACATCGTGACAGCGTTTATCGCCTTCCATCGTGCCCCATTCTTGTCATATGGCACACAGTTCAAAAACATGTCAGGGATGGTTGCTTGCTTAACTCTGGATGTTGTGCTGGTGCTGCGGCTATTTTCATTTCTCTGGGAGCTGCACTTCTCTCACTGCGCTGTGCCTCTGCTTTAGGTGCTGGAATAAATTTGTCGTGCTGCTTCCTTTGGTTGCAGCAGTTTTTAAACAGACTTTACAGTAGAGGACTTGTTTGGTCTGTGTCCAACGGTGCAAAACCAAACCATTGCCATGTTGTTTGTGAATCCGCTACAGTGTTTGGGTGCGCGCGCTAATTTACCCGTGAAGAACAGCGCGTCGCATTAGTTCTGCTTTTGGCACTCGAGTGTAAAATAAGTAATAAAATCGATTTTCATAAAAACACATTGTCCTGAACTATAAATTTGAATTAATCAATAAAATCGATTTATCGCCCACCTCTAGTTGCAATGTATGATTCTCCAATAGGAATCACAAGTCTGTTGCATTATTGCATTTCCCAACCTGCTCTCTCACAGCTCCTTATATTACCATGTGGATGCAGTAGAGCTAGTTTTCTTTGCGAATGGGAATGTTGCTCTGCTTCGGTCTGTATCTTGGTGCCACAGTATGGCCTCTCCGGGGGCCTCTCCCGGGCCCCGCGCTAACCGGGCCCCGCTGCTCCCCCGCAGCTTTCGGAGCCATCCTCCAGGGCAGTCTGTTCGGCCTGGTAGGGCAGCTTCCCGGAAAGTACAGCGCCGTGTTCATGAGCGGGCAGGGCCTGGCCGGCACCTTCGCCGCCGTCGCCATCCTGATCACCATCGCCAGTAAGTGCCGCCGTTCGGAACACGCCGAGACGGCGAAGGCTCTCCGTCAGCCCGCTCTTTCCCACGCGACCAGAATGCAGCAGCGGCACAGTGTGTCTCTGTTGTTATCTCTAGTCTCAGTCAGAGTAGGTCTTTTAGCTAAAACGGATAAAAAGCCAGTTGTCTCAGTTACCGCATTTTACAGTCAGTTTTCACTGCATTTTACAGTTCAGGCTAGCCTGTTTAGCGACATCTCTGCCCCCCTGACTCACTCGGGTGATGTTGGTTCGCAGGCGAGGCACATGCCGAGAGGGCCGCCCTGGGCTACTTCATCACGCCGTGCGTGGGAACGCTGATCACGCTGCTCTGCTACATGCTGCTGCCGCGGCTGGTGAGTCTGCCCCTCTGCACTACGTTACCCAGCATTCCCTGGCACCGCCGGAATTCCAGCCGAGGTCTGACGCGCTCGCGTCTGCTGTCCGTCGCAGGAGTTTGCCCGGTATTACTTTGACGGAAGCAGGAAGCAGGAAGCGCAGACGGAAATGGAGCTGCTGCAGGATACCCCGGTAAGCTTGGCGAGGGCTCCCCTTCCTGTCTAGCTGCCAGTAGATGAACGACTCATTGGCAGAATGACGACTCAGCCAGCGACTCATTGCATTGTTAGGAATTTACCATCAAGCCCCTCCCCCCACACTGGGTGCAGAAAAACATTACTGCTTTCCTGGAGGCTCACGGATAGATGAGAAGTGAATCTGACATTTAGTAACCTAGTTTCCACTAAACGGTGAGACCCCCCTATTAGGAGTGCGGTTGTACTTCCTGAACATCCCTTATCAGCAGGTGAACTTTTTATCGCGATCAGTGATTCATCTCGCTGATAATTATTGCGAATGGAAAACGATAACTGTAGGATCATTTTCCCCGTTCGCTCATTTCACATGCTTTTAGTGCAGCTATTCAAACACACAGGGTAGATCAGGACACCCAGGACCAAACGAAAAGCTGCAGCCAATCGGGGGGAAGCTTGCTGTCTGAGACAGACAGGTTACCAAGACAACCCAGTGTCGCCTCCACTGAGGTGCTGTTCTGGTGCCCAGTGAGGAGGAATTTCCAGGTATAAAATTAAATCACACAGGGTATCACACGGAATCGCCAGCTTCTCTAACGACAGGTATAAATTTTTTTAAAGTAATGAACACACTCCAGTGAAATTACTGGTCTCATGGACACCGAACTTTGCTTTGTGTCTGTGCTGAAAGCCCAGGGCCTGGTGTGAACACGCCTGGCCATTATGGTACGTTACGGATCTTTTTTAGTGCAAAAGTAACAGGTTGAATCATACACTGGTGGTGTGAACTGTGACCAGCATTTCAGGATTTCCGAGTTGATGTAGCTGTCTGCTGTTGTCACGCCGGCATGTTCTTAAAGTTCTTAAATTTTATCCTCATGGTGAGGCAGTTATGGGTGTGACGTGTTTGATGGTAGGCTGTTGCCCCTCTTGGGCATTTTCGGTGCCGTCTCACTGGGTGTGTTTGTTTCGTATCCCACCGCACCCAGTCAGTGACAAAGCAGGTGGAAAACTGCAAATTGAACGGACAATTGAACGGACACACCAATGGCTCAGTTGTGGCGGAGAACGGCACAGCGGTGAACTCCCAGCAGAACGGCAATGCTGAGAAGCCACCACCCGCCCCCCTCGGGCCTGAGCAGGCTAAGGACGGAGGGGCCAAGTCCTCCGTCATTCAGGTCTTCAGGAAGGTAGCGTGAGCCTCGTTCTCCCAGCTCCCTGCTAGCATGCTAGCCTCAGCTTTGTAGTTGGGGCTGGTGCGCGGTTTAGCGGGTTGGGATGCTATGCTTGTGATCAGGAGGCTGCTGGTTCAGATCCCGCAGTGATGTCACGTTTGGGCCCTTGAACGAGACCCCTAACCCTAATCGCTCCATGGAGAGTCTGGCCCTGCTT
>JAABNX020000055.1:1091225-1115940 GCA_015163995.2 Mormyrus lacerda
TTATTCCCCAAATTGTTTTATTTAAAATCCAACTCGTCACCTGTTTCATTTGGATGGGAGGGGGGCGATATTGAGAACAGCTATATCGCTGTGGTGTGCATTCGCTATTGAGCAGAAGCGGTGGGGGGTGGGGGGTGCACTCAGGATGAGAGAGACAACTGGCTGTATTAAATATTTTATAAACAAGCATAGTTTCAGAGAGACTTGCTGCAGGAGAGAGGAGAGCGGTGTGCAACTCACAGGAAACAGTTCAAGAAAGGAGCATCTTTTCCAAAATGGTTAACCACCGTGTGTCAGCCTTTTCCCCGGAACGGGAGGCTCATCCGCACAATCATGACGCCCGGCTCCCGCCTCGCTCCTCACCGCTTCTTTGGGGGGGCGGCTGTGCGGGGAGGCGTGACCGGTCGGCCCGAGTTCATGCCCCCGTACTGGTACTTCGCTTTCTTCTCGGAAGGCTTCAGGATCTGCGCGCGACCGGAAATCCACGTTAGGAGGTAGTGTTCCCAAAGGCCGGCGGGCGCGGCGAGGAGGGCGGCGGACCGACCTGGAAGGAGCACATGAGCGTCTCGTCCACGCTCATCATGCCCCCCGCGTTGTCGAACTCCCCGCAGTAGTTGGGGGCCGAGAACAGAGTGACCAGCTGTCTTTTGGCAAAGAACTCATAGCCATCTTCCACCACCTGGGAGGCGAGTAACATGTAAAGAGAGGGAACGGCCAGGCCATATGGAAAGTACCAGTGACAGGAAATCCATCCACCCCCCAGACATATAGACCTCACAATACCGCCATTCACCACTTCAGACGCCTTGACTTATTCATCATGATAGACGACTCCGCTACAGAGGACTGATCGACAGCAGACAGCCTAACACGCGTTTCCTCCCTTCATCCAGGGGGCTTATAAAGGCCCCCCGATGCCGTATGGATGGCGTCTCCGCAACGTAAAATCAGCAAAACGCCCCCGTTACCTGATGCGCTCTGCAGATGAGGTCCAGGTCGTGGCGGTTCAGGAACTTGCTGACCACGTCGGCCCCGAAGGTGAATGAGACGCCGCGGTCGTTCTCGCCCCAGCCCTGAACGTCCTTGTCCGGGTCCGACCACAGCAGGTCACACAGAAGCCCTGAGAGAACAGGAGCGCCAGTAAGACGGGTCACGTGCAGGATAAACTGATTCAGCCACGCTGAGAACAGATGTTCAGCTAACCCATGAAAGTTTTAATACTTTTTCGGTTTCAACTGTGACAGCACACCACTGAGGATATTAGTTTCCTAACTCACGATACAACACTTGGCAATGTGGGGAGTCAAACAGTAATTGGCTAAAATCTTTAAGTCGTGACTGCCCTCTGCTGGCTAACAGGAGGTACAGCACAGACCTAGACCGTGGAAGCTGGGCACGGCGTGAGAGTGCGTGCCCCTTCATTTACATGGCGGCGGGAAGAGTGGACTGACCGGTGTCGGGGACGTCAGTAGGTCGCATGATGCGGCGAATCTGCTCCATGGACTGGAGGTCGGGAGACAGGCCTGCAGAAGAGCAGCTCAGTTCTTGATGTTGCTAATGACACCAAGTGACACTGGGGGGTGGGAAGAGCGAGAGATACCTCCATGGCAGCAGAATATCTTCTCATCGACGATGGCGGCGATGGGCAAGCAGTTGAAGCAGTCAGTGAAAGTTTTCCACAGTTTGATATTAAAGCGCCTTTTACCTGGGAGACAGTAAAAGGCAACGGTGAGGCGCACTGGTGCAAGACCTAAAATCATTACAGTATTTTTCACATTTCGGACAGTGACAGTATATTTTATATTTTACTTTTTCCAAATTTTGGCCGGAGTAGCATGTCCTGTCCCTTTATGTAAATAAAAAGAATTAAATTAAATACACTTTATCATAGTCGGGCATGGACGGTCTTATTTCCAAAAGATTTTATAATATACTGGTGTTTGAAAACGTTTAAGCAAATATTTTTTTTAATTTGATACTATATATGTATGTAACTGGGTTTTTTTTTGTTCAATGTGTACAAGTACACAAAATCTGTTTATTTTGAATTTGTTAATTTGCTATCAGGATGTGGTGTGAGTGTGTTGAATAGAAAATTCACACGACGCAGACAAACCGTTTACATTTACTTTACGTACAAAACTTGGCCAAGCCACTTGGACGTAATTACAGTATGAATTGTAGTGTGAAATATGACAAAATGTCAAAAGCAATCCAAAATAGGAAAATAAAAATCTAGGTTATCGACTTTGTCTGACTAGCTTGTATGTGAAATTGTATTGTAATGATGCATTAAGTTTGAGTGCTTAAAGAACAGAACTGGCTATGCTCCCAAGTTCCTGTCTGTGCTCCCAAGTTCCTGTCTGTGCTCCCAAGTTTTTTAACTTTAGGGCTCAAGTGCTCCTCAGGAAAAGAAAAGTTAGCATAGAGCCCTGCACCTGTTACGGTGGTATGGCAGGATTGACGGGACCCTTACACTCGTCGTAGAAGCCATAGATGCGGTTAATGGAGGCGCATTCGTGGTTCCCCCGCAGCAGGAAGAAGTTCTCAGGGTACTTGATCTTGTAGGCCAGCAGCAGGCAGATGGTCTCTAGTGACTGCTTGCCTCTGTCCACGTAGTCGCCAAGGAATAGGTAGTTGGCCTCTGGCGGGAAGCCGCCGTACTCAAAGAGCCGCAGCAGGTCTGTGTACTGGCCATGGATGTCGCCTGGGGAGGGCACGGGGACACGGACAGCCACGCCAGCGATTCAAATACCCAAGAACGACTCAAGTCAACAGCTAAGGCATCGGTATTAACAGGCACTTCGTCTCGCTGTTTTTCTTATGAACAGTTGCAAAGATCAGAAATCTGAGTGATACACACTGCAACTATGTATTAACGTATGACAGGGTGAACACTGTAAATAGGACACTTGCGTGGTGGGGGGGGGGGGCAGGCACTCACCGCAGATCTTCAGTGGGGCTTCCAGCTCCAGCAGAATAGGCTGGCTCAGGAAGATCTCCCTGGACTTGATGCACAGACCCCGCACTTCTGCCTCCGTCATCTGCACAATCTTCCCAGGACGGCATCCCCGCACTGAATGAGGTGGGGTGGGGGGGGAGAGATGTGGTCAGAAGGTCCTGCTGTGCAGTCCCAGGCCCAGAATAATGAATTCCTTTGTCCAGTATTACCAGTCCCCCAAAAACCAAATTAAATCAGTAAACCTTCCAGAAGTTCCCGTCTTTCATATTACTGCTCTAGTGTTGATCAAAAGCATTTGAGCAGCAAGAGCTCCAGACTTCTACCTGGCCAACAGAATCAAATCCAACACATCCAAACGGTCTCCAAACCATCTTCTGACGATTTCACTCAAAATATCCCTGAAGATGATCACAACTTTTACATTGACAGCCACCAAAAGGAGCAGCAAAACCAGGTTCTCAACATTCATTAGCCAAAGTCCTTTCACAAAAGCAGACTCATAGTAACATGGCATGGGTCAGAAATGTAGCTCGACAGGTTCCAAACTTCCAGCCTTTAAGTGTGAACTCAATGCCAAATATGGTCACGTCTATTACCAATGAACCAGGTTTCATCCTGCACCACCGAGCAGACAGAATCTACCTGTGATCGGAGATAGGCTCCACGCTCATAGAGATCGTCACTGATGAATTACAGGGGCCCATATTTTTTCAGTTCTTTGCAGTTATTACAGGTTTCTGAAATCCCATTTGAACAATTTAAAAATCCAGCTGGCTTTCCTTAGCGTTTGATGTACTGACCTGCATATTGTCAGAACAGACCAGGCAAACGAAGCAATTTCAGAACAATTTACTATTAATGTAATTCCATTACAATGAAGCATATGAACTAATGGAGAAGAGTCCAAGAGTGCTACTGACCACTGTTCCCGCCCACTGACCACTGTGAATGTTAAATATCCCTTCCATTTGGGCTACTACTGAGAACAATTCTACAAATTATTCTTTTTGTCTTTCGCTTTCATGATTTTTTTTTTTTAATTTTATCTTATCTTTCCATTGTGTCTCTAACAAACACTCTGTTCTGTTCCCCAATTGCAGTGTCATATTACTTCAACATTTATCCCAGCACATTACCATTTTTTTTGTGATACCTTGCCTCACCCAATTCACTATTACACTTGCGTTGTTATAGGCCCATGCTGGTCAGCTGAGCAAAACGGCTGATTATAGGAGTGTGTCACTGGGACTGAGGACGGAACGTCTTGAGATCAAATCAGTTTCCACTGAAAAGGGCACTGGCTGTACACCAGCCCAGTCCAGTAAGGCTGCGGGTCACTGGAGTACAGGAGACAAGACGGCAGCCAACTGGCTGATGGGTCAGTACCACACAGAACCTCTCTCACTCATATGCACACACACAGAGCATTAGCATCTCTGCCTGCTTTTGTCAATCTCAGCTGGCACCCTCGCTTCCCAGCCATGTTCTCAAATATGTCCAACAGGGAGTTGGGACTGGGAAAGATTAGCAAGAGAATTAAGCGAAAAGAGTTCAGCTCAGGATTAAAAAAGGGCTTTAGCCTATGCAGCCCTTGCTGGTCCAGACTCATCAGAGGGAGAGCAGGTCTGAACAAGGGAAAGAACAGTTAGCAGGACCCACAGCTAGGTGGCAGAGCTACTGCCTAGGCCTCAGATCCCAGCTTGGCCTTTAGAAGCACCATCTATTGTTTTGTGCTGTGACAGAAACGACTGTAAAGTAAGCCAGTTCCTCCATTCAGACACCAGGAAGTCAGCTAAGATCCATTTCACCAAATCTCCACACCATTTTAAATAATTAAAATAAAATAATTTAAATAATTCAGCACTAGAGTTTGTCATTATGTTTCGCAGCCATGTGAAGAATATGCAAGACCTTTAGTGTAAAAGCATCCTCAAATATATCGGTAGAAGAATTCAGTGGGAATTCCAATAAATGCTCGACAGCGTCACTCGTCACTCGTCAGGAGGAAGTACCCAGTAAACAGAACCGGCAGTTTCTCTATGACGACGTACAAAGGTCATGGGTGTGATAATAGAAAATAAAAAGAAAAACAGAACTTCATTCAGGGAAAATGCACCTCAAGTCATGGGAGGGGTGCGTGGCATGACGGAGACTGCTACCCAGACTGACCTATGGCCATCCTCGCTGGGATGTTCAGCAGGGTGTGGAGCCCGAGACAAGCAGACATTAAAGGAATGCTGACATCTTCAAGTGTAACTGCCACATGACATTGTGTTCGACTTACAGCTAAGTAAAGCACAGACCGCCACCATGAAGACACCCAAGAACATTTAGCTGCTTTTGTTTGTAAAGACCCTGTAATAGGCCTCTAAAAACCCAGCCCCAAGTATTAGGACATCCCAACGTCCCTTTATGTCACATTAAGTTAGCAGCCTCTCAGTCCTAAGGCCGTCCCCTGCGTCCTACATCTCCATACATACCTAAACCTGGGGGAGACATTCAGCAAGGAATGAAGGTAACGAAATCTGACAAGACATCGGATGTCTCTTCCTACATTTGGGGAAAATGTGCTCTTTGGGAATTTCTGCATAACGAGAAACTGCCACCTTAGCAAAACACATGTCAAGAGGCTCATAAGGCCTGTGTCCAAGCTCCCGTTCTGCTAGAACAGCACTTGTCTTCCCTCCCACCCTTAGAGTTTGCCTGAGTTTATGAGTTTCCTAAACAAACCCTTCAGCTAAAAGACCGAACACATATAGACGCTGCAGGACAGGAAACACCTATATATAGATGTATACGAACTCAGTGCAGCACTTCAAAAGTAACTGAGACATAACCGTCTTCGGTGTTCCTGAAATAAAGGATCTGACCAGTGGAACTTTTCCACTAGCATACAGGAACGGAGCCCTCCCGCAAAGAGAGCCTTTCTACAGCACGGCTCTGGCCCGCTTCGGTTTTCCACTGCAGACGAGTCGGCTCGGTAATCATAAAACGAAGATGTAAAACTGCAGGGACACTTATTTAATGCTACATAGGGCACATCATGAGTTCCTATGTGCAAATTTTCTAGCGCATCTGTGAGAATCGCCGTGTTGTTAGCATTAAATGCTAGCGGAATTAGCATTCAGTTGTGATGTGTGATACTACAAATAATGACCAACATGTAGAATATTCCTTTCGAATAATGAATGCATACTGACGTAGACCATTCCTACTTCTCTGCATTTTGACAATGAAAAGCCTTCAGCTCGCGGCACGGCTCAGGTACCGCTCGGTTCTGGATGGCAGTGGAAAAGCGCCAGGGGTCAAATGTTCACAGTGTGGCCCATTAATGCAAACTTGAGATACTAGAGGCAGAAAAGGTACAAAGTCAGCACAGTAACCTGGGAGGAGCAGAAAGAAATGCTGCTGTACCGGGTTCCTGTAGACAGACTGGTCTGACTGCTCTACGGCCTTCCAGGTGGGATGAGGTCCAAGTAGGCATTTCACTAAGAACATCTGGTGCTAGGTTTGAGGGGCAGGGTAACTACATGTGTCTCATAAACCGGTAACAATTATAAAAAGATTTACCAGAGCCATAGTTTAAAAGTCACACTAAATAATTAAAAACAAAGTATCTGTCAAATTAATAATTAAACACGTTTGGGTTTAATTCAGAAATTAGTTAATTCAGAAAATGTTCTTTCCATGTAACAGGGTGCTCTACTACAGCACCGGGTGCCACTGTGAGTTACAAGCCTCAAAATGATGGCTGCCAGGGTCACATGACCACCTTGTTCCCAGGGACAGAACCTCGAAATGGCCCCCGCAGCAGTCTGTGGCAGTGCTCTGCTCGCATTCAGCAGAAAGCGCGGCCTCAGTACACAAAGCAGCAGGAAGGGGTGAGAGCTGGCGGAGGCCGGCCCAGGCAGCGGGACATCCACACACTGTTGCCAGGCTACAAAACCACCACTTCCTTCTGATTGGCTGCCCTCGCCGCGTGCTGCAAAGCGGTGCGGCAAAGTTTTCAACTTTACTGCCATGTCCATGCACTGCTTGCCACATCACCGTGCGGCCGGCACACTGCCGCATTTCCGCCCTTCAGATTTACCCGCGGTGCCCAGATCAACCTTGTGCGGCCTTTCGGGTGGGAGCTAAAGGCAAGGAGCAGAGGGAGTGAGGAAGGATCTCTGAACGGCTAGTGGGCTCACCGACTGCCTGCTGACATCACAATGCCAGAAAACAGCCGAGTGCATCCAAAGCTTTCCAGGCACTTCCAGCCTGGGGAACTAACGCTCACCAGTGGTTTCCCCTCCAATTATGGTCTGTAGCCATTTAATTACTTATGCATGTTTTTTAGTCTATTTTTCTAAGTGAAACTTTTCCCAAACACCCCTAAGAGGGAACACTATCCCACATTTAAAAATCTATTTCATTAGAAAGCCATGTACTCCTTGGACGAGCAGAGGAGGGTGGAGCCAAACACCTGGGAAAATAGGGGGGTGATTCTGTCTCACCTTTTGCCAGCTTGTCAGCCAGTATAGCAAACATTTTGGGGGTGGGTACAAGCCAGGCCTTCTTCAAAACAGCCCCCCCCCCACGCACACACACACACACACACACACACACACACAGGAGCATGCTGAATGGTGAGATACTCAATCCAGATAACAACTGGCCAACCAAAAAATTAAACCAAAAAAATGAACGGAAACGCAGGCCAGTGACCATCTCGCAGGCTGGCAGAGGCAAACAAAGGAGCCTTTCTGGAGCGGTGAGAGAAGTCAGAGAGGGCTGGGGAGTTTACCAGCGTCATACAGGAAACACTGTTCAGTAATATTTTCAGCTTTTCACTGCAAGCAAGTGACCCAGAGCAGCAGCCTGAATTAGATGGACAACAACTAGAATATCTAGACATTATTAAAACAGCAATGCTATTTGCCTTGACAGTATAATACAAGACATTAAGTATTCACAAGCTAATAAGATGCCCAAGTCCCGGCTAGTCCAGCGTAAAACCCCATCCCTGACGCTGTGTTTAATTTTCCGGGCTCGGTGAACAGACGTGCTGGAGTTATCCTTTCCTGATAGCGGGGGGGGGAGTCACTGGTATGGAACTCTGCCGCCTGAAGGATGACCATATATGGTCATTGTTTTAGGGCTCTGGAGGCAGAAGGAAGCAGGGAACACAGCAAAAATGGGTACAGACCAGCACTGGACACCAATGGTGCTTTTCCACTGTCATACAGGAACCGACCTGTACCTGAGCTGTGCCACAGGTACAGCACGGATCCAGCTTGCTCCGGATTTCCACTGCAGAAGGGTCGCCTCTGTAAAGGCGTTGCCTAGTGTGGAGAGTGAAAGTGATGTAAAACTGAAGAAACGCTTATTTACTGTTTACACGGATCACATAATGATTTACTTTGTGCAATTATTATTTCCTCTAGCATTACTGTAGCTGTTGTTCAAGTGTCAAACGCAAGTGTAATTTGCATTATGAATCCTCTCTATTTGGCTGTTCTATAGTACTTTAAGTTGGATGATGGAAATTTTCAAGTTCTGAGTTTTCGGAAATGCGATGTGTGTTACTACTAATAATGAATAATATGTTGAATATATGTTTTTTTCTTCAGAAAGTCCAGAGACAGAACCCCATTATCTCCGTGCATTTCAACCAATCAGATGGTGAGGCAACAAGCTCCGTCTGGTCGCGCTTTCAGCCCTGCTAGTAAGCAGGACCGTGTGAGCACAGTTACGGCTTGGGTACGGCTTGCATACTTTGCAATGGAAAAGCATCGGTTCATGGTACAGGCCGGGTAAGGCTAAGCTATTGGTGGCAGAGGAAAAGCGTCAACTACAAACCAAAACACTGTTGCCTACAGGATAAGTGAGCAGCCATACCAGTTGCCTTCACACTCATGAGAGCCTGAGAGTATCTGGAAACTACAAACCAACAGCCTAGAAATATTAAGAAAACCAAGATGTCACATTGAAGTAAAGTGAAACCGATGGATTTTCCAGGTTCCCAGGACGCAGGGCAGTACAGAGACATGTGTCATCGTTGACGCTCATCCTTCCAGAAGGCTTTAGAAAGATCCTTCCTCTTCCACAGGGATTTGTACAGAAGATGCAAGCTGCTTCAAACACCTGGAAACTAAACAGACTTCAAAGCACACCAAAATGTAACAACAAGCAGTAACAAAAAAAAAAAAGAAAGAAATCTGTCCCCTTGTTTTTCCAAGAGATTTCCATACAAGCTGCCAAAGCTCTGTGGAAACCTTCCCCAGAGTGTTTGGTAAAGAGCATGCCACAGGTCTAGCACCCCCCACCCAGCCCCCCAGCTAGCTGGCGACGTGCCAGTTAATGCAGCTGGAGCAGAGCTGAGAAAAAAACAGGCCTGGACCCTTTCAGTATACATATACGGGACTACGGTGAATTTCCATCATGGCAGAGAGAGGCTGGGGCAGGAAAGGTCAAAATAAATAGACAAATCACCCCCCCCCCCCATCCCTTTCACAATCGACCGGTACCATGTGGGGATGGAGCGACACGAGCACGCGCGAGTGCACACGCACACGCACACAGTTTCACAAGAAGGGCCTTTGTTTTCTACATAGTGCCACTCTCCTACAGAGACAGCTATCAGCTGCAAGAATTCCAGAAGTACTGCTCCAGGGCACCCTAACCTGAGCATGCCTCCACAACGGACACCCCAAGACCCGGTCCCATGCATCTCACCGCTCGTCTCCTTCTTGCCATAGCTGGACACATTAGTGCTCAAAGAAACCATCAGGAGCCATTTTGTTTTTCTCCAAGGGGACGCCGACAATAAATCTTTCAGCAGCTATGGTAAAAATACTAAAATAAATTCCACAGGCATGGCACAGCATCACAGAGCAGCCTAACAAACCCTTCACAGAATTACACCTGATCTGCATTTTCCATTCTTCTTTGGTCCGAGTCCAGTCCTCCTCGGCCGTACAATGCCAGTGTTGTTTCTTAAACGGGGAGGCATTTGGGAGCAGTGCAGGCAACCTATACGGTTAGTTTTCCCCATATAAGGTGGGCCCGTACTGTCATTTAATGCTACGCAGCTAAATCCTAACACAGACATATCCTGCTTATTTTATACATACAGGTAGAGGACGGCTGAAGGACGCTAAACCCACCTAGCACTCAGGTCCCAAAGAAAACAAGCACTAACACAGCATCTGCACAGACTCGCTGAAACTCTGGCCTCACAAAGTCTCCACAAAGTGCTTAAAATTGGTGCCCAGGACAACGCTGCTTCTCGCAGAGGCTGCACAGGAATCAGCAGCATTGGGGGCGAAAAATCAGGCAAAAGCTTCGTGCCAACCATGAGGCTGCGACTGCCAGTCTGTGCTGACTTCCGCCCATCTCAAAATCGGCATCTTCCTCGATCATTTTATTTTCCAAAAACACTGCTTCCACTCACGAGCATTATGCAAATATCATCGATGTCAATATAAAACATACTTCCGTGCATTTTTTTAAAGTCGATTTATCCATTACGGGTTTTATCTGCTTAGTAATCATGTTGTTTAAATAATGGACCTTCTTGCAATGATAGATGCTTCAGAAACACCTTAGGCCACATTTCTTCCAGGAACACTTTCTGTCCCTCTGTTGAAATGGTTTTACTTGACACTAATGGATGCTCTGTTCTCATACCAGTTCCTGCTAGATCCCTCTGGGTGATATACATACTTGCGTAGTTTTTCTTATGTTAGGTTCTAAGCAGCGTGTTTCCACAACTATCCTACACTTCTTATGTATTATCCGCCTCACTTGTAAGCTGCTTTACACAAAATGTAAATAAATGGAAATAACGAATATAAGCCATCATCCTAAGATTTAACCCTAAAGCCATTTGATTAAAAAAAACAAAAAAAAACCTTTAATCAGTAGACTGCTTGCTGCTGTAAACACAGATAAGAAGAGGTTTGTTATCAAGAACCAGAACATTTCTCCTTTGTTAATTACTGTGCATACATTAGGGAACATCCAAACTCAGCCAACACATTTCATACCATTCAGTAACACAGATACAGATCTCTGGCCCTAATAAGGAGTAGTTTCAGAACATTATCAACACACCAATCAAAGGATACCCCACCAAACACTCTCAGGAGCACCGCTTCACCATTTCCTGAATTTGATCCTAGCAATTCTTGTGGTACCATCAGCACTGTGGGCCAAAGGCACAGACACAGAACACTAGCTAACAAAGGCAGTACTGCAATCTGGAGCCAGTTCATGTATCACAAAATGGTTTCCTTCAGTTCACATATTGCCCAGGCTTACCTGTCGCTTGATGACAGATTATACAGAAGGGAAGGATGCGGTTCTACTTTTAAAGTGATAGCAGGTTATGTTTGGCCCAAGACACTGTAAGCCTTCAAAACGGCACCTACCATACAATTTAATGATGGAAATAGTCCCTGGCCAATGAATTAATCATAAAACCTACAGCAACATTAAGCATTACGTAAGTATGGAGGTTACGGTCATATACAATTAACAGTAACATTACTGATGTTCACTTGGCTTCTGAAGGCTAAATTTAATTTTCCAGAGTTCATTCCATAACAGCAGAGGACAAACCTAATTTGGAAACCAAGGTTAAATCTACATGGTAACATCACAACATTATCTCCAAACTCAAATTTAGCCTGCCGGATAAGTCTTTGTTTTGAAAGTCTAGATACTCAATGGGGCAATATTATTAATAATAATAATAATAATAATAATAAAAACAGCCTTAGAGCAGCGTGGATGAGCAGCGGAGGTTAACCTGGTGAGCAGCTTGAAAAGCGGGCTCTGCCAAAGGCGTGGGAGGGGCTGCAGGCCGCCAAACCTAGAGCCGGTTATTTATAACGGGACAGAGCAGTGCAGCTGCAGACCCCCTAACATTAAGACAGCGGCTGTGATGAGACACCGAGCATAGCAGCAAAGCCCCAAGAGGTGACCCTCAGTGACGGCCTCCATGACATTTTATACTCCGTCAGAAACTTTCTTCAACAGAACGATTTCAGCACATTTTCCTGAACTTGATGAAAAAGCAACGTGGTGACAGCTCATTTGAACCGGAGAGTTTTTAGATGAAATAAACAAGCAAATACATCATCCTGGCCCACGTGGCAGACCCATATCAGAAAATTAGATTAGAGTTCTGATGTCATCCTCCCCAGTCAACAACAGCGACAGCAGCAGCAAAGTCTGCACCACAAACAAAGCCTTCAAATAGTCTCCACTCGCCCACGACCATTAGCAAGAAACCGAGAATGGGGGGTGGGTTTTTGGGGTCACTGCTGAAAAGACAGTAAACATCTCCCCCCACACTGCTTGACTCTCCAAAGCCCTCACCACAGAAAATCACCAGCACAGCTGTTCCAAAGACCAGAGCATCTCTCATTCATACCAAGGAATAACCAAACTGCCGGGATCTGTGTCGGTATTAAATAAGGTAGCAGTAACTGCACAAATCTCACACAAAGAAAATATTATGCTGCTTTTTTTTGCCTGACACTGTAAAACAGCATTTCCCCAACCCTAACCCAACCGATCCACAAAACATGCTGTTTTGCCCTTCATCAATCAGGAACGACAATCATTGAACAAGATTCAAACCAGTATTGACGGTGTGGTGCGTAAGTAGGTGACACTGTAGCCATGAATTTTAATCCTGCCCTCTCTCTAGCATTTTTTTCCCGGGTGGGTTCTCTTCAATATGTGCACCGATGTGCCTAAGCTGGACTGGGATCTGACCAATGTGTGCCCTATACTTCCTGGGAGAGCAATCAAGGTCACTGCTACCCTGCACTGGATATTATTGACATAAATGACAATAATATTTCGTACATAGAGTTATTCAAGGACTACAAAAAATAATGTCTAAAAACTAATAAAATAAAAAAATCCACAAAAAACACATATGCTCCTTAATTTGCCAAGACCTCTGTGAGGAACTCAATTTAATCAGTAAACAAACAAAAAGTTGTAACTTTAGTACACAAACATACAACTGACCTAAAGCTTTAAAACATGAGCATAATGAGCTAACTGTCAAACAATACAATGTTTACCCTCCTTACATGCATACTGCCATATGTCACTATACAGTCATACACTGTGTCTACTGCAATGTCACAATCATATCTGAGTTTCCCTTAAAGCTCATCAACAAAATATGACAGATCAAAGCTAGGAGAATGAATGACTAGTACTGGACTGCAATGCACAGTATTAATAGATGCTTTCCCACTGCAGGAACCTTTTTAGTAACCAGAAACTGTGTTTAGGAACCAGAAACTTCTGTTGTTATCCCACCACAGGAACTTGGCTTGATTCTAGTTCCTGAACCAATGCATTTTGTCATGTTTTTTCAGATAGGGGATCGAATAAATCGACATTTATCCAGCACTGTTTTGGGCTGGAGATGTAGCTTCAACTGAAAATACGTGTGAAGACTAACCTGCAAGTTTTTTTGAGTCACCCGTGCTTCATTTAGCACACAGTTCATGCTATGTGGCGAGAAGGTGACACACAAAAGTGGCCAAGAGCTACAAAAGTTCCCGGTCAAGACTGGCCAGGAACTTGAAAACAGTGCGTGGTGGGAAAGAGCCTATTGACCAGACAAGCTAATCCGGGTAAATGTACATGACGGATAGCTACCTTTGATTTCCCACAAGTTCGCAATTTGTTGCATAGGAAAAAGGAGAAGAGCAATCAGGCCTACAAGCAGACAGCTGTAGCTGCTGACATTTAGGGAGAAAGCAGGCAGAGGTTCACGCAGGCTGAGCAAAACTCTGAGGAGGACAAACCTTGAGTGACCAGAACAAACACCTCACATCAACTACATATACAATAATCTATAAGCACACGCTGCAATTTCGTCAAAGGGAAGAATATGAAATATACAGACATGCAAAGTATCTTACTTAAAATTATTCAGAATGAAGTCTATCGAACCCCTGAGTAATGCTTTACGCAAAATATTTCATCACGCAATAGTATATTTACATTCTGCAGGTTTTTATTCATCCCTGACGCCGGCAATATCCAGACATCCCGGTGGTCTTGAGTGGCTAACAAACCATAAACCTAGAGACGAGCAATCGAGATAAAGGCAAGCAAAAATAGAAATAAAAAAAAAAAGATCTGGCGGCTGACTGTCCCCTTCGCTTCCCATGCAATTTTCTTTGTCTAAAACAGTATTCCAAGGTGACACAACCCCCCCCCCTTCCCAGAGCTGGACGTGGGATCTCCGTGGGGCTGTCATTCCCGGCATCTCAAAGACCGATCCTGGGAACGTACCGGACGGCCACGTAGACTGACCGTTTAATCATCCAAAATGTCGCAGCTGCCTCCCAACCTCGTCTTCACACAAACTTCGCGGCAGCATTCGATATGGGTGACTCGTTCTAATGTTACATTGTTGTGTCACAATATATGCAGCCTAATCACATTTAGTCAACGAAAGAGCAGAATCAGTTGTAAACTATGAGTATACTATACCCACGTAGTTTGACATAATATTTTGTAGTACGGAAAACATAGAGTGAGATAAATATCTACATTTCCCTAGGGTAAGGCATAGCTAATGAGTGGACTATACACTTGCCTAACTAAGGTAAATAAATAAACAGATGTCCGGTGCACTTCTTTTTTTTTACCATCTACTGGTTTAATAAAGTGCTGTCCGGACTGTCTTCGTGTTACCATTTTCAAACTAGTGTGACTAAAGCTCGCCATACTGGGTTTGGCTGTCAGCTAATCGGTTAGCGATCAAATTCCTGAACATTCACGGAGCCCGACAGCAGTGGGGGCGGTCGGGCCGCTCGGGCACCGAAGGACGCCGCCGCCGCTGTGGCCGCGACGCCTACAGGGTTCCGCGTCGCCTCACACTGCACGGTTCGGGTGCTCAGTCCAGCCGAAAGCCCGCTTTTCCTTAAACGTCCCAAGGACGCCGCCTTTATTAACGCTGAAAGGGAGATTGAGAGCGCTGAAGGCGGGAGACACGGTCAAGAAAGGCCGGCACCGAGCCTCCCCGAGCCCCCCCTGTTGCGACATGTGCCGGTGTATAGCGTGAGCCATCTGCGGTGTCATACATACAAGTCGAGTCACCCACCTTCCAAAAGCCTGGAAATAAGCGAATCGACGTCCAGCTCCCCCTCCGCCATTATCCGTCGGCGAGTCGCGAGGTCTCTCGCTCAGTGCCGCCTCGCGCAGCTCCGCCGCTGACTCAGCCTGGCCGCCCGCCTGCCAGCCAGCCCGCCGGCTCCTGGGTCCCGCCGCCCGCCCTCGAAGGGCTTTACTACGTGCAAAGTAACAATTCTGTAGCCAGTTAGGGTTAGAGTTCTAACTTTTCTAAAAAATATCATTTGGGAGTTTTAATTATTGTCGGATTTATGTAGATGTGTGCAATATCATCTCCTTCGTGACGATTCTAAGGTTAATTGTGGCTGTGCGTCAAAGGTAATTATGTGTGACAAAAACAGAAAAATTTTACAAAACCATACATTTGTTTAAATAGGGACTTAAGAGAAAATCTCGTGACTACTCTTGAGTTTTGAGAATGTCACTTCCCTGATTCTTTCTTAATTATTTTTTGCCGTTGCCTCATTTGAACTGCAATTATCTTTAAAAATTCTTCTAGTTTGTGAATCGCACAAAATCAAGAAAATTGAAGAAAATTGCATTTTTGTTCCTATATAGGTGTTATCAGTTGACGTAAACGTAATAGTCTGTATAAAAAGACGCTTGTTTCCCATTGCATTAAGACGGGTGTCCTTGGAATGTTAAGTTATAATGGCAAAAAGTCGAATTCAAAAATTGCATTCAACCACCTCCCAACTGTATATCCTGGCCAGGATCACGAATAAACGAAAAATAAATTTCACGCTATATTTTCCGAACCTACACTAAAACCTATTCTGTCTGAAACCAGAACTTATTCTCAACGACAGAATGGAGTCTGATTTTTATATTTAGAACATGCTTAATTTTGCCCCAAGCAATAAGAAGTTAGAATTAGAATCAGCATCCAGCAGCCCCTGGGCCAGTTGGGGTTATCGGCCGCTTAACACCTCAACGGTCATGTTCTTACTCGGCTTCAATTTCCTGGGAGTGCCCCTGTGACATAACAAGCGGCAACAAAACGCAATGCCTATGATTCATCAGCAAAGCTTCGAGATACATTCACATTCACATAGAAAGGCAACTTATTTAGTAAACATGCACATATTTCTATATATGTATGCAGGGGTGCCGTTTGGAGGTGGGGGAGTAAGGGCCCCTGGGTGACTGGGGTCCTAAAAAGTTTGGAAAATAACTGGATTGAGGGGGGCAATATGATATGCCTTCATTGGACCCAAAATCTTTAGCAATTCCTCTGTATTTATGTAGTATGGGGCAAGCATATATCACAAGAGTGCAGACATGAGTACCGGATACACCGTCAGCCCTCCCGAAAAAAACGTCTAGTCATAGCGCGCTCGCAAAACCTGACGGCAGCTCAGCTCCAACGCAAAATATTGATGAAGTAGAAGCGCTGAATAATGCCCTCTAGTGGCTTGTTCCTCATCTTGTGGGCTTCACTACAGGGGGCTAGATGAAATACGGAATAGACAATAAAAGGTCAGCCTGCAACACAGTTTGCAGATTTCCGGACCGGAATTGGAGAACCCTGTTGTACATGGTTGTGTTGTCAATAAAGAACTCTTGAGTCTATTATGTCCAATGAGAACTTAAGTCACACTTTGCGCTCTTTACTTTTTCACTTCTACTTGAAATACTGTAGCACAAGTCCCCTGCTGGGATCCTGGATCATTCTTCTAGAAGTAAAGCTTCCAGTTCTTTGAGGGATGATGGTGCTGGAAATATCCTTTGCATTCTGTGCTCCAGAACTTCCCATGCAGGTTCAGCGCTGTTTGGATCGGAAGATCAGCAAAGTCATGGGCTTTTTTCTGGTCGTCAAGAAACGCCCATTTTTTTTTTACCGTCTTGGAATATGGAACCATCATGAGAGAATTGTGTTTGGGGTGAACCTGGTCCTGCAAAATGGCCTCAAATTCCTTGTTGTTATAAGGTCAGGGAGAGACCTAATGACTATCAGGAGATGACCACCCGTGGGCCAATCATCATTATCTCCAAATATATTCACATCTGAATGTATAAAAATGGTGGGAAATGACTCATCAATCTATGAGTTTGCACCTGTTTTACTCAGGGGCTGCAGACTTTGTATACTCTTTTCATTACAGTGTGCATCAGCCCTGCCAGGGGTGGATTAATGAACAGATTTACCTAGGCTGTAGCCTAGGGCCCCACAGTGATCCAGGGGGCCTACTGGCTGTCTGCTTCTTTATAATCACTGTTCTTTTTAATGATTCTTTTTTGGCCATTTACTTGTTTGTGGCTTGGTGATGGGTTAAACGGAACAGGGAGACCATTTATTAAATGTATCTTACCTTTGCTGCTCATTTTATGCCATTGTGTATTTTCTGGTATGTGTGTGGTTGTTGGAACTGGGTCACAAATATACCAATTGGGTTATGTTATAATTTCACAGTACATACTCTTGGCGTTTAGCAGCTATTCTGTTAAGTGACAGTATGTCCCTGTATCCATCTATCCCAGACACCGATCCCTCCCCAGAAGTTCCGCGAGTCTCCTGCAAATTAACACCTGCTCCCTCATACCTGCAAATGATGTGCAAAGACCCAGAAATCCATCTTTTTTGCCATCCAGCCAGAATTAGACTTGGGTGGTATACAATTTTCAATACTGTCATACCATTCATACATTATACTATGGTATACGGTATTTCACCTGTATTTTGAAAAGCAACGCTATTGCAGCATTTTCAGATTAAATTTTCTGAGCAGGCTCCCTCATCCTGCCTCCTGAAATCAGTATGCCTCGGATGTCTGCTGTCCAAGGGTACTGATGCAGTTTGTCAGTGTTTGGTATATGACATTCAATTCTATCCAATTCAGTTTTATTTGTATAGCACATTCTCACAGCATTACACTATCAGAATCAGAAATTTTATTGTCATTATCTCAAAGTGCTTTGCATTATCCCTGCCCAAAGCCCCCAGTGAGCAAGCCAGAGGTGACATTGGCAAGGAAAAACTCCCATCATGATTTTGCATGTGTGAATATTTAAATAACCAAAATAACTTTTCAACATCATCAAAAAATGGCCGAATTATTGAGGAATTTGAGGAAGGAATGACAACTCAAACGCGAGTAAAATCCCGACCACCTGTACTGGATACCTCTCTTGAGAATATTGATTTGTGGTTAGCCAGCGGTGTCACTGACCTTGCACACGTATTTCGGCCAGAATTCTCTAAGAGATGGGTCATTTTTCTTCATGCTAAATTGCGCATCATTTCATGAGATTAGAGGCAGAAGTCTTTGGGTTTGTTACCGCACTGCCACACCCGGGGGCGCAAGGAGCTCGTCTCGAGTCTTTTCCTTTAAATTGCGTCATCTGGGTATTTCCGCGCTCTCGAGGCCGTGCGGCTTCTCGCTCACGGCTCGTGGGTGGTGGCAGGGGAGGTGAAAGTGTAAAGGCTAAGCTAACTAAGCTAATTAGCTACACGAAGAAAATAACGAATTGCTTATAAACAGGCGCTTGGGGCGGCGAGGGGAGCGCGAAAGGGCCTGTTTTTTCGTTCTTGATAGAAGACACAGAGACTACTCGCTTTCAAGTTAACCGAGGAAAATAAAAGCAAAGAAATGGATGGTAAGTTAGGAAGTATGCGAGCTAGCTATCAAAAAGCAAGTACGTTTCGGGTGTTACTCGTCTTTTTGAGGGGAGGGGGGAAACCCAGTCATGTTTTCATAACCATAACACTGAAATTTCTTATTCAGGAGTTTTGTCATCAAGAAAAACATTCCTAGACCCATAATGAGGAATCCCACACTTTGCCGTAGCTGATGCTGAATACGAAGATTGTGCTTGCTATTGAGCCATTTGCAGATATTTCTTTGGCTGGGATTCGCTTATAGATGATTTATTTTAGTTGCTGCAAATAATTTTGGTAAAACTTATTAGGAATAACATGGCATGAGAGTCACAGGATATTTTAACGTATGAATTGCTGGTAGCGTTTACGCTCGCTAGGTGGCTGGGTCGCTGCTCGGTCCGTCTCGCCACCTTAGTTTAATGCCCAAACTGGTTAATTTATACATATTTAACATACAGACTCTATACTTATTTGCAGCTTTTCGTTTCTGTGCCGTTTACAATGTAAACGAAAGAGGGTCCCATCGCCATATCCGACGACCTTGGGGTTAAAATAAACACTGACCGGCACACATGGGCACTTTCGTGTCCATATATTGATCATGTACGTCAAAGTTTTCGCATTTCCTTTATAATAGAAGGTCATCCTTCACATATTGTAGGACGATTAACTGGTCAGGTCGTCTTGTATCACCAAACCATCGTATAATTTACCGAAGGTAATTGGAAGTAAAACTTTGGCTTCTGTATTCATTCGTTTTGTAAGCATGTTCGCGGACAGACTTGTTTAAACATATTCATCTTATAGTAGTTCATTTTCAACATTTATCTATTGTGCTACCACTAGCTGTAAAAATAATAATAATAACCTGGTTTTCATGTTTCAGATTCAGCTCTTGAGCCGTGGCTTCACTTGTTGCTCGTTACCTGTCTGTTTTATCCAAAGCGGCTTCCTTGACCTAAGCGTTTGAATTATACCTCACTTACTCCACCGAATACGGCACATTCTCTTGGGACTGGAGCCTGTAATCCTCAAGTAAAATCTTTTAATTATGGGGGGGGGACTAAAAAAAACGGAATAACAGAAATTGTGCAACTTTGAAAGACCAGGCAAATTTATCTTGTGCATTTATTTTGCCAAAGGCATTGAGTGTTCTGTAGGTTGCATTTTCCATTTGTGGGTGGGGGTTTGTACATGACCATAGGATACTTAAATGGGTTAACCTGTATGCTGTCTTTACCAGTTATATAGTTTGTCTGCAGCATAATAATGAAAAGGTCATACTAAACAGGTAGCCTTGGGGCTTTTAGTACGATCGTGTATGTCTGGTTTGCTTATTGTATTTCTACGGATAAGTGTTTATTGAAATGGATTGACATATATCTGCCGATAGGTAACGGCTGAATGCGCATCATCTATTTGAGTGTTTTCCCAACCCGGTCTTTAGGGACCCAGAGTCAGTCCCTGTTTTTGCTCCATCTGAGCTCCCTGCCAGATTCCCCACATTCCAGGAGCTGGGAGGGAGCAAAAACATGGTCTGTGGGTGTCTGAGGACTGGATTTGGAGACACTAATATATTCAGTAATTTTGAATTTGGGTTGGGGGAATTTGGGGATATGTGTTAGGGAGGGGGTGTGGCTGCATTCAGATTGTCCTCTGGCCATACAGATTTACAGCTGAAGTATTTATGAAATGAAACTTTTCTTCTCGAAACCTGTTTCGCTACATGATCTGACTTATGAATCAGCTCTTAACAATGCTTGGTTGGCACTGTTAGCACCCGTTTGCTTAATCTTTCTATCAGTGGAATTGGGAGTAAACCACTCCCCATAGCATCTAGTCACAGAACAGAGTTGTGTGTACCATGCCCTTGTGGAACTTTTTCAAAACAGTTTTCTCTCTGATACAACACGGTCACATTAATTTGTGTCAGTGTTGGAGACTCATTAACGATTGATCTGTGTTACTTGTATAGAAGTTTACTCGCGATAGTCATCTGAAAGGCTTTGTTGCAGGTTACTATAAACCTCAAGTCAACACTTTCCGCAGTCGTTGGTTTTCACGGCTTATTTTATACCCTGTTTACTTTTTATAGGTGAATGCTATGAAACGTTTTATGCAATTACGATTTCCATGTTGTGTAATAGGCTCTGCTAGTAATGGCGGTATGAAATAAAGTTCCTGGCTGTCTGTGTTCTGTAACACCAATCCAATTTCCAACTGCTTATTTTAGTCAGGGTTATATGGATTTTTCTTAATATTTTATGCCACTTTGTCATTAACCGTAAGAGTAATACTTGTATTTATGATATATTTGTGTTTATGAAGTGAATCGAATCATTTCACGTGTGGTTGTACTTATTAGATGTTATCTGCCTGTTGCACCTTGAGCAGCTGTTCCCCAGCTGTCCTACATCAGCTGTGGTGTGCATGAACTGTGGCACTAGCACTAATGTATGTCGACATGACTGTCTCCTATTCAGGGAATAGAACACATCAGCTAGTATCGATAGTATGACAAAATAGAAAATGTGTTGTTTCATATTATGCTCTATCATTTACTCCATGGTATTGCAAAATACACTGTTTATGGCAACATTTTTTTTCCATCATTTGGAGTTTGCAAGGTTGCTTGTGTGGAAGTTTTTATTGGACTTTACTATTTGTAATCCACAGAAGACAGTCCACAAATATGTGCTATGATCCAGATATATTTGACTCTCCCCAAATGTTTTTTTTTGTTTTGTTTATGTTGTGTAAAACCATATCCCCAAAAACACAGAACGATTTTTGCACGTGAAATGTGAGGGTCATGTCCTGTCTATTTGTGAATCGCGTTACATTTGTGCATCCCTCATATTGATTTGTGCATTTTTGTCTGGTTCATACCACTGCGGAGCCCCTAAGAGGTCTGGGTGGGAATGTGTTTCTTGAAATTTGTTTTGTGTTCACACGTAGCAGTTTTGCAATCTCACTTCACTTGCCCACTTGTTATTTGCTGCAACGTGACGGCATGGATAAAGCTAAATAGGCATGTCCTGTAAAGTGAGCTTTAAGCATTACACTGCTGGGGACAATGTACACTGTAACTTTAATATTATGTGTTTTATGTGTATTTATTAATAGCTGCACTGTGTCCAGTCACCGCCAGTGACTTTAAGCAAGACAGCTGGGCTGTTAAATGTGAAGTGCACATATACAAACACTGAAATATATTACCAACATTGAAAGATATTACAGCCGGAAAACTGTATATAGAGCGAACTTTACCACAGTGTTAGAGTTAAGGTTTAAACTCGAACCGGCCTTCTGGAATATTTCACTATAGATCCGCATATCCCAACATTCATCATTTAGCATTAATACCAGGGAGGTATAGCTGAAAGGGGGTTTGGGTTTAGATTTTAACTATGACACCGCAGTAAAGTTACCTTTTACATTCAGTTTCTGGCTGTAATATCTCTCAATGAAAGCAAGCAACACCCCATGGTTTTTCATGTTTCTTTATGGTCAAATCTTAATATTTATATTAATACACACTATGTTTGTGTGTCCGTGTTCAGTAGCCCAGCTATCTTGTTTACAATCACTGATTGTAATCAGTGTAATTAATAATAAATGCGTTAAAACCCATAAATGAAAATTACAAATGGGGCATTGTCCCCTACAGTTTAATGCTTAAAGCACACTTAACTGGACATGTCCGTATCGTTTAGGTTAGTTTAGATTAGTCTGATAATTCTTAATTTTTGTAGTTTAATTGGACACTGTACTATTATCATTAGCAATGAAAAAGTATTGCGAGGGGAAAGCAAAACTATTTCAAAATCAACGATTCAGCGATTTGTACACTTCGAAAAGGGTTCTGCATATTTGTGGATCACTTCCTATCTCTCTGTGGATCACATCGCATTTACCACCTCGCTCCTTTTTATTTGCAAATTTTTGTCCAATTCCTGCTGCAGCTGATCTGTAGAAAAAAATCCGTAAATACGAGGTGCAGCCATAATACAGGTATTGTTATCGGGATAAGAGGTTTTGGTCGTATCGCCCAG
The DNA here is from genome assembly GCA_015163995.2 of Mormyrus lacerda. NCBI lineage: Eukaryota > Metazoa > Chordata > Actinopteri > Osteoglossiformes > Mormyridae > Mormyrus > Mormyrus lacerda. The sequence goes on from JAABNX020000055.1 coordinate 1,114,003, forward strand.
CCCTATTCGAGGATATAGATCCGTAGTTTGGTTTAGGGGGTATCTCATTCTTCATATCATGCCATCCAGACATTATACAGTACAGAGGTGTATGGTATTTTGAAACCTTGGCGATTAGCGAATTCACATGAGACATCCACATAAGGGTCAGCAGTTTACAATAACCCAAAAGTGTAGTCTATGGTGTAATTAGCCTGTCGGATTACTTGTTCCCTACATCTGTAAGTCATTTATCGATGTTGAACCAGAAATTAGCCAAAATTGCAGTAGCTGTAAAACAGCTGTTTCTAATATGGGTTTAATGTGTACCCCTGTAAATGTTAAAGACTAGGTTCAGTCTAGGTTACTTTTGTATCAAGTACAGTTTACCATTAAGATTCTGTTTCTCATTAGTAATTTTGTGAAAGGAGGAGCTTTATACATCCCTCATTGAATCCCTCCTCTGTACTTCTAAAGGAAAAGTAAATGCAATAGGTTCTTAAGTTGGTTCCGGTTCAGTGCAAGTTCATTCTTCTAGAATGACCATAGCCTTTTAAAAATGTTTCTTTTCTTTTTTTTTTTTAACGCAGGAATATTTAATTGGACTACTAACAAGGGTGAGTAGCCGGTCATGTGTGTCCAGTATGCTTAAGGTGTTTTTTGGTCAGGAAGCCTTAATATGCTTTCATGAATAGGTGCATAAATAATCATGCGCGAGTTACGTATTGTCTGCTCACACACACATTCGTATATAATTCTCAGTGAGTCATTTGTTGCTAATAGGGTGTTACAGTAACTGCTTTGGTCACATGATGTCCCTTGGAACTGAGAGGCAGAGGTGTGTGTGCGTGCCTTCAGGGCCCCCATTCATTGAGATCATCGAGCAGCCCAAGCAGAGGGGCATGCGCTTCCGGTACAAGTGCGAAGGCCGGTCAGCTGGCAGTATCCCGGGCGAGAAGAGCAATGACAGCACCAAGACGCATCCCGCCATTAAGGTAGGAGCTTTGGGTCCCCATGCCTTCCTAATTCTCAGCGGCCCTGCCAGTCCAAGCTGGTCACTAAATCATTTAAGTTTCATCAACCAGAAATATTATGTAGATCAACACAAACAATGGCTGTGCATTATATGTAACTGTGTGTGTACGTTTCTTGTTTATGACTAAATACAAGCTAGCAGTACAATCTTTCACCTGGGGTGTCCTCCCTCCCCCCAATAAAAAAAAAAAAACTTCCTTAGCCTGCCCAAGTAAATGTACACTAATTAGATTAAATAGTATGCTCTCATTCATTTTCATTAAAATCACCCCCTTCTGTGTCCTGCACCCTGGGATTTTCCATTGGAAGCCATTTCACTCATTGATTTAGGAGGCTGTCAATGTGCTAACCCTCATTACATGGAGTGTAGCTGTGGAGGTGCTGGTGCCCCGTAGCGCAGACCCTGTGCTCGATAGTGCGGTGTCCCTCCAAGCCTCCCAGGTGCTGCCTGTATCGGTTACCTTTCCCCTCTCTGCAGATCCACAATTACAACGGGCCCATCCGCGTGCGCATATCTCTGGTGACTAAGAGCATGCCGTACAAGCCACACCCCCATGAGCTGGTAGGGAAGGACTGCAAGCATGGCTACTATGAGGCCGACCTGCAGGAGCGGCGCGTGCACAGGTACGTGCCGGGGGCTGTGCCATGAGTGCGTCACAGAGTACCACGTCACTTAATGACTGTGACGTCGAAGCAAAGGCATTAACTGAATTTCCCAAGTCTGATAAATCAAAATATTCTTCAGGAAACTGGTTGCTTCACCATTTACAAGGTTTTTCAACAGCTTTGGTATTGCTTCTTAATTTCTTTAATATTCTTTATTGTTCATTTTTAAATATCGATTACTCGCAACCCCATATCGACAACGTGTGTGTATGTATGTATGTATGTATATATATGTATATATATGTATGTATGTGTATA
>JAABNX020000055.1:1116040-1133147 GCA_015163995.2 Mormyrus lacerda
TATGTATATATGTATATGTATATGTATATATGTATATGTATATGTATATATGTATATGTATATGTATATATGTATATATGTATATGTATATATGTATATATGTATATATATATATGTATATATATATGTATATGTATGTATATATATATATGTATATGTATATGTATGTATATATATATATATATATATGTATATGTATGTATATATACATACACACACACACACATCGCAGAAAAATGATCAGTCGTGAAAAAAATCTGAGATATAGCGACTGCTGAACCGTGATATAGCGGAGGATGGAGGATCACTGTATACCTTATGAGTTGAGCCTGATGGCGCTTAGCTGAGCTGTGGGCCAGCCTACGTGCACTGATGAAGCTCTAAAAAGGGCAGGGGGGGGGACCAAGAAGAAAACAAGCAAGAAAGCAGAAACTTGCAGGTACAGCAGCCAGGGATACAATGTGCACCCCTTTGGGACATAGAGCACAAAGGTGATCTGGGTAGAGAGACTGGTTTGCTCTGCATGGGCCTTTGGGAAGGTAGTGACAGATCTCATGATCGTAAGCTTATAGAGGCAGCTTCCAAAGTAGAGCTTCCTGTTTTCAGAGCCCTAAAGACAATTGTAGGTTAAATTGTGCTCCGAAGCCCTCTGGCTTTTAGGATGGTGAATCCTCAGGGGGTCCTGACCGCCGTCCCATTTCCTCAGCTTTCAGAACCTGGGTATCCAGTGCGTGAAGAAGAAGGATGTGGCGGAGGCCATTTCCTACAGGCTGATGACATTCAACAACCCGTTCAACGGTGGGTGTAACGGTGACCCCAAGCACCGCTCAGTGATGGTCATCTCAGCCTTTCTCTTCCTCCATTTCCCCTCTCGTTCTCTCGCTAAACCTGCTGACCTAAACTTTCTGTGTCTCTTTCTCTTATCGTTTTTTTTTTAATTATTTTTATTTGAGCAGTTAAAGAAGCTGACATCTGGGCGGATGAGTACGACCTGAACACGGTGCGCCTGTGTTTCCAAGCTTCCATCCCCCTGCCCACTGGGGAGTACTGCGCTCTTCAGCCTGTCGTTTCTGAGCCCATCTATGACAACCGTGAGTTGGCCTGGGAACCGGTGGGCCGGCCTAAAACCAGGGAATGTGGCTGTGCATTCTGCATAAGCCATGTGAAATTAACAGACCCCCCCCCCCCCCACAGGAGCCCCAAACACGGCCGAGCTGAAGATCTGCAGGGTGAATAGGAACTCGGGGAGCTGCCGGGGCGGAGATGAGATCTTCCTGCTGTGTGACAAAGTTCAGAAAGGTGAGGTGGCCATGGGCGTCTCCCCCAGGTGTCAGGTGACACATAGAAGTACCTCAATAGGAAAATAGATCTGGGATGCCACTGCCCCTCCCCCGATCAACTTGGGTGATGGGTGTGCAGGGAACATGCTATGTGGCGAGAGCACGACTGCAGGTACCCAGCTCACCAGTAGTACAGTGGCAGTCAAACGTTTGGCGACACCCACCCATAGGAAGGTCTGTGTGTGCTATTCTCTACATTTCAGAATGATTATGAAGACGGCAAAGCTGTAAAATAACACATGGGATTATGCACTGACCATAACTGTGTTAAATAAGATTCATTTGTTGGGGGGGGCAGCTCTTTCGGTTGGATTTCCGAAGGTTGCCGGCTGACCCTGCTTTCTCCTCTACGCCTGCTTCACGAGCTGACCCCCCCCTCCCCCCCAGGGATGGGTTCCCCAGCTGTCCTGAAGGAGGTCCCATTTATATGCTGAGCTCCCATTGGGTGCTTTTCCTTCACTCTCTGGTCACTCCGCCAAAACCATTTCTGCTGTGGCTAGCTCAGGTAGCCAGGTCATTCCTCTCCCTGTCCTTTGTAGGCAGCTTGCCGTGTCCAAACTTTTGACTGGTACTGTATGGGGTTAACTGTAGTTGCTCCTCCCTTGTACTGTGTCAGGCTCACCAGTTGGATACATCTACCAGGTTAGTTAAATATTTGCTTAATGGCAGCCAATATAAATATTCCCCAAGATGTATAAATGTGTGTTGGTCCCCCTTCCCCCACACACTAAACCCGTCTGTCTGCACGCAGAGGATATCGAGGTGCGCTTCTTCCGGGACTCCTGGGAGGGCAAGGGCTCCTTCTCCCAGGCGGATGTGCACCGGCAGGTGGCCATCGTGTTCCGCACGCCGCCCTACAGCAGCACCGACCTTAACAGTCCCATCCCGGTGAAGATGCAGCTGCGGCGGCCGTCCGACGGGGAGGTCAGCGAGCCCATGGACTTCCAGTACCTTCCGGCAGAACCCGGTCAGAACCGTTTGCACGATGCTCATGCTTCATGTGCATATAGCTATTTATAGTGAGAGCACGCCGTCTTTTACATGGGTTACATCAAACGGGATACGCCTGTCGTAGCGCATATGTTTTTAGGTATATTTGCATAGGTATTTAGCCCTGTAGGCCAGGGGTCTCCAACTCCGGTACTGGAGAGCTACTATCCAGTAGGTTTTCTATCCTACCTGGCTTGTGATGAGCCACAGCTGTTTTTGGGTAAATACTCTTCAGTTTCATTTACATTTTTCGAATGTATATGGAAAGTGAAAGTTAAGGTTTCACGACTCAGTTCAGGGTGAGGAAATCGATGGTGCTGCCTTGGCGAAAACCCAACCCGATCCGACCCGCAGTCTCCTCTTGTGGCTCTGCAGATGAGTACCGGCTAATGGAGAAGAGGAAGCGGACGGAGGGAATGTTCCACAACCTGAAGCTTGGCTCGCTGCTGCCAGGTCAGGTTAATCTGTGGCTCCGTGGGCAGGAACTCGCACCGTTTTTCAGCAGCATCTCAACAACATGCTGCTTTTAAGAACATTGTCAGTCCCTGTTGTTTCCATTAATTTCTGGTTTATATTCGTATAAATCAAACTTTCCCGCATCCTGATGATGGAAACCACACACTGTCTTCCCTACTCGTGAAAATCTGTAGTAAATGTATCATGTGATACGCATAGAGAAGATATTTTCCAGATTTGCTATTTGCTGGCAGCCAACTCTGTCAATGGCCCTTTAAACCTGCTTAATGGGAAGACTGTAAGAGAGGGGAAGGTGTTCTAACCAGGTGGACTGTCTGCACTCCTCAGGTCCTACACCTACTGAGAGACGGCCCATAAACACTGCCAAGAGGACGGTGACGGTCTCCAAGCCCCCGGCCACCATGATGCAGCCAGGTAAGCGCTGTGACGCAACCTCACCTGGGAACTGCACTACTAATTGATTAGCTGGTCGTTTGATCACATGATTGGATATCAAATTTTTATTTTTTTTTATTTTATTGTTTCATTTTCGTAGCTGTATCTGTAAATAACTTGAGGCATGACTGTTGTAATGGATAGCTAGCTTTCAAGACGTCACCAGTAGTAGATATGTCTGTATGTGGCTGGTGTGGCAATAAAACCACACTTGACTTGACTCAGAAACAGGGGAAAAATGCTGCAAGAGGAGACTGAAGGCAGCTCAGTCTTCTGTGATGGGCCATTTCTCCAGCTATTTCGGAAATGAATGTGCATTTGCGGTGTCATTCTCCTCGTATGGAAAATCAGTTAAAGGTTTTATGTAGCTTATACACTGTTGATGATGTGTCCTGTCACTTGATGAATTTGTGTGATGTAGTTCAGCCTTATGTAGGGTTGTACAAATTAACCTCCCTTGATTATTTACTTTCAGTGGCCAAACCAGGGCCCTCCATGCCGCCCAGTACCTACGTCAAACCCGAGATCCTCTTTGGGTCCCAATCAATGCAGCTCTTTACCCCCATATGTGAACATGGGGCAGCAGTGACGGCGGCTGCCCCCGTCCCCACCTCCAGCAGCTGGCAGTTTGCTTCTCAGCCTAAACCCACCCCACTGGATAACTTCCTGGCTTCCACATCTGCTGCCTCGCAGTCTCAGGACTGTCCCACCGTCAACCTGTCGGACCTCTATGACTACCCCTTTCCGGAATTATCTTCCGGAAAGGACTTGGACGCCAAGACCAACGGGCAGTTTGGAAGCAGAGATGGCGGGTCGGGGCCCCCGGAGATGCCCGGATCAGTGTCCGGCCTTGCAGGCCTCCCCGACCCCCACTTCAGGGTAGATCACGGGCTATGCGACGACGAGCTGCCTGACTTCCCCAGCTTCTCGGATGTCCAGCCGACTGATAACCTGGACAGCATCAATCCCGACGATATCCAGGCTCTGCTGGGTCAGACGGGGATGCCGGACGACAGCGGGCAGGGGTCCGAAATGCAGGGCGCCTCTGGCTCGAACCAGTTGGATGCGTCATCCAACCCCATGGGCACCAGCAGCACGTGGATGAATTACCCAAACAGCATCATCAACCTGCTGCAGAACGAAGGCATGATGGTGAACACGGACACCCCGAGTCTGCCCGTGCTGGAGGACCTGGACGACCTCGGCTCCATGGATGATGACCGACTCATGTCCATCTTGAGCAGCAGCAACCAAGCCAGCTTCATGTCTGGTCACCCCCCATAAATTCCCGTGATTCACTCCCTCCCTCCTTCCTACAAAAAACCCTGGCTGCACTCCTTTCGTCTCCGTCCCCGAGTGACCATTTCATATCCCCCCGTACTTCCGGTGACGTGGGGGCCGTGATACTACTGATGCCTTGTGTGTGGCTGTGGGCATTTCTGCAGGCCTTCCTGTGCACTGGCATTGCAGGAGCGGCCTTTGCGTGGCTGCGCTGAGATGGACACCATCTGCAGGAGTGAGACGGAGAAGTCAACTGGGGAAACGCCGTTCTTGCTGAATAATTACAGTGAAGGGTGCCATCTCGGCTTATGGGCCTCATATGACTGGGGTTCTGGGTTCGATTCCCTGTGCAGTTTTTAATTTTCTCCTGGTTTTTGCCTCAGTCTTCTCTCCGTTCACGGTCGCATCCCACAGTCCAGAGACATGCCTTCAGAAGTACAGCAGCCCTAAACTGTGCTGGTCCTGTGCCAGTCTGAGTGCTCCGTGATGGACTGTCCCACCGTCAACCTGTCGGACCTCTACGAACCCTGCCACACCCCGTGCTTCCAAGGGAAACCTATGGGTCACCCCCACCCCAAGTGGATAGATTAGTGTAGGACGTGGCTGTATATGTAGCTGTTATCCATTAATTATGGCTCTGAAACTCTGGTCCCTCGTCAGGCCTGATGTATCTTGGTGTAGCTTTGGGTATGTCTCTGCGGCCTCACTTCCAATGATCGCATGAAGGACATATATTACTGACATTTAATATTTATTCCTGTTTAATGGTCGTTATGAACTGATGGTTAATGTTTACTGCACTGACATGTATGTCATGTGCTAAAGCAGGGGTGGGGAGCCTATTCCATGGAGGGCTGGCGTGGGTGTGGCTTTTTGGGACGATGTGTCAGTCTGCCAGTAATTAAACAGTGGCTCTGAACTGCAGTCCCAGGGACCCACTGTTATTGGCTGATTGAGAGGCCATCCCAAAATCCCCGCCCCCGCCCTCCATGGATCAGGCTTCCCACCTTGTGCGAAAGGTTAGTTAGGGGAGGGATCTTTAGCAAAGTCTGCAGAGCTGCTGGGTGCTTCATCAGCTATGCCGCTGTAGCTCTGTACAGTTTCTTTAAAAACTGATCACTTAAGAAGATTAATAGAAGAGATTATTTGTAAATGCAAATCTGTCAGTAAGCACCAAAGAATAATTATGTACATTATATATATTTTAAGAAAATGTGCCTTCAGTTTGCAAAATATTCATTTGTATTTGGGGAATGATTTGGTAAGCGCACCAGAAGGATATATATATTTACTGGATTACTGCGAGTGACATGCGGTAACTTGGCTTAGCAATGTGTTCCACATTAGTGTTAGTAAAGGGCATTTGTATTGACTATGAGAGACCAAGTTTTTGTTTACCCAGGTTTAGTATTGGACCCGAGCAGTGGGCTTTTAGTGGGTAAGATCGGGCCCTATGTACGGCCCGGCATCTTGCTCTGGTGTCTACTACAGAGGGTACAGAGCAACACAGGCCTATTCATACCCGCAAAGGGAATCGTCTTTGTAAATGCCGCTTAATAGCATGTATCTAGGAGAAAATCTCGTCAGCCTGCTCGGCAACGTTTGTGAATTTCTACTTCAGTTTTTCTGTAACCACAATGACTGTCATGAATGTAACAAATGTCAGGCACCAGTGAGAACCATTATACTGATGTCACCATTCAAAAGGCTTACATTGGTCTTATGTAGTCTGTAGTTATCTGCACTTTTACTATGTTATGAACTGTCAAATATGAACAATATTTTATATAATTAAAATTATATAACTTAAATATGAGTAAATTCTGTTCATTACTAGCGTTGACTTTTTAAGTTTCCCTATAATCCAGCTTGACCTTACTGTCAGAAACGTACAGCTTCTGATAGGTTTTAATGTTTGTGTGTTAATAGGATGTCCTTGACCTTGACCAAGGTGCATGGAAGATGCTTTGATTTTACAAACACTTTGAATGAAACCTTACTTTGATCAAGCGATCAGGTGGTTCTTTTGTTGAAGTTTGTGCCGGTGTTCTGTCGAGCTACTTTGTCGAGTTAAACTACCGTAGTGTTAATCGATAGCCCTAACCATAACCCATACCCTAGCCCCCAAACGGTTGAACTGCACATGCGCAAAAAGGCTCGATAGTACGTCTTGATATGTAACTCAACACGTCAGAACACCGGCGGGCTTTCACCCTATAAAGTTTTTCCACTCAATTGTTTTCTGTCGTCTATGTTAGGCCCAGTAAAAAAAATCATTAGTTTATCATCCTTTCAATCAGAAACAAGTGATGAGGGAGGGCATTTTTTTTTGTTAATTTTTATTTCTTAGAAAAAAGATAACGGAAGATGATGTTGAAAACTTAACAGTAAACAAAAGGAACAGCAACAGATATGACATATGGGCTGATCTGCAAAATTAATATGAAAAGAAAATATTTTTTAAAAAATGTTTCTTTCAAAATGCCAGTTCATATCTATTAATTTCCTTCTTGAGGAGTGTTCAAAATACACTTTTAAAAAATAAATTTAAAAATCGATGCGGGCTAAATTCGCCACGCGGGCGGGGATGATAAACTAATGATTTTTTTTTTTTACTGGGTCTTATTAAATGGCAAGCTAATATGCACTGGAAAGAGATCTCGCCCGCAATTACCTACACGTCAACAACAACTAGAGATTAAAGTTCCACATGGTTAGATGTATTTTTTCATATACTGAAATTTTAAAGATGCCGTTAGATAAACCGATTTGAATAAACCGTGAAACAGCCATTCACGGTCGCCAATAACTTGAGTACCAGAGGTGTATCTGAAATTAAACTTGTACAACTTTTCACAATAAACAGAAATCAAGCATAAGACCATATGTAACCAGACAATTTGCATATATAGTTTTAGTACCTAAATTACACATTTCTCTAATAGCGTATTTTGGGTGGCTTTGCCCTCTCTTCTATTCGTAATTTAAATATCACGTTTCACCTGAATAACCCAAACCGCAAAATGACTTACTTTCCTTTTTTAACGCGTATGCCTCGCTAAACATTACGTACTTCTGATGTCATTGGCAACGTGGTATTAATGGACCGGCACTTGTCCATGATCGTTCCACTTTAGCGTCTTCTGGTTTGGCAGTTCAAGTCTCGGTATCCACGCCTGTCAGGCCTCCTTGCTGAACTGTGAGCTTTCCTGTACCTGGATCTTTCTCCACTCACAATTCTGCCATACTCAGTACATTCACGCGTGATATGAAAAGCGCAAACTTTATTTAAACAGCAAAATGGGAAGGCGCATCTTTTACCGTAAATCCACCAACAGCAGCGCACATGCTTTTGCAAACCCAATGAAACGTTTGCTAATTTATAACCGAGTTTTTACATCGCCCGTTAGAATATTTGATAATTGATAAAATCAAATATAGTGGTTGATGAAAACCGACTAGAAATAACTTATAGAATCGTAGTTGCATTATCTAGCTCTATTATATAGGCAGAGAAATATCATAAACACAATCGTTGTTCCACTAAAGTCGGACCCGGCTTCTCACACCCTCTGGTTGTCATGGATTGCCGGAATACCGCCCAGGGTAACCGGCGCTACGGTACCTGCTCTCTTCAGGACCCCGCGGAATCCCGACGGTGCCTGAGATAGTCCGAGATTGCGCGATGCTGACCGAGACTGGCCGAAACTTTCCGAAACTGCCCGAGAGGAGGCACTGCTGCTCGCGCTGGGCCGTGCGATAAGGGAAAGGGCTATTACAAGAAATCGTCGATACTGGTGGGAAATTTTATTATTATTATTTTAAAGGAAATATAATGCCCAGTAAAAAAAAGAAATACAACGCCAGGTTCCCCCCGGTGAGTACAGAACTGCATTATTTTAATACTACTAGTGAAAGTTGATTTGTGGATGCGTTTCTCAGTCGGGCCTAATGGGTTCAGTGAGCCCCGGGCTTGAGTTAACGTTGCAGTCGGATGTGGGGCTTACTTTCCGGGCTTATGTGCCAAGTGCGGTGGCCGGTATGGAATGCTCTTTCTTTAGTTTTGTGGTAAAAAAGGCTAGAGAAATACGTCTTTGGAGTGGAAAGTTTGAAGGGCGAATACAGCTACTAATCCACTAACACAGCAGAAGCGGCTTCGTATCCCGATATTCTTCAGGAACTAATGTTTTGTGTTTGTGTACCTTTCGTGTCACAAACACTTTGCCAGACCTGGTAAATGTCCATTTCCCATAGGCCAGGATAAAGAAGATCATGCAGACGGATGAAGAGATAGGGAAAGTGGCGGCGGCAGTTCCAGTTATAATCTGTATCCTTCCTGCACCCCTATTCGGACTTTTGTAATAAATACTAGACCTTGCACTGATGATAAGTATAATAAGTCATTCATTCTGATTTTTGTTTAATGTGCATTGCTTCAATTAGTAGACGTAATGTTAAACAGGAGTGCGCATGCTCAGATGTAAACATTACCCGGTTTAACACTGACAGCATGCCGGTGTTATGCCGAAAAAGGCATCCCTGCAGTAGAATGCATGCCGGGATTCTGGCAAGTTGAGCTTTTAGTTTTTTTTTTTTTTTTTTTTGGGGGGGTGTCAGGGTTTTTGGGGTGTGTTAGGTGTTTTTTGAGGATTAGGGTTAGGGCTATCGATTAGCACTACGGTAGCCTAACTCGACAAAGTAGCTCAACTCGTTTCAGATCAGCTACCAAACGGTCATTTAGAGACAGGCATGCATTCTACGGCAGGGATGCCTTTTTCGGCATAACACCGGCACCTTTTGAGTCTTATTGCCTCGGTTTAGACCGATGTCTTCTCAGGTCTCGTATTTACTGTAAAGTCCGTCAAAGTGTCCCTTGACTGAGCTTCAGCACGTGCTTTAGAGCTGTTTTTGGAGTCCCTTCTGACAAAAGCCTGCCAAGTGACACAGTCCCGAAACGCGAAGACCATGACCACGTCACACCTGTAAGGCTCCCCTCGCCGTCCGCCTGACAGCGGAGCTCTTGGGACCAGCGCAGGGTTGGGGTGGTTTCGTTTAGTGTCTTGCTTGTTGAAGAGTGTGCTGTCGGGCCCATTTTCAGAAAGCAGTGCATTGAACTCGAGCAGCAGTTTGACTTCCTAAAGGACCTCGTGGCTGCAGTTCCCGACATGCAGGGCGATGCTGAGGATAACCATGCGGAAGGAGGGGAGAAGGTCTCGCGCAGGTCAGGCCGCGGCGTGGCGTGGCAGGCTTTCATCTAACTAGTCATGTCTATGCAAATATATATACGCACGTCTACCCATACTCCATCTGCTTAGTCAGAACGGGATTTGGGGGGTGGAGCCTATCCCAGAAAAACGCAATACATAAGGCAGGGTTACACCCAGGACGTCACAGCGGCCACATACACACATATATATAATATTTATGCACTTCTTTGTTCCACCTACAGAGGGCGCAAGCCAGGGTCTGGGAGGAAGAACGGGGGTGCCGGCACCAAAGGAAAGGACAAGAAGCAGTCAGGGACTGAGTCCGAGCAAGAGGTGAGTGTTTCCTGCCCCTCCCTGGTCTTCTGTGGGTCTGTCACTGCCCCCCCCCCCCCAAGCCTTGGTGGCCAAGTAACCGCCAGTTAAGGGTTGTTATAGGAAGAGAGAGTCGCTGTTAAGGGAGATAAGCGGAGACGTGACTCCCAGCCTTTGTGTTGCAGGAGGACTCTGAAGAGAGCGAGACGGAGGAGGATGAGGAGGATGACGGGTCCCGCTCCGGCGCCAACCTGCAGGCAGTCGCTCAGTTGCAGGGGTCAGTCGCCACTCTCAGCAAAGCAGGTTGTTATCGCATATTATAGTGGAGATAATCGCATTTCTTTCTGCCGACCGCAGCCTGAAAATGCCCCCCCAGTACCTCCAGCCGGGGGTGCCCCTGGGCTCCTTCGTCCCGTCACCCTCGCTGCTGAGCTCGGCGCACCCCCCAGCCGCCCCACCGCCGCACGACAACGACGAAGACGACGAAGACTATGACTCCTAGCTCCCCCCCTTTTTGGTTTTTACCTTTTTGTTTCATTTTTATTGGGTTGGAGTGAGGGAGGGGGCCGAGACTAGCCTTTCTGCAAGAGGACATTCGGAAAGTGTTAACGTCATCGACAAGGGTAGCAACTTGGCTATTATACGTTTTACCATTCTCTTTTTTAGTACAGATCTTATGTCTGTCTTTTTTTTGTAAACTTTTTATTTGGACGGTCCATACCTTCCACTGTCATGGTGTTCAAATGGGCTCTAGCAGAGATACCTAACTACAGGGCCCCCTTGTGGAAAACTTTGAAATGAAAATTGCACTCCAGCAAATGAGCTCAGCCTGTGGGGGTCTGAAATCTCACAGGCTGCTGATCGACTCAACGGCACATCAGTGTCTTGAGTCGACTGTCAGAATCTAGGTTTTTTTTTTTACTAGATAAGAGCACAAATACTTTTTATTTGAGAGATCAGTTCTTATGAATATTTTGATTGTGAATGCCTTCTTTTAGCGGTTGGCAAAAGGCGCTGCTGGTGGTTATGGGGTAGGACTGTGTGTGGTTCAGGGTGAATAGGGGAGGTATAAGGATTAAGCAATGTACAGTGATTGGGGGGCGGGGGGTGTAGCCTTGACCACAGACTTGTTTTGACTCTAGAGTTCACACAGAGAAGCTGGGGGAGCGGAGAGTTTTAATTGTAAAAATGCTTTGTATTCCTGTCGCAAAGATTCCCTTTTATTTAATTTTTACTTGTGATCTTTGACACAGTGTTTTCCCTTGTTTGTATTTTATGCTGGAGCTGACGGTAGTGGGAACATGAGAACCTGTCGCCCGCGCAATGTCATGCGTATGCAGCATCTCCAGTGTTTTTCTCAACTCTTGCAAGCATGGATTCGCCCATCTTTAACTGAGGTCTGCATATTGTGCACTGGCTCTGTCTGCAAACATCCTGTTTAATCAGCCACTTTCCCCTCCTCAGTGGTCTGTTCTTTTTGTTATAAGGATGGTAGTCACTACGTCACTCTCCCTCTCCTAAGGGGAAACGGCAGTATCGATGTGGGGATATTTAAGCCCGGGTTGATGTGTAATCCTTCATTATGCTCGTTGAAGTGGACACCTTCTCCCTTACAGCTCTGCGCTGGACATGTTTGCTCATCTGTCTCCGTTTCGGTTTCTCTTGTGAATGAAATGCCAGTGTGACATTAAATAATCTCGTGCTCTGCACATCTGCAGTAAACGCGTCCAAGTTTTGGAGTCATAGCTACTCTAACGGGGGAAAAAAGGGAATTTAATGCTAGCATTCAGTTTTATTCGATTTTTTTTTTTTTTTTAAACAGGTTTTGATTTTGATTAAAAACAGCCAAAATCAGAATGGCTCTTTGTTTTCGTAATATTTAATAGATCAGGATCATAGTTTGGTTCCCCCCTCCCTCCAACTTTGACCTTTGATAGAAAAAGCTTTTCTTTTAAACTGTTTTAATGTATTCAGTGAGAAAATGTGGATCAGAAATGAGGGCCAATGTTGGAAAAGAAAAACTCATTTTTGTGTCACATCTCAGTGTTTAGAAAGGCAACAAAATGCTGTATTGTAAACTTTTAACATTTTTTTTTTTTATTTTGTATGAGTGAAATAAACTTCAGGTTTCCGTATATAAGCACCGTCTATCCTTTTTTTTCTTCCGTTTTTCCTCCTTAATTTGTGCGTGTGTGATATGTAGGTTTTTGGCTGAGTGCCTGAATAGTGTAGGCTGTTTTTCTGTAAGTGCAGTGCAAGCAAGGCAGAAATGGCCGCTTTCGTTTGATCAAACTCAGACAGGAAAATTTGTGTTTTTAACACTGCTTTGGAGTGGCCTGTTCTGACCTGTGACATACACCAGCTCCAAATATGAGATCTGCTCCACGGTTGGCTGGTGGCCGCCCTCCTCCTCGTCCTGGTGAGCTCCTGCTTGACTTCGCTCACTATCACTAGTGTTGAAGTGACAAGGGCGTTACATTTGCCCTGTGGCTGAATGGCACATTCTGGAAAGTGCTGCAGGAATGTAGCCATTCCCCGCAGGCTTGGGATCACCTGTGGATCCATTACAACAACCTGGAGATTGTAGCCATGGAAACAGAGGGGATCTGCCCTGCTCAGAATGGTGCCACGGCAACCCTCACCAGGAAAGCTCTACATCGGAATGAAAGGCTTTTATGGTGCTTTAATGTATCACATTAATGTCACCAATAGAGAACTGACAATTAAAACTATCACCAGAATGAAAATATTCATTGTGAAATAAAGCATGAAAGCGATGTATTTTACTCCATCTGGGTCTCAGTTTACCCCACGGAAGTAACTCACGTCCAGGGTTACTCTGACGTACAGGCTCCCCCAAGCTCCAGTAAGGGTAAGGGCCTCAACTAATCTTGTTTTTTTATGATCCAACTTTTGTTAAAGAGAAATTACAGGAATGAAACAAGCAACAACTGCATACAACAGTAACACCCCCCCACACCCCACTCAGCCCCTCCCTGAGGCAGCCCAAGCGAAGCAGACTTACCAGCTGCAGAAGCAACATGCACACCCCACCCAGGGGCAGATGCTAGAACAAAAAACAAACCCTCACCTAGCAATATCTGGCTAACTCCTATTAACTTGCCACATGGTGAGAAGCTATTTAATTAACCCTATTTAATAAAATGTGAACCCTCCACAACAAGATCGACAACCACACCTTTTCAGATTATAGTAGGAAGGCCTCTGACTATATTAAAGTGTCTCTGCACATGTGTGGTGATGTAAAAAATGGATTTCGCATATGTATTTTCAAAAGACAGTAGAAGAGATGAAGACTGAGACTGAGGCAGAGAGACAGAACTGAGAGAGACAGAGAGAGAGAGTGAAATGGACGGGAGAGCAGACATTCCTGCTTGGGTGACTGAATAGCTTAATTATGTTTGCCCAGTCAATATCTGAGCATTTGTGAGATTGAGAGGAGCGGGCTGCTGACCCTGCGTGAAGCTTTGACGGAATACTTTCGGCTTTGCAATGGGACTGTGGCTACTCCGGGCCGCCTGTTTGGTTATCTCTCTCCTTAAATGCGGTGAGTCAGACCCTCAAGCAATAGAAATAACATCCTACTGCACTTTTTGTAGCCAGTTAATTGGAACATCCCACATACCAAACCCAAAGAAAGCTGCAGTGGAAATCTAAAATGACTTCTGATTGGAAACCGATTGATTATCAAGTGCAGAGGTACTAATAATCAGAATTAATAAGAAAAGCGTTTTCATCTGCAACTCGAAGTGTGACTGGACTAATTTGTAGGTTTACTGGGTTGTTTAACAGAAGAATTTAGTTACTGATGTGAAAGATTTGGGATTTCAAAAAGGTCGTCCTGTGCGGTTTACCTGATGACATATCAGAAGGTATTTTGTTCCCATCTGAAGTTTTCTATTTAGAATTAGAATTAGGTGATTAGTGGTCATTGTTAACACACCACAGCACACAGTACGCAACAACGAAATGTGTCCTCTGCATTTAACTCATATGTGACTTTCGTGACAAAGCAGGGGGCAGCTAATTCAGCATCCGGGCAGCAGTGCTTGGGGACGGTACCTTGCTCAGGGTACCTCAGCGGTGACTGCATGGTAATTAAAGAAAGAAAAAAGCAAAACATTACAGTGACCACAAGGTCAGATGCGGGGCGATTATTCTGATAGGCTGACTTCTGGTTATCGAGCAGGTCACTCTGCCCCAACTGCAAGTCTGTAACCTACATCTACCCAGTATCTTGCCTTGACTGGTATGTTGGAAGTTAAGTTTCCATGGGAACATACTTCACACAAAGTATTCAGCGTTAGCCAACCGGAACGCTCTGTTTACAGCTCTGTTTGTGGACCCAGTGCTGCTGTCACATGTAATTAAACTGGGGCAGAGCTGTTCTTTTCACACAGACAACCAGAGAGGCAGATGATTGGGGGTGGGGGGGAAACGGGGGCAACACTGACATAGACAGCAGAAGGTTATGGGTGAAAGGAGCCACGCAATGGCTGTTCTGTTTTCAGAGGTTTGAACACTTTCCTTAGAGGACACCTTCTTCAACTCTTCATACTTCCGAATTTATTTTATGCAACTACAAACAGAAAAGAGGCAGAGCTCACTGCAGCCGTCTCAGGAAGTTCCAAAATAGGCACATAAAGGGATATTTACCGCGTTACTCTTCTATAATTGTCATAGCTTCACACAGCGTCAACATTATTTACCTGGTGAGCTGACATTCTTATCCCAAGTAGCTTAATTGAACTGGAGTAAGTCGAACTAAGTAACTGGCTCAAGGGTCCAGCAGCAGGACACTTGCTGGGATTAATGCCGGAGGCCCTCGTGATTCAGGGACCCTCACCAGCCAGCCGCCCGATTCTCACATGAGTGATTTCTCGCTTCTGTAGCCCAATCCTGAGTGTAATTGCTGCACTGTACAGTGAGACACTAATGAGCGTGACCCAAAATGAGAACATAAGAACATAAGCAGGTACATGCAACTCTGCGGGGGGAACCGGGCTGAGGTGGGTTCCAACCCTTCTGTGCCGGTCTATGGTTGTCTGCAGGGGCGGTGAGGGTGACCATGAGGCAGCGCAGCCTGGATGTGGTCCAGGGTGACTCCGTCATACTGCCGTGCTCTTTCTTCACCCTGAGTCCGCTCTCCCGCCTCAACATAGTGTGGACCAAGACTCCTCTCTCTGACCCCCGGTCCCCATCGCAGGTAAGCTGTCACAAAGTTCAGGAGCTGGGCCGGGGAATGCTAAATGAGGAAGCCCTTCTTACGAAACTGGAAGCCCTTCCCGAAACTGCAGGTGCTGTTACATTGTACACAGCGCCCGGTTGGTGGCGAACGGCTCAAGAATATTTTGGTCACCAGAGCTGGCAATGAACTCTATTATATGTCGCCCTCTGGTGGTAGAACTACATCATCAACATGACATCATTCAATCAAGCGAGTGAAGACCTTCGTGTGACTCAGGGGGGACTCAGCTTCGATCTGTGGCAGCTGGTAATTTAACATGGATAAACGCAGAAGACCTGAGATGTGCCCTCGCGATGAGGAGCCACGTCAGCTGTCACCTGCTGCCTGATCATATCCCGCGTTTTGTGACCATTTGTTATAAAAGCCAGTGTCACGCAGAAAAAATATTGCAGCCAAGGGCAGTATTACGGTGACCGAGAAAGCCCACTGAAATTCGAAATAAAAAAACGCACGTGTAATAGAATAACGCACTGCAAAGAAAAGGATATTGGATATAGGATAAGTCCATAAGACATTTTACAAATGCGCTGCAAATTAAACACCCAGAACACAACAGAAGTGTTTCTGGAGGACACTTTAAATGGAGCGAATGGCGATAATTTACAGGTGAAAAGTAAAGCTACAGTGGAAACCGCTAAAATCACTCCTATCCAAATACCGTTTAAATAATTCACTTATAGTAATCAAAGGTTCATTTTGGGTTTTGTATATATGTATACATATGGAAAAATTTAAAACTACGGTTTTTTTTTTTTTACGTTGAGTGCCTACTTCGTCTAGCTTGCTGTAGCCCGTCTGCTACTCGTAGCTAGTGGTGTAGATTTGAGTAGTAACGAGTACGTACGGAACCAATATACCAGGCCGTAACGAATCGTTAAGAGTATTGAGCCATTCAAGGATTCGTTGCTGACAGTAACGAAATGACTGATCGAACCGCCCAATCGGCACTCGACTTGCAGACTGTTTGCAGCAGTTCTGCCTGGCATGCAGTTGCAGCTGTTTTCCAATATCCGAAGCCTGCGCTCATTGCCTGCATGTTGTATGGTCCACATACGAGTCTGATGGGGGCGCTAGGGTTAGCAAGCAGGATCCGTGTAGCCCAGGGGTGCTCACACTTTTGCAGCTTGCGAGCTACTAATACATGAACAAGTGAAAATAATCTACCTACTATATATTTATGTATAAAAATATTGAGTATTATTATTCTTAATTTAAAAAAAGTATTTTTGAATTGAACTGGGATTTTAGTTCCTTCATATTTCTCTTTCTCAGCTCGCTTTTCAGAGGGAAGTTAATGTCGCAGTTTTTATGAACAGTCCGAAAACGCCGCTCCACATTTCCCTTCTTCGGAATGGTAGACTGACAGATGAGGCGAACGCACATCGAATATGACATGGTGGAAAAAGTCCTCCTCCTATTCCGTATGGAAATGATAGGTTTTTGGCTTCTTATTTGGTCCTGCTCCCCCATTCATTTTTATACCCTTTTTTAAGTTTAGCAGAAATAAATTGGAGGCTAAGTAGGCGACACGGCAACTTTCTAGAGTTTTGCAGCAACTGGAGCGGCTGAACTCGTCATCCATCTCTATTTTTTATGCCATACAATCTACCCAGACCTATGAAGAAGCTGGAAATAACTTAAGCCGTGAAATAAGACGCTACGAATAAGAAGCTAAACAAATAGGAAGTTGCAGATACTGTAAGTAGCAAACTTAAACGGTGTGTGATTTTGCCATTAGTTTGGGCGACACCATGGCCAAGAAACACGAAGACAACGGAATCGGCAAACGTACTGAG
>JAABNX020000055.1:1148556-1166970 GCA_015163995.2 Mormyrus lacerda
CGCCCCCCCCCCCCCCCCCGCAGGCGGACTGACCAGAGCACGATGGGGTCACTGCTCTGCCGGCTCAGGTGGTAGGACAGGGCCACGATCAGGCCACAGAAGACGGAGAACAGCACCGGCACGTGTGGCTCCTCCCAGGGCGCCTGCCGAGAACCAGGAGGAGGACAGGAGAACAGTGGGATGGAGGGAAAACAGAAATAAACGACAACAAAGGCGGCAGATCACCGCTGCTCACGTTTATGGCGCCCAGGCAGAATCCGTAGAGGAGCGTAGCCACCAGCAGGCTGCGGGACAGGCTGTACACGGACGACAGGGGGCTGGTCGTAGCTGCGGGGGAGGGCAGACAGAAAGGGGTCAGCGCCTCCCCCAGGGATCCGTGAGGGCGAGGCCTAACCCAAACCCAAACCCAAACCCCGAGCCTTACCGGTGCCCCCGAACACGTGCATGTCCGTCTGCTCCAGCAGACACATCAGGAATGTGTTCACTTGAGGTAGGAGCCCGAACAGGAATACGACGGGGAAGCAGAGGGTGAACACTGCAGGGGAGAGGGGGCGGGTTAGCGCATCAGGGATGCCTTAGAACAGCCCACGGCACCGAAACGGCAAGGTTCCTATCAGGACACACCGGTGACAAAGCGGGGGGTTCCCCAGTTCCGGTCCTGAAGGGACAGAATCGAACAAGTTAACAGACTTCCCAGCTTAAAACACACCTACTAAACCTGGTAACCAGCGCATTAAGATGGAACTCTGCAAACCGTGTCGGATTCCGACCCTGCAGACCGGAAATGGGGAACCCCGCGATAATGACTCGGGGCTGTAAAACGGGGGCGGGGCGGACGCGGCCTTCCAGACTGACCTATGAGCACGTCCCGGGCACAGAGCAGGAAGGGGCCCGAGAAGAAAGTGACGCCGTAGAGGGTGAAGGACTGCAGGGGCCCGGAGTTGCCCCCCAGGTCGAAGAGCCAGATGAGGATGCAGCAGAAGCAGAAATACACCGGGCGGCTGTACACGATGATCCAGTTATGTCCCTGACAGAAACAGAGGCGGTCAGAAGGGGCAGGGGTCCAGGGCCCCAGGAGGAATGTACCGGCGCGTCAGGGAAGGGGGGCGGGTTCGGCACTCACATGCATAGGCGAGGCTGCGTCGGGCTGCACACTCTGGAGGGGGGGGATAGAACAAAAAGCTGAAACTGAGAGCCATTTCCTAGGAGAACCGAAACGTCCCCGAGCACTTAGATACACAGAAAAACACGCCTGAATAGAGCATGTAAGCGCCGGAAGATCAGACTACCCCCCCAGTGCGAGATCACAACGGGCCCGGAGCCCAGCCCACACTGGCTCTGCTGACTTAAAGTGATTATCATTTATCACTATATCTATTCCACACCGTCAGGCTGCTGCTGTGCACACAGCCCCCGCTGTCCAGCCCCCCTGATTCACATCGTTCTGAGTTTTGCGCACCGCAGTCCAGGGGGAGCGTTATTCCACGCTGCTGTATATCTCCGGACGACGCAGCAAAAAGCCCACTTGACTTCACTTGACCTGCCTGTCATTTGAAAATGCGTCGTCTCGAGGGTTCTGCTACCGCGGACGAGGCGAGACGACGGCGCCGAGCCGCTACCCACCTTCAGCAAGGAGTACTGGCAGCTGGCGATGACCAAGCAGAACTGGAAGACCCAGATGTCCCTGAAAAAGCCCTGGAGAAGCAGGAGGAAACCCAGGAAGGCCACCAGGCTGGCCAGCACCACGGCGAACACGTTCTCCGCCACCCGGCGGTTCCTGAGGGAAGACACGGGGGTGGCGGGGGCGTTAAAAGGCGATACGACGGCAGCAAGCTCTGATCTCTGAAAGCACAAGCCTGGAAGGAGCTGCAGGCGCCCGTCTGAGCCCCGCCTCCCTCCCAGAATTAACACAGACTGGCTAGGGGCCAGTAATGCCGATTAGCGGGGGCTTCGCAAGCTCAGAGGCAGGCGGCAGGTTAAAAGGTCTCTGCGTGAAGCGAGCCCTGCCAGTCCTCATGGATCACGGGCCGACCGACAGGTGCTCGCTGGACCTGGAGCAGCTTCCCTCTGCTCTGCAGCGCCGGCAGAGGAGCTCAGGTTCGAGCAAAAGGCCACACTGGCGAAGGCCTGGTGCTGGGCCACACCTGCGGTGCACCATCCATCCGAGTTCAGACATAATTATTAGACATGACTGTCCTACTACAGTAGGGCTGATAAGTACTAATGGATACAGCATCAGATACACAGTATAAACAAGAGCTAGAAATGGTCAGAGGGCATGTCTGTGGCTCCGTAGGCTAAGCCTGTGTGTCTGTAATCACAAGGTTGCCGGTTCAAACCCAGCCTCAGCACATCTGCGTAACGCAAGAGCAAAGGCCCTTAACCCCCAGCTCCCTGGGCGCTGCTACGGGTGGCTGCCCTTCGCAGACAGCTTACTCTACAAAGAGCAAGTTGAGGGAGGCGTAAAAAGAATTTCCCCACGGGGACAATAAAGGATCGATTATTATTATTATTATTAGAGCATGATCATCCAACGTTCGGGCTCCCTGGAGGAACAGGGGTTACGGGCCTTATTCAAGGGCCCAACGGTGGCATCACTGCACCGCTCATGGGATTTAAACCGGCAACCTTCTGGGCACATTATCTTAACCCACAGAGCCATACACCGGCCCATAAAGGATCAACTCCTCAAGCTCTGCACTTCTGCTAATTCTGGTTGGGTTCTGGGGGCTGTTTGGACTGCCACGTTTGACATATTGTTTCAATAAAAATATTTCAGCTGCAAACTCCCAAGAAACAAATTTGATTTTATTGCCAGACGGGCAAAACATAACCACCTCAAACCGCAACACGTATAGAAAAAAATGAAACCAGGTTTCGCC
Organism: Mormyrus lacerda; assembly: GCA_015163995.2. Classification (NCBI taxonomy): domain Eukaryota; kingdom Metazoa; phylum Chordata; class Actinopteri; order Osteoglossiformes; family Mormyridae; genus Mormyrus; species Mormyrus lacerda. The sequence continues at coordinate 1,151,439 of JAABNX020000055.1, forward strand.
GATCACATTACTGTCCCTTTAACCCCGTGGCAAACAGTCACCCTATTGGCTCGCAGCTCGTTTTGGCCAGCCCCCCTCTACCCTACCTGTCCAATAGTGCGAGGAGGGCCAGGCGGTCATAGCGAACCCGCAGCCACTTCCCCGGCAGCACCCAGAAGCGGTAGTACTGTTTGGGCTTGGCCTTCTCCTCGATCATGAGCGTGTTCTCCTGAGACTCATGCAGCGACTCGTGGTCCAGGTCAAACTGTGGAGAAGCAGAAGCTCCAGTACAACAGGCAAGAGGGTCAAAGGTCACCTGGGCTCTGCGGTTAAACCTGGGCTCTGTCTCACCTCTGGGATTTCCAGCGGCACCCTGCGGACCTGCATCCCTTGCAGGACGACAGGTCGCGGCTGCAGCATGGATAGCACTGGCGCCCCCTCCTGGACATCCGTGGAAGTGAAGCTTGAGGACTGGGACTGTCTGTCTCGCTCCCTGAGAAAGAGAAAAGAAAAACATAAAGGTGAGATGCAGGTTCTTTTATGCAATATCCAACACCCAGCAACTATGGTCTGGCAGAACTTACTGCACTGGGTCCTCATATCCGCCTCCAGCAGGACCAAAAGTGTAAGACCTCTTCACTCCTATATGGCAAAGCGATAAAATTACAGGCCAAGGGATTCAAACCAGCAAACCAGCTCTGCAGATTCTCATGCAGAGCTGCACACCAGCATTCAAGCAATACTGATATACTGAATTGCTCATGATGCTCTTATGGTCTGCATGTTCGCCCCTTCCCCACGCACCCCTCCGGCCCCGCCCTCACCGCTCTCGTCGTAGAAGTAGTGCACGGCCCCCTCGGACGTGTCATCGAAGGTGGAGGCCTCGTGGACGCCCCCGCGTGGCAGGAGGAGGGAGGAGGCAAACTGGAGTGCGGAGGGCAGGGTGAGTGTCCTGGAGCGGGAGGAGGTGCGAGCCCGCCGGAGGTCTTGCAGGCTGGGAACGGGGGGCCGGCAGTAGGTGGGTCGTTATGGGGGCTTACCGCCACACAGGAAACTAAGCTACACTCACGGAGGGAGCACTAAAACGTATTAAATAACCAGAAAAGTAACAGCTTCAAAAATAACTATGATGTACTGGAAACAGATAAAAAGTATATAACTTCTGCTTCAGAATAATTTCTGATAAAAAAGTCTTATTAAATCTAAAGCATTTTACTAAAAATTACAAATTCTGGTAACTCTGCCTAAGGGACTTAAAAGAACAAAACGATAAAATATGTTTAACAGGATAAGGATTTTTGCATGCAAGACATACAGGTAGATCGTCACCTGTAAGCACAAACATGCCATATCCAATCCACAGGGACTCCCAGACAGTCCACATTTCTGCTCCCTCCCTGCTGATCCTGAACACCGAATACCTCAAATGGAGGCACTGACAGTTGGGATGGAGCTGAAACGTGGACCCTCTGGGGTCCCTGGGGGTCTGGATTGGAAAACAGTGCCCTGTAGGAAGCCTTGTACTGATGGGGAGAGTCGAAATTACAGTATTCAGGCAGCCAGCATTTCATGTGGTTTTTGATCATTCAAAATCACGGTTCAAAAATATCTTTAAAAAGGTTAGTTACACCCGTGCCTAACATTACTGAAGTATTCAGTAGCGGCTGAAGGAGGAAAAAAAGATGTTTAGGGCACCATAATGTGCTTTACTAAGTTTGTTTTTTCTCTAAACAATACAATATATTGTACAGTAAGGTACAGTACGTGCGGAGCACCATACTGTGCATGTTTTCGTAACATATCTACTGTGCTGTTTTTATACAAGTCACATTTTACACAGTTCAGTAATCTGGGCACGATTTAAAGTATATGACAGGCTTGGAACAGGAGTATGCAAAGTAAATAAGCAATTTATACAAAGGTCTTGAATTTGGGTTGGGGACCCAACTGAATGAGCAAGATGCGGGGGCACCGTGAAAAGGCGGTGGAAAGAGCCAAATGAAATTTCTGAGCGGACAGAGACAGCCTGACCAAGGTGAGAGGAGCTACTCAGGGCACCTGCCAGCAGGGGGCGCAGCTCACCTCGGGGGGGAGCCCATGGCAGACGGTGGGGGCGTGGGGTTGCTGCCCGCGTTGTGTCGCCTGCGGATGGCTTGCGCCCTCTTCATGCTGCTGACGGAGTCCCGCTTGCCGCCGTCCTCGGGAGCCAGGGCTGGGGGGGGGCAGGCAGAGACGAAGGGCGTTATATCAGAATGAACGTGGCATGCAAAAAGTAAGGGAGCATAATGAAGTGCATGAACGGAGAGTGTGCAGGGGAGAGGCGCCAGGTTACAGCCAAGGACGTGTCTGCAGGAAGGCCGGCCACCACTGGCCGTGAGGTGAGGGGGTCTCAGGCCAGGAATATCAGTCTGATCAAATTCCCTCTCTAAAAAGGAGCTCAATTTTGGCAAATAGGTCAAGGGAGATTCTCTGGTCCCCATAAGCTACTTTCATTTTCTCCACAGGAGAAGGGCTGGAAAAGCCGTAAGCGCAGTTAATTTGATAAGTCACCACATGAGCGATGACAGGTGACCACGGGAGACAGAGGCGGCTGCTGACTCACCTCCTCCGATGGCTCCCTCCTCCAGCAGGTCGGCCGCCCGCCAGCCCGTCTGATTACCCGCCCAGGAGCCTTCGATGGCTTCCAGGCGATGATGGGCCCCAGGGAACCCGTCCAGATGGACTGCGCGTGCCTCCAGGTCGGACTTGGAAAGGGTGAGCGGACGCTGGGCGGGGGGGACTGATGGAGGCAGAGGCAGGGCGGTTGGGGGTAGGACTCCGGAGCTGGAGTGACCCCCACCAGCGCCATCCATGCTGAGCACTCTGGCGTGCGTCTTTGCGCTCGCCGTGCTGGCTGACCTCTGGGCCACCCGGGAGTGGGAGGGGACAATTGAATCAGACACCTCCCCTTCGCCGGGACTGGACAGCTGAGTGCAAAGAGTGGGCGGGGCTGGGAGGCCCGCGGCAGCCGAATCTGGCGAGTAGCAGGAGGTGGAGGAGCTGGAGTCGTCGTCGGAGCTATAGTGGCGCTGCGAGCCCAGGCTGGAGCCAGCGCTCAGGTCGCTGCCCTCGCTGCCGTCGTCGTCCTCGTCAGTGGAGTCCTCGAACAGGCTCTCACTGTATGCCTTGGGGCCCAGACGGCTGCGCACGGGGATGTAGTCCCTGTGCTGCCCCCGCCCATGCTGCCGGCGGTAGGAACCGGAGTCGAAGCTGCCGCTGCCCGCCCCGCCCCGCTTGCGCGGTGCTTTCCGACGGCCAGGCCGGTGCAGTGCGCTGCCCCCGCCGCCCACCCCGGCTGCCCGTAACTGTTTCAAGTCTTTGGGGCGAACCACCTGCTGCGCCTGCAGGGGCACTTGGGTGGACAGCAGGAAGGGAGGGGGAGTAATGGGCAGGGTGGGCTCCGAGCAGCCCAGTCCCAGAGCCAGGCCTGCTGGCACCGAGCTAGCCTGCCGGGGCGGCGGCAGGGGGGGCAAGGAAATGCCCCGCTCCAGGTCGCAGGCGTCGGAGCGCCCGCTGCTGGAAGGCGAGGAGTCCTGCAGGGGCGCGGACTGTGTGAGCTCCTGGGGCAGGCAGGGCAGGTCGTCCCCTTCCACCAGTGTGCGGTCCAGGCCCTGCCCCAGCGAGGGCTCTTTGGAAGGAGAGCGCAATAGCTCACTGTCAGAGAGGTCGTCGGTGTCGCTGCCGCCGTGCAGCGCTGGGCCCTCTATGCCCCCCGGGGTGCTGGAGCCCGGCAAGGGGCCCTCAACTGCCAAAGCAGCGCCCAGCGGTGCCGACCGGCTCAGACTCAGGGACGGGCTCTCCAGCTGTGTGGAGTCAGTCTTCTCACTGCGGTAGCTGCTCACTGTGCTCAGGGTCTCCCGGTCGGGGGCAAAAGGGCCCGGGTGGAGCCCCAGGCCCAGAAGGTTCTCACTTAGCTCCTCACTCAGGCTGCTCTTCAGGAGGGGGCTGAGCGGGGCATCGCCCAGGCTCCCGGACTCTGCCGAGGGCCCCAGCGGTGAGTAACCTCCCACCCCCTCCTCTTCAGGGCACCTTTTAGACATGTGATCCGCAGACCGCTCTGCTTCGTCCTCCTCCCGCTCCTTGTCCTCTCCCTCCTCTTGGCTGGAGGGTGATGGGGGGATGGAGGGACATTCTCCGGACATGGGACCGACGAAGCTGCCCGGCACCGCACCATTTGGGCCCATCAGGCCAGGGAACTCGCTCCCCAGGGTGGAGACCAGGCAGGATTGGACCACTCCAGCAGCGCCTGCGAAGAAGCCAGAGTGTGCCGTGAACATGTGAATCCAGGCCCCCCTGGCAGGCCATCATCTGCTGTCATGGCGATGCTTACGGACTGTGTCCTGGGACCCATGCCGGAGCAGGTCTCTGTGTGCTGCAGTGACAATGGCGCTATGGCCGTGCTCTCGCACCAGCTCCTTGAGGTCTGGGGAGAGAGAGATCGCGCATTCACTTCTCAGCGGGCTATTGTCACAGAAGAATGCCCGGTAATTATAGCTATGCTCCAGCTACACATACAGCACGAATTCATTTCCTGCCACGATTTCCCTTTTCCACTGGAGCTTCTGTAAGGCACGACAAAAAAAAAAAAAAAAGACTCTTGATCGAGACAGAGCTCTTGGCTTCACTTTTGATCCCTCAGGAAACTAGAAGCGAAGTTAACGCAGTAACATGTAATACGGTCGTTTTTAATATTCACCTTTGGAGCCTCCCGTGTCATCGAGCTGTGGCAGAAATTCCTTAAAAAGCAACAAAAAAAACAACAGTTTCACTTAAGCATCCCATAGAGCAAATACAACAAACAAAAAAAAACCCTATAAGCTTTCGGATTACAAGGCAATTACAAGCAATTTCATTCTTTACTCGTATCATAATTCACGGTTCTGGCAGCTTTAATGTTTCTTTGGTGTCACGCTGGCTATAAGGATTTCAGCCAGGAGACTTCCCAGCAGAGCTGCTCTTCTAAGCACCAGATTTCAGGTGGACCTGAATGAGACCACTGCCCATGGCTGCCTCATGTTGGGTCAGTTGGTGAACTGAAAGACCCCAAGAGACATCCGTAGGGGAATGAAGGGGACTGACCGAAACTTGGTTTAACCCAAAGAGAGAGTGCTGTGAGCTGCATCGGACAGGGGGGGTCGAGTTGACCTTCCGGAACACCGTCATCTCAACACCAGCCGCACTGTCCCTGACAGGGAGACAGATTAAAATGACAACGTCAATTTAAGTGGCATTCCACACAGACTGTGCTGACACCACCATATTAACAGCTGGCAGATAGATTGGCCTTAAGATGATCCCAAGAGCTAGTAGGCCATCGGCTAGGGCAGCGAGACAACAGTGTCTTGTTTTGCAAAAAAAGAATGTAAAATGCAATGTTAGCATAGCAGTAAGCATATAAGAACGTATCAATATGGTTCTTTCACAGATCACAGCAGCACAAAGGTCATCAGTTTCCCCAGCATATCCCTCACCAGGACATGTACCTGTGCTGGTTCCTTTCGGGGGCAGTAGTGCCCTCGTCTCCCTCATCCGCTCTGGCGCCCTCTGCTGTCAGGGAGGCCTGTCGCTTCTCTACTATCTCCCCCAGGTCGAACATGGCGTGGAGACGGAAGTTCACTGTCTTGATGGCTGTGAAGAAGGCGGCCACAACCAGGCAATAGACCCCGGCCACAAGTAGACTGGGTGGCAGCGCCTGTAATGTGAATGAAATGGAGTGGGTTAAGATGGAGGAACAGGAATGGAGGTAGTATACTTATCACATTGATTTGTTCGCCTCAACATCGTCTTCAAAGGCATTACTGAGTTTGTTCGGCTATTAAGCATGATCTACACCACTTATTTTAGTCTGAACTTCTTATAAAAGCCCTGTACTTAAGAGCATTGTTTTATTTACTATATGTCAATTATATATGCCAAAATAAAAACAGCACAAACCATTCAGGCAAAGCTTTGAGCTGTATAATAAGAAATTTACTGTCACGTCCTTCATGTAAATCAGTGATGGACAATCTTATCCGCAAAGGGCCGGTGTGTATGTGGGTTTTCAATGCAACTCCTTAATTAGATTACCGATTAGACGACTTATTGCTTGAAGAGTCCTCACCCCTGGGTTTTAACAGCTGACTTACAGGTTATCCCAAAAACCTGCATACACACCGGCCCTGTGTGGATAAGATTGGCCACCCCTGAGCTAATCAGAGAGCTGTGGTAAAATCGGCAAAAGAAAACCACCTGTTTGGTTTGGTTACTAATTACACTGGAGTAAAGCTGGGTGAAGCCCAATAAGAACGGTAAACGCTTACTGTACTGTCAGACAAAACACGTTTAAATCATTTGCAAACACTTCTCTTGAATTCATAAAGCTATCTAAACGCTATTGTCTCCTTACATAAAACCCACACGCTGCTAGTGCGTTGGCAGCCTCAAAGAAAAATACGTTTAAGACGGACTTCATCAAACCTAGAGGGAAATTCTATTTATAAAGTAATGAAACAAACAAATGTAACAAATAACGTGCATTTCATACATCCTAGAAAGCATACTGAATAAATATGGTGCAATATATCTCCAGGCATCTATAAGTAAAACATCTGTGGAATTCCCAACTAAGCTCAAACTGAAAGAAAATCATCCCAGCAGAACTTCGGCCGTCCTTCCAAACACCAAAATATAAAAACAATCTATCATACCTTGGGTAATAAGCTACGCGCTCAGGGAGATACCGCTCATAGCTTTCTGCTTGATTGACTCCTAGTAGAAGCAGCTAACTTCTAACAGACATGAAACAGTAAGTTGAGTTAGACTATTTCTCACTAATTCTAATTCACTGAACCTTAATATCCGGTATTACAACACCTGAAATTTAATTTACACCAAGCACATTCAAACTACAAGAGGTCACCTTACTTGTGAAACGCAAGTGGAAGCATTTACAAGATTGTTAATCAAAAATGAATCTGGTGCCTAGTAAACGCCACGCAATGTCACCCAAAACCAGATGGCCATGTAACCGTGGAAAAATGGAGGAATCGCAAGCCATAAATAAGACAAAAAGGAACTTCCCAGATTTTTGCTGAGGTACACTTACCATGTAGAGCAGGAACGGGAACGTCAAGAGAAAGATCCAGAGGTAGAGGTGAAAGCAGTTGGAGAAGGTACTTTGATGTGGGTCCACATACCAGCCCCCCGTGAGGGAGGCCCACACCCCCTGACGCAGTATCTGAAGAGCTTGAGAGCCCATCGTTCCTTCTAGAAAGCGAGCGAGGGTCCAGACACCTCACTCTTGAAAGGCCACCTCCTGCTTGACAGTTTTACCCCCTTCTGTGGCCCGACAGTGCCTGGTGCTCCATAAAAACCACTGGCAGGCTTTTGAGGCAGGGGTAGGCTCGTCCAAGAAAAACACGCCACGGGTTTCCTGCAGTTGTCACGCAGGGAAAACTCACATGTCCTTTTCCAGCAGGTATGGCAATTTCACTGGGCTATTCTTCGAAACACAAAGCCTCTCACTTATTATCTGGGCAATAATTTGGCACACTGGTGACTCAATGAGAAAATAAAAACATTCATCGGCAAAGGGAAAAAAAAATGTTTGGTTTCTTCTATTTCCCAGCACTTTAAGATAATACACCTCAATAAATAATAATAAAGAAAAATACCTATCCTTCAAACTATCAAGGTACAACTGCTGTAGATCATATTGTGGCTTTAATAATGACAGTGGAGGATCTCTGATCCTTCCAGAATCACTGTATCTTTATATAAATATTAATGCATCAATAATGGCTTTTTAATTTATTGCTTGGAATAACTAAAATGTAAATCAGCCCAATACCATTGCACATCCTGACAGAAAGCAGCAATGATAGATTAACACCCAGTAGAACTTTTGGCCCTCTAATTTACTGTGCCAGTTAACTAGTCAAACCTTGTTTACCCAAATACAAGTGTCCACTAAAATCAAGCATAAACAACAACGTTAAACGAACATGAACTATCAATGGATCTGCGACTTTATAACCCTGAGAAACAGCCACAAAAATACAGATCTAATGGGGGAAAAATGTAAACCTTTTCTTGTGTTATTGAACCAGATATGTTAGCTACTATCAATGAAGTATCAAAAGTTAACGTTGGGCGATATTTACCTGATTAATTATGGACATCCTTTAGGGGACAGGAGGATTTCGGTTCCTCATATTTACAAGCTAAATCTTTGATAATCTCTACAGCCATAGTCCTTAATTCAATATGCCCTTATTACTGGTGCTACTAAGACAGAAATCCGGATTTTTGAGGGGGGGTCCCTTGTTTTTCTGTGCATTTAACACAGACCCTCCTGGGGATGTGTCCTACACGAGCAGTCAGCCTTGGGCATCCACGCACCCGATAACAAGCCAGGGGGTTGCCGGCAGCCCCGCCGCCCTGATAAGGGTATTCAGCTATCCGGCCGGGCAGCTCGGCCAGCGGAGCAGGCAGCCGGACTCAGGCAGCTACATGCGGCTTTCTTCTCCCTAAACGCAGCTCCACAGTCCCTACCTAATTCCCGACGGCTCGCCGACACTAAAACATGGTCTTACGAGCCGTTTCGGTAGGGAAAGCCCAGGCACGGTGCTGGATACACGGACGAGCCGGTGGGGCGGACAGCTAAGCACCGGCCGAAGGCTAGCCGAGCTTCGGCTACCAAATAAAAACAAAACCAAACCAAAAGAAACCACCGACTACGGTCTATCGCTTAGCCACCAGGCAGCTAGGCCCCGGGCAGAAACGCCTTAACTTAAGCGGTACGGCCAGAGCGCAGCGGCGCGTCCCGTGCCGACCGGAGCCCTCGCGGCTCTCCTTCCGCGTCTGGCGCTCGGCGACGGCCCCTTCTCCGCTTTTTCCGCCGCTTCTCCACGGACCGCCAGCGGCGCCTAGCTCTCAGTCATCCTGCTCTCCGTTGGCCTTTTCCATCCAAAAACGGGGGCACCGGCGCATGTGTTTCGGTCTTCGCAAAGAGAGAGGCGTAAGAAACACGCATAGAAGCGTCATTGCCCTTTAACTACATGCTACTCGGCTTTTTTTTTCTTAAGAAAAACATGTTTGTTTTAATTCCTGGGGAAAAATACAGTTTCTCTCTCACCCCACAAACTCCTCCTTTCGAACTCGCCCATTCACACAGGTAGCAAATGCCCCTCTACAGGAAGAAAACCTGATATCGCAGTCCAATTGGACAAACGTTACCTCTGTCAAGAATTTAACGGATCTGATTGGCTGCATCGTAACAAACTGAGATCCTGACCCCAAAGTTAAACGCAACAAAATTCCTTCATGCGATTGGTGCTTGTGACCATCGCTCATGGCATTTTCGCGCATGCGCGGAGTGAATAAAATGTGTATTGCTTAACCATTGGATTGGAGGTTGGGCACATTTCTTTTTGTTACTTGATTGACAAGGCTTAGTATGAATATTGAAAAGCATATTTCACAATTTAAAGTTATATACCTACATATGACACACACATATAATACTTATATAGGCGTGTTTAAAAATGTATACCAACCTCATATTAACAAGTTAATTTAAGTTAAGTATTAGATGACAGGTGCGCCATGTATACACAGATGTAATCTAGCTGTCACTTATTTTCAACAACAACAACATGCATAATAATAATAATAATAATAATAATAATAATAATAATAATAATAATAATAACAACATAATTTGTGTAAATATCTCGATACATAAGAAAATTATCTTGTTACAGAGACCTTGACGCTAGACTACTTTCAGATATTTATATACGCCGACAAATTACATTGGGGTGTAATTTACTGATCTGTAAAGTATATTTGTAGGAAAGTGAGAACTGTAGGCCTATTGATTTTGTTGATTATATACGAGAAAGAGTCGTGATATTGTTGTCATCTGATTCTTTTCCTGTCGAAAAAAAGTTACGAAACCCCACCCTTTCGGCTGTGAGCGGATATGTGGAGCTGCTGGACATGCCGAAGGAGTGAATGCAGTCGGTGCGGCAGAAGATAAGGCTGTTGGCGCGCTGTATCTCTATCTGCAACTACTGGTAAAACGTGCAATTATCCCCGTAGAGGAGAAGCCGATGACGCGCGATGCATCAAAGGAGCTATTATTGTGGTTGTTTCAGCAAAAAAAAAAATGACCGAGAAACTTTGTATAGTTCTTCCTGTTTAAAATTAAATTGAAATAAAAAAAAAACTGCTCAGCAAACGGCAGTGCCGCTCGTAGGAACGAAGTCAACATGAGATAGAAATGCAAAATAGTGGATTTGGATGTGCCAGAGGATATTGGAAGTGCCTGTACCAAGTTTGCGCAGGTACCGTTAACTCATCTGTGGCGCTGAACTACGGATTTGGCAGCTCGAACTTTTTGCAACCTTGCTCTGAGCTGAATGCCTCTTTCCTGCTATTCTTCTCCACCTCTCTGAGTTTCCTGCTAAGCTGTATAACTGGTTACAAGACTGGCAATAAACAGGCAAATCAAAGCTCAAGGTGGAAAAACAAATCTTGTTTTTGCAATTTGTATCACTGGGTTTCTTTGTAAACTCTTTGGTTTCTTCTTGGTAATCTTTACAGCGGACTGAAACACTGACTGTTGTAACATCGATTATGTGGCAGATTATTTGATTGTGAATGTTTATTTTGTGCAGTGCAATCGCAAATGGACTTTTCATTTCGAATTATGGCTCGGAAAACTGGATTTAAACGCGTGTAAGTGCGCGTTTCTGCGAGACAGACACTTGTAAGGGAACAAAATGAAAGCAACCCAGCAAACAAAGTTACGCAGATTTATTTAAGCGGACTAGGTGCGCGTTTGACTGACGTCTGTCACCGAAGGAGAGGGTTGGCATATGGGGTCCAAAGTCTTAATGGATCTTAACTCAGATCTCTGTCTTATATCTTAATGTGCGATTTAATGTCTGAACAGGTCCCCGATGAGATCGATAGGCAGATGCGAAAGGGAAATAGGTGTTTGGAAGTTCTGTATTTTTCGCAAAATATCCAACAGAAAGCAAATACGGAGTGAGCACTTTAATGGAGCCCCTGAAAAGCATTTTTTCTGGTTGGAAAGGTGTAGAACAGCCCGTGATGGGTAATTTCACCAACCCTTTATGGACCGCTTTATTCGACTACGAAGCGACCGGGAAGGATGAGTTGACGCTCCGCAAGGGCGACCTGGTGGAGGTCCTGTCACTGGACTCGGAGATATCCGGCGATGAGGGCTGGTGGGCAGGCAAGGTCAACAACAAAGTGGGCATATTCCCATCTAATTATGTTTCCTACAAGCCGAGCTGTAACGGGACACTTCAGGGACCGGCGGCCGCTAAGGACTTTGAGCCCGAGGAGGTGGACTTCGCTGAGCTGAGCTTGGAAGAGGTGATCGGAGTGGGCGGGTTCGGCAAGGTCTACCGCGGCACATGGAGAGGGGAGCTGGTGGCGGTGAAGGCGGCGCGCCAGGACCCCGACGAAGACATCAGCGTCACATCCCAGAATGTGCGGCGGGAGGCCCGGTTGTTTGCCATGCTCACGCATCCGAACATCATCACCCTCAAGGGGGTCTGTTTGCAGGAGCCGAACATGTGCCTGATCATGGAGTACGCAGCCGGTGGTCCCCTAAGCCGGGCGCTGGCCGGCCGCCGCATCCCTCCGCACATCCTCGTCAACTGGGCTGTGCAGATCGCCGGGGGGATGCTGTACCTCCATAGCGGGGCGATCGTTCCCGTCATCCATCGGGACCTGAAGTCCAACAACAGTAAGCCCCTCGTACTAGACTATGCTTTACAATTAAACGTCACTCCGTACATACACAGCCGTAAATTCCCACCAAGAACACTTCTTAAAAATCAAGCTCATTAGGAGTTATTTAGAAGGGACTATAAATGAACTAGGTTAAATTGAGTTAGTATTGGACCAACCTAACCTGCATGACACAAACGAGTTATTTCTTTGCACAGGCATGGTTAACCAAAAAGGTTTAAAAAGTTTAGCACATTATTACAGCTTTCACTAATCTTAGCTGGCACGAACAGTAATGCTGTCTGCATTACTTTTTTTTAAGTATTTATCTGACTAAATAATCTTAATTATTTAAGATTATTGGTGTTTTTGTTGTTTCACGGGATTCACTATTTTTTGTTTGGTATCAAACATAGTATTACTGCTAAGATATATCTAGGTTTTATACAGGAAAAATATTGTTAAAAACAGTTCAGATAAACAGGTCAGTAAAGCCTGCAAAAATGACTGAGCAAGTAAATACATGGAATAACATAATTCTCTGAATGAAAAACTAATCCTCAATCTCATGAGAGACTGGTTTGAGTATATTGACAACGTGCTTTGAATCAGACCCTGAAGGTCCACAGGCGTGCTATAGGGCCCAGGCGTCGAGGAGATGCAGTTGACGTCCCTCTGTTCCAGGACATTTCAGCAGCTGCCGTGTCTTTTGAAGTAACGCTGTTATGCTCGCATGAGCCTTTTAATTAAGGCGTTGCTTGAATGGACACTGCCATAATCATAGCTTGGCTAAATTCCTCCCAAGTCTACAACATTTGGAGTTTCATTTTTTACACACTCATGTATTTTAAAAGAGAACAGAAGATACCAAGACGCAGTAAAACCCACTGAATCCACCCATCCATCCATTTTCTGAAAAAGCTTATTCTATTCAGGGTCACAGGGGGTCCGGAGCTTATCCCGGAGGCTACAGGCGCAAGGCAGGGAATAACCCAGGATGGGGCACCAACCCATCACAGGGCACACTTCACACACCATTCACTCACCCACGCATGCTCACACGTACATTCACCCACGCACACTCACACACAGCTTCGGGCAATTTGGTTACTCCCCACTGGATCCAAGCATCTTAACATCTTTAGGTGAACGTTCACAAATCTTTAATCAAGGTCTGATGTTTTTACCATTCAGAAGCAGCATATCGCACATATGAAACCACATCCATCGCCATGTTGTGTGCACAGACAGCTCTAAGCCTGTGTCAGTGCAACATTTGTTATGTAGCTGGTGGACGTGAGAAACTTAATTCATCTAAACATTGAACCTCTTAAGGGTTATGAAGATGAGAAACCTGCACCATAACCGGTGTATCTGTGTGCATAAAATGATGGGTGACACCAGGTGTCAGTCTGCACAGAGAAATAAAAAGGAAAGAATGTGTAACTCACAATTTACATAGAGTATGTACTCGTATAGAAGTATTTTTGTATTAAAATTGCTTGTTATTTTATCACTGGTCCCAGGATATAACTGTGGTATATTTTACAGTATGTGTGCGCACTGTGTGTGTATGCATTGTGTGTGTTTGTGCACTGTGCGTGCGCACTGTGTGTGTAGTGTTTGTGCACTGTGTGTGTAGTGTTTGTGCACTGTGCGTGCGCACTGTGTGTGTAGTGTTTGTGCACTGTGTGTGTGTGTGCACTGTGTGTGCGCTGTATATGTGCACACTGTGTGTGTGTGTGCGCACTGTGTGTGTGTGCACACTGTGTGTGTGCATTGTGTGTGTAGTGTGTGCGCACTGTGTATGTGTGCACTGTGTGTAGTGTGGGTGCGCACTGTGTGTGTGTGTGTGTGTGTTGTATATGTGCGCCCTGTGTGTGCTGTGTATGTGCACACTGTGTGTGTGTGTGTGTGTGTGCTGTGTATGTGCGCACTGTGTGTGTGTGTGTTGTATATGTGCGCCCTGTGTGTGCTGTGTATGTGCACACTGTGTGTGTGTGTGTGTGTGCTGTGTATGTGCGCACTGTGTGTGTGTGTGCACTGTGTGTGTAGTGTGTGTGTTGTATATGTGCGCACTGTGTGTGCTGTGTATGTGCACACTGTGTGTGTGTGTGTGTGTGCTTTGTATGTGTGCACTGTGTGTGTGTGTGTACGCTGTGTATATGCCTGCTAGGTTTAGTTTCTCATCCATAAATCACATATGAAATGAAAAAGTTTTTTATGTGGTAAATTTTTTAAACTGTTTACCAGTATCTTATGATACCCAGAAATCCCCCACCCCCAATCTGATTTTCCATCTTCTCTCCCACCTCTCATCTGCAGTGTGCAGTTTCTGTGATTGAAGCTTATCGATTCTCTGTGATTTCATGTAAATTGGATTCTGAGGCCTGTCTTAAGTTTTGTTTTGACATAGGTCACTGTTTGCCTCCGTGTCACCTGCAGTGATTCGATGCCCAAAGAGCTTGTACCCTTGAAGGTTTAGTAGCGCGGTTCCCTTGGTGACCCCGTGGCAGACGCGTCTCCTGAGACTCTCGCTGTCAACTTTCGGGTGACCGAAATGCCTGTTCCTGCACCCAATTGTAGCCTTTCCAGAGATCTGATACTTATTTTGTTTTCCTGCCTGTTTCCCCATGTACTGATGCCGCCTTTTGCTTTAGAGCCCATCTCTTTGCTCGCATGCATGAATAAAATCTCCTGTTCCTTCCTCTCCCCATGTCATGTGATTCTGTTTGCTGTCCCGTCGGAATGTTAGAGACGGTTATGTGAATATTGTAGTGCACACAATTCCATGAGTTTGAACTTCGTGTATAAGATCAAATGAGGGTAAAACATTAAAACTCGGTTCTGGCGTCCTGTCTGGGGTGATTCCCACCACGAGCTGCTTCCTGTTCTGCGTTCCGGATGACCTAGACCCTGTATTTTTTTATTGGTGGCTATGGACAATGGAAGGACAGAGGAACAAAGGGGCATGTTTACCAAGAGCGTGTGTGTAATTAACGAGGACCAGCATGTTGATGCGCGTGTTGAGAACTGAGGATAATTCACTGACGTTAATGCGATCTCCGCTCCCGGCCAATCACCTCCTCTCCTTATGCTCACTGCGCAGAAGTGCTTTCGTGTAGCTTACAGTCAGGACCTGAAGGTACTGCTGCCATCACTCCGATTTACATATTCATTAGCCAAACACCTGCGACAACGATTTGCTGATCTACTCCCAGTGTTTCCTAATTAAAGACGCCAGTCCTTCTTGGAAGCCTTGACGCGTCTGTGTCGCTGGAGCCCTCACCTTTACGGATGTTAGCGGCCCGTTGTTAAAGTTATTAAATGCAGAGTCAATATAGAATTTTCAGCGTTTTTAAAGGAGATAGCTGTTTTAATGAAATGTTAGTTAATGAAATCAATGCAATATTTGGAATTGGCAAATATCTTTACAAATGAGGGTGGGTCTGGTGGGTTAGATGAGATCTTGCTCATTTTGCTTGTAAAGTCACATGACACAGTTTGCCATATTTTTAAGACGGCAGACTCAGAGAGTCCCTGGAGCAAATTGGAGTAATTGGGTAATCAAGTCAAGTCAAGTCAAGTAGTGGCGGTTGTTATGTAATGGTGAAATCAGTCTGCCAGCCTGGGGATTTGACCTGCTGACCTTCCGACTCCCAGCACAGCAGCCTAATCCACTGAGCCTAAGACCGGAGGCACGGATATGAGTTGAAAGCCAGATACCATGCTTGATTTGCAACATGGTTTTCAGAAGATTTGC
>JAABNX020000055.1:1170893-1181038 GCA_015163995.2 Mormyrus lacerda
ATAGACCTGGATCATGTCCCCCCTCAGTCTCCTTTGCTTGAGGCTGAACAGATTTAGCTCAACTAACCTTTCCTCGTGACATTCCTCTAAGACCAGGAATCATTCTTGTGGCCCTACGCTGCCTTTGCTTTAGAGTTCTACACCCCGAATACTTTATGTTGTAATTAAAGTGTTTGAATCATCCTGCGGAACGCCGGCAAAGATGGGATCCCCGTTTGGAGAAGCTACGTCACATGAGCATCGCAGTGATGCTTTGACAGGGGCCAGGAGAAAGACTCACAGCTGTCTAATTAGCATATTGTAGCGCTGCGGCACATTCAGCAGAGATGATTGAGTCACGCCCTTTATATGACAAGAAGGCTGATTTTCTTTATTTAAAATAATCATTAACCACTGACTAATATTATCAACAAGACACAATTACGCTGTCATCTCTCAGATAGTAAATTGATGCCAATTCTTGTTTGAATGTGTGGCAAGTGTCATTCTGGTGAAAACGTCATTAAAAGAATCAGGGTTTTTCGTGACGGGTCCCGGCTCGCTATCGGCGTAATAACGCTTCTGACTTTTTATATCGAATCGAGTCAAGAGGGAAGCGAGAATAAAAATGACTGGCTGTTCTCCCTCGGAATAGATCAAAGAATGAGCACAGCCATTAGCAGCGGCAGTCTGCGCTGAGTGGGGTTCTCGCGTATGAATTGAAATTCACAATTTAATGCTTTCAAATCCTCTGTGAAGGATACTTAGAATCTGCTACCGGCTTGTATTTGAGGTGCAATTAGCCCCTGAGCAGAGGACCCTGTGGGAATACAGACACTTTGATTAAGTGTGTCCTGAGATGTTTGACCTCACTCAGCTTAAGGGGCTGCATAAAATGGTGAGGCTCCTCTTCTAAATTGGGGCTCACGTTTTGCCCTATTCTCCACATCCTGTTTGTAATGGTGTTAGGTTCACGCACGCCTTCGGAGCGGAATATGCAGGACACAGATACACTTTAGGTCTGGCTTCCCATCACATTTGACCTCCTGGGCTTTGTGGCATCAAGCTGTAAGCCCATCTTGATAATGAAAGACTTTGGATTTGGACCGTTGACCCGTTAAACTCAAAGCTGAGCAGGTGGCACCTCCCGTCATCCTTCTCTTTAGCAGCGAAGACGGCGGAGTCGATCGCGGTTACGCTCTCATCCTAAGTCTTGCCCTTCCGGCCGCCCGGTGTCGAGCGCTCTGGCGCAATTATGTAAATAGACGTATTTGCATTCAAAGAACGCCATGAAATGCCAGCAGACTTTAAATAGGAAACAGAGGACCCCCAGGTCACAATAAGTATTCTGTCAGGGTAGGTGATTTTCTCCAGGGATGGCGGACCGACAATGGAGGAGGCCCTGTATTCCCGCGTGGCTGTGCCGGCTCAGGGTCTTATCACTCGTGAGAAGCTTCTGTGTCTCTCGATGCTCCTGCAAGTCGTCAGTGTGTGTCGCTTTTCAGAGACACGCCGTGTGGCTTCTGCCATGCAGTACAGTCAGCTCACGTGGAAGGTCTTGCTCAAATAATAAGAAACGCTGACTCGCTATAAACCGCTATAGGATTTTCTGTTTGTCTATGGGCCTGATTCACAGTACAGTGCGGAAATAATTCCACCTTCAGCATCAAAGCTGTTCCTTTATAAAAGCCATAGCCAGCTAGGAGGAGCTGAAGCTTAACAGTGGTGATCACTGTAGCTCGGGAGTATGTGTCTGACTATGTACCTCACCTACTTTTCTCCAGAAAGTGCCCCACCCTGCCACGTTATCTGTTGTTTAATTCACCCTGTCGACAGTGTCTTGCCCTGTAAGTCTTGGCCCAGTCTCTTACCCTATGTGTATCTCTCGCTCTCTCTCCGTTTGCCGTTATCGCTTTCGTGCTCCGAGTGTAGAGTCTGTTAGCCTGCCCGTCAGTTAGCAGCCCAGCCCTGCCAGGACAAAGCTGCCCTTCTTCCTGGGAAAGCCCCCACCCTCCAGGAATTCTCTCCTCGCCTACGGGCAGGGGGGGCAGGGAGCCAGAGAGGTTGAGAGAGACAGGGAGGGTAAGGCGGGGAGGCAGAGAATGAGCCCTTAGTGTGTGCGGCCCTGAAGCTTCAACCACCGGTTTGGGAAAACAGGCCTTCATGCAGATAGAGGGCACTGTCCTGAGTCTCCACAAGATAAAATAAAAATCCACACAGACCAAACACTTGTCTGGCTGCTGGCATTAGTCTCAGGTTAGGTCTCTTTGAATTGGACAGCAACTATCCAAAACTCACTCCGTCCATGTGATGTGTTTTCGAGAAAATTTCTGGAGTTGTGGAAATGTAACGATAAGATGTTTGTTATATATCATGAGGGCTAAGTGACTTTTGCTTCCCAGACCTGTAACATATGATGAGGAAGCCTGACTTTGAGTCATTGGCGGTCTCCTGTCAGACACAACAACAAACGGAGTCAGTTTCGGGTATTCGCTGTTGTTGGAAACACTTACTAACTATTTTTTGTATTTTATACCAATTTAATGGGTTGCTATATGGCAGAGTTTATTATCTCACAATGTGGGTTCACAGTAATGGTAAAAGGGGTTTGATGATGTGTGTGTGCCTTACATGTGTAGAATAATATGACTGGTAGGCAGATAGTAACTGGGAAAATCAGCGTTGTCGGTTGACAGGTTTTTTGGGTGCCGGATTTTGCCTGCTGGATGTTCACGGCCTTTTGCTCTGACCTTTGGGTTGCCAGCCTGGGCTTTTAGGAACAGCAGGTTGTTTGTGCTGTGTTTGGCCTCCAGGACCAATTCCAGGGTAAACCGACAAAGGTGCGCATTATCCACGCGGAAGCTGCTGAAACGCCACGTTGACAGCTGTGTTATTTTCTGCAGTGGTTCGTGTCTGCGTCACCCATTGAGGAGAATGTGTGGCTAGAGAACGGAGCGAGCTTTTGTGTTGGATGTAATTTGCCTTTAACTATCAAGGCCCATGCTTACATTTTAGCGGGGGCTTTGGGGTGAGTCCCAGGTCCTGCTCACCTTACAGATCTATAAACCTCTCTCCGCATTCTTGGGAAACGCATTGTAAGTCATGTTTACGGTGTTTGACGCACCGCTTCCCTCTTTAATTCCTTTTTCTCTTTTAAACAATTGTTTCTTTCATTGATGATGAAGATTTAAAGGTACCACCCCCCCAGAGTAGATAATTACTCAGTAGATAAATTCCGTTCCCAGTTTTTGCTGTTGGCTTGAACACAAATCAGCTCAGGTGAAGTGCAGTTTTGTTTTTTATTTTTTAAATTTGACTGTGCCCTCTGTGTTTCCATTACACGTGGGTGTCACTTCGTATTGTTTTACTTAGAATAGACTTTCAGAGTGATGTATTCACTCGGAACCCTGCCTTTCTTTGAGCAGCGGAAAAGTTCCAGAGATTGTACAAAACAGGGGCTTCAGGTCTGCCCCAGAGAACAGACATGGCGCTCCGGCGCTAGCGTGCGGCGGCTAATGGGCTAGAGAGGCCAAACAACGGGATATCGCTGTTTCTTCCACCTCATTCTCCCGTGACGTGAAGCGTGTTGATTTTGGGGAAAACAGAGGATGTCTGCACAGTTACAACAGGGAGGGAAATAAAGGAGAGAGAGAAACGTGACGTTGTGGTTGGGAATTAACTTTTGTCTTTAGTTAGCATTTAGCTTGTGTGGTCTTGCTTTTGTTTTCAGTTATATTGCATTAGGAGGAAGATTGTAATGAATCCTTCCTTCCGAAAACCAGCTGCCCTTGTGGAAAAATCATGCGATGTGATTGGGGAACCTCTCTGCAGACATATAACCCATTACATAATCTCTACTTCTCTGTTTGAAAATCTGCTCCTGTAGAAGATACATGCAGCAGCCCGCCATTGATAAGCCCCAGGCTAATACGTAGCGCTTAAGGTAATCTTCACAAAAACAGCAGATATTATCCAGAAGAAGTATGTGTATGACAGAGATACGACTAATGAGACATTTACATGGCAGTTATGGAAGAAAAGCAGCATAATTAAATTAAGTTACAAGCAGGCAGAAGCACCAAAACATTAATGAAGTAAGAAACAATGATCAAAAGACAAATACTTCGATATCACAATAATCATAATTATAGTGAGTGAGCCAATCATTGAGCAAGTTATGCTACCCACAATGCTACAGTATGTATAAATAAATACCCATAAATATCCATTTCTTGGCACTGTTTATGTAAGCTCTATAAATGGTGATTTTGGGCATAGATTTTCTTTGCTCCCAGCAGAAAGATGATTTTTTTTTAACGTTAATCATGTTAGCTGGTCTGCTGGCAGAGAGCTGTATGCTGATCCTGTTTGTCTGTGAAAACAGCCGTTCATTTCATTTTCATCAGCCTTGGATTAGCGCCCTAAAATGAACTGGCCACCGCGGCATGTTGCAATTCTCATGTATTCTGTTTGAACTCAGCAATGGGGCCGAAAGTTAAAAGTCAAAAGTGGAAGAGGAATCAAACAAAAGTCTGTGTGCTTCTGTTTGAAACTGGACTTTCTTTTGTGAACAAATGTCATAATTTTACATGATTTTACAGTTTGCGGCTAAAATCCATGGGTAAGCTTTCACACTTATAGAGTATCGCGATTTAATTTCATTTAGATTAAATTCAAGTCGCCTTTCAAATGACATTTTGAAAATGTGTAGCCATCACTAAACGAAAACAAATTTTGTGTGAAACGCTTGTGATACGGCAATGAACAGCACAAAGCAATATTCTTTTAAAGGATGTGCCATATGCGGGGAGTGTGGAATGAGAGCTGTTCTCCGCGTCTTGCAGAAGGATAGGATAATTCATCATTATTTGCTGTAACATTTCAGATCAGTTATTTTCAGGAAGTTGGTATCTCATGCTTCCTTATATTTTTTGCAATTTGTGATGGAGAACATATCTGTCTGACATTATGAATGCCAAATTTCAGCTACCACGCTCTTCTCACTTTGTCTTTTCAAATCTCTTCCTGTTCATGGGCTTTGGCCTCGTTTTAGAGTACATAGTTATAAATATCTCCACATGCGTTGCATGTCAGAAGCACTGTTTGTCTTGATTGTTCTTCAACTTAATCCCCCATTGTGATGTTATGCATTTTTTTTACTGGTGGGGCTGTATATTATTCCTGTCTGTCTTTCTCCGTCCTGGCTTCTCTCATCATGTCTGCCCAGCTGTGTGACACGAAGCGGGCAGATTCCCATGTGGCCAGTAGGCTTCGGGCTGAGAGACAGATCAATACCTTAGTGCTTCTGGTGTACTAGTAATTTCTAAAGAAATATATACATAGAACAAGAATCACAATCTCAACATGCATACCTTTTTTGTTATTTTCAAATATTTTATTGTCACAGGAGGTCTGTGTGGCCTGATATAGGATCTCCCTCCTGCTGTACATGGTTATGTTGAAATAGGATATGTCAGCAATGGCTGGCTTGAGTTGCTTGGTAAATAGGGAGGTAAATTGCACAAGGTTTCCCAGCTGTGTTTGGAGTGTTGAGCAGCTCCTGTGCGTTTTTAAAATGCTTTCGAAAACCACAGCAAGTCAACGAGTCAGTGTATGTCAAGTCTATTTAGGGGTATCAAAATCAGAATCTGGTTTATTTGGCCGAGTCCGTTCACACATACAGGGAATTTGTCTGATACAGACAGCAGATACAGTGACAGATACAGTCCAGTTGTTTGCAATGTGGATATGTTGTTGATTAGTGTATAAAAAGTACAGGTGTGCATATCAGTACAAGGACTGCTAGTATAAATACAGTATGTACAAAACAATACTCTAAGTACTGTGAGTATTATTTACAGCAATGGAGTATTGAGTGGGCAGGGAAGGGGCAGCTGGGTCGGCTGTCTCTGAGGGTGATGGCTTGTGGCAAGAAGCCTTTCTTATGCCCGTCTATCTTGGCTCACAGTGATCTCCAACCATCTAGCGCCAACCAGAAGGGAGAAGGTAAAAGGGGGTTTAAGCCAGGTGTGAGGGGTCCATGATGATTTTCCCTGCCCGGTAATTGATTTGGGATTATAACAGAACAGAGAGTACTCAAACTGGTGAATTATGCTGCATTTTATATTTGGGATATATTCTGAATTTGAATCAGTTAGCAAATAGAGCTTCAGATCCTATCTCAGCTCAGTTGTGATTGTGACTCCCTGGATGCGTAGATCCGCTGGTTTTCTTCTGTCCCTGCAGTTCTGCTTGCCCAGCCCATTGGGAATGAAAACATGGAGGGTAAGACCCTGAAGATCACTGACTTCGGGCTGGCGCGGGAGTGGCACAAGACCACCAAGATGAGCGCTGCGGGTACATACGCTTGGATGGCGCCGGAGGTGATCAAGACATCCACCTTCTCCAGGGGCAGCGATGTGTGGAGGTGAGAGGATCAGGGTACCGTGACTCCTGGAAGGGCGTCCTGGTGGCTTTATTTGATCTGCTTAGAGCGAGGGGAACCTGTCTGAGAAATGTTCATATGAAGTATGCAAAGTAACAGAAGAACTACGTAGTCTAGATGAAGAGAGCTCTATGGCCTGGACCAGAAGCTCTGTGCAGACGGTAATCAGGAATCAGAAATACTGTATGTTTTATATCGATGCTTCTCAACCTGGTCCTCGAGGATCCTCGGACGGTCCACATCTTTGCTCCCTCCCAACTCCCAGCCAGACAGTCCACATTTTTGCTCCCTCCCAGCTTCCAGCCAGACAGTCCACATTTTTGCTCCCTCCCAGTTTCCAGCCAGACAGTCCACATTTTTCCTCCCTCCCAGCTTCTAGCCAGACAGTCCACATTTTTGCTCCCTCCCAGCTTCCAGCCAGACAGTCCACATTTTTGCTCCCTCCCAGCTTCCAGCCAGACAGTCCACATTTTTCCTCCCTCCCAGCTTCTAGCCAGACAGTCCACATTTTTGCTCCCTCCCAGCTTCCAGCCAGACAGTCCACATTTTTGCTCCCTCCCAGCTTCCAGCCAGACAGTCCACATTTTTCCTCCCTCCCAGCTCCCAGCCAGACAGTCCACATTTTTTGCTCA
The DNA here is from genome assembly GCA_015163995.2 of Mormyrus lacerda. Lineage (NCBI taxonomy): Eukaryota > Metazoa > Chordata > Actinopteri > Osteoglossiformes > Mormyridae > Mormyrus > Mormyrus lacerda. The sequence continues at coordinate 1,177,950 of JAABNX020000055.1, forward strand.
CTTCTAGCTTCCTGCCAGACAGTCCAAACAAAACATAGACAGGCTGGGGTTCTGCAAGAATTGTGTAGAGTGGCACTGCTTTAGATGACCTCTTTCGGGACAGTCAAGTTGGAGATGGAGTCCGGTGATGGTTAGTGTCTAGCATGGGAAGCAGAGGGAGGTAGAGAAAGGAAAAGTTTTCTGTGACAGTGATGGAAACTGCATATTGATGATGTCATCGATGGATCCAGTAGAGAAGTAAAAAAGTAACATTCAAGGTACTGAAAAAGGCTTCCATACCTGACAGAAAAAGCTGGAATGGAGAGATGTAAAGCATAATATCTCCATGCTGTCAAGACAAATATATTGCAGGGTGGATGGGAAGATCTAATGGTCGAATGTCAACGTGAGCTTAGGGGAATGAGGATATAAGTACAGGTTTGGCAGTGAGGCAGAGCAGGCAACCCCTGTGTGGCAGAGAAGGACTTTCTCTGGGATGGTCACAGATGCGGGTTGGTTAGGGGGAGGACATTATTTTATAGGACAGACAGAGAGGGTTGAGATTTGCATTTATAGCAGTGGTTTAACTGGTCTTAAAAGGATATTTCATGTAAATGTAGACTGAACAGAGGCAGCGGACAGGGGGATTTTGATCAAAGAGGAAAAGAATAGGAGGATGTCTGCAGTTTTTTCTTGAAGAACTAGAGGAACGGGGTGGAGACAGCAGGTGGTCGCTGGGCGATCAAGGTGTGGAGAAACGTCACGTCAAGGAAGACGATGGCAGCAGGAGGGACTGCTGAAGAGCTGCCAGCTGGGCGGTTTGAGGACGTTCAGGGGAAGCGCTGATGTCTTCCGTCTTTTTGTTGGCAAAGCCATGTGGGGACTGCAGGTGAAAGGAGGAAAAAGCAAAGCGTAGTTCAGTTTTCATGGCTTGAGGAAGAGAATTAAAAAGGCTAAACTTCCTAGTTAGATAGGTCCTTTTTTTCATTTGTGTTTCTTTCTGTCGCTGTTTAGCTGATCCTTTCACAGGGGTCTGGTGGTGGGGCAGATTAATATGGTCAGCTGGTGGCAGAAACAGTCCCGAAAGGGACAGGCTCCGCTCGGGGTACAGGAATCCAGGAATAGACAGATATCGAAACATCCATCTTCTGTAACCACGTACCCTATTCAGGCTCACAGGGGTCCAGAGCCTACAGGCAAAAGGCAGAGAACAACCCAGGACGGGCGCCAACCCATCGCTGGGGCACACTCACACACTCACACACACACGCCTATGGGCAATCTGGTAGCTCCAATTAACCTCAGCATTTCTTTGGACTGTGGGGGGAAACCCCACGGCGACATGGGGAGAGCATGCAAACTCCACACACGGAATCCTGGCAGAGACTCGAACCTGGGTCCCAGAGGTGTGAGGCTAGCCACTGCACCCCCACCCCCAGATATCAGAACAGAGCTGCTGAATCAGAGTAATATCTTAGATTTCCATTATGGTTAATCCAAAGTAATGGTCCTTGTTTACTTTTTGGCTCTTCAAGGGTTAATGTGGAGAGTTTCATGTGAAGCGAGGATTGGCTCTCCAGAGAAACCATGAAATATAGCCGTTAGTCCTTCAGCTGGAGAGGAGCTGGCTGAGGCGCTTTGTGGATTTTAAGATGTTATTTGGGAATCTCTCAGAAGGAGCTAGCACCGGTGGCAGTGACAAAAGGGGCGTGGCCTGCTTAGCTTGGCATGCTGCCATGGCAACCCTCAACAGGAGAAACGGCATGAGATGAGATGAGAATACAGATCTTTTACTGTGTGGAAAAACTCTTGGGGGGGAAAAAAATTAGGCTATCAGTTTGTGCAAAGCAAGCTAAAAAGTTTGTAATTTTACAAATATAGCACACTAGGTCACAGCTTTCAAACTTTGGGGCCCTGATTAATAATGTATAGGAAAATATGAGTACAATTAATGAAGCGGGGTCAACAGGTCTGCAGGGTGCTCTAATTTTGCTGCGGTCTTTGGTAAAATCTGGAACTTTGTAAGTGGAACACTACAGCTCTGTGAATATAGCGAATGGAAATGCTAATTATCTCTCAGAATAGCCAGTTAGCATATACTGTATATAAGTTGCAGAGGATAGAAATTAATTATTTACAGTTTTGGAAGTTCAGTTCCAGAAGCTTTACTGTGCAGACGAAACAGATCAGATAAATGAAACAGATTTTGCTGATGCGGTGTCCCAGTGCTTAACACCACAGGCCTGCCCCCACCTTGTGGGTGTTTTCCTGCCCCCCCATGTTGAAAAGGTTTCTTCCAGCTAGCCAGCAGTCTCTGGATGCCCCGTAGCGTGTGATATTGTGGCCGGTATCCTGCCTCATGCCTCTGGGTTGTCTCGGGGCTCACTGTGGCCGGACACGCACCACAGTGGGTGGATTCGCACAGATATCATTTCACAGAAGTGAAACTATTGCTCAAAAAAGTCTGTTTTGAAATTCTTCCCGACAACGGGTGACCGGACTCAGCCCTGGCTGTGCGTGTGTGTGTGGCATGTGGCGTTGCAGCTACGGCGTGTTGCTGTGGGAGCTGCTGACGGGGGAGGTGCCCTACAGAGGCATCGACTGCCTGGCGGTGGCCTACGGAGTGGCCGTCAACAAGCTGACACTCCCGGTGCCGTCCACCTGCCCGGAGCCCTTCGCGCAGCTCATGACAGGTGCCAAGGCCAACCTTCAACCGTCCCCAGCATCTATCTACCTCCTTATTTGATACGCGCACTTGTTTACATGCTGTCAAGGCATGGGGGGAGGGGTGGGGGGGGCGGCTGTGTTTTTCTGATGAATACCTGTGTAGATTTAATTGAGCGAGGCGACGGGTTGCCGTGGTGATGTGGGGCGAGCCCGAGGATGAGAGTCGCGCCCGTCGCTCTCCGCAGAGTGCTGGGACCCGGACCCCCACCAGCGGCCCAGCTTCGCCGCCGTTCTGGAACAGCTGAGTGCCCTGGAACAGCGCGTGCTGGACGAGATGCACCAGGACTCCTTCCACTCACTGCAAGATGGCTGGAAGCTGGAGATTCAGGGCATGTTTGATGAGCTGCGGGCCAAGGAGAAGGTGCGGGGGGGGTATGTGACGG
>JAABNX020000055.1:1181138-1191683 GCA_015163995.2 Mormyrus lacerda
CCAGTTATCAATCCAGGTCGCTACAGTTCCTAAAATATCTGTCGCTTTGAGTTTAAGTAGGAGCCTCTTGTGGGGGAAACATCAAAATCTTTTGGAAATTTAAGTAGATGACATCATAGGCCTTCTTATCATCAACTTCCTGAGTAGCTTCCTCAAAAAACTCCATTTGATTCCATATTTTTGTTTAATGTATGTAATTATGTATGCAAGTTTGGGTTGTTTTCATTAAATATTGAAGTCTTTCTGAAGGTTTTATGACAATTTATGAACAATGAAAGGTCTGCATTCTTCCTTGAAGTGCCATGTTAGGTGACGCACTGATCACTGTGCATGTTTGACATGAGATTGGCGGGGCTTCCCCCCCCCCCCCACTAGAGCGTGGGTGCAGATCTTAAGCAGTTGCTCACAGAACTGGTTTTGTTTTCGGATTCTGAATATTGGAATTAAATTTCTAGGTTGGTCAGGGGATACTCTGTGACCAAGGTTTAAAATAAAGAAAAATGTAATAATTTTCAGAATTATTATATAATAAATAATAAAAGCCTGACACCTTAAGTCCCTGTGAATGCAGCACAGACAAATGTGCAGTCTATTTTTGATACATTTGAGTAATGTAGTGCTCTGTGTCTCTGTGTGGCCCCTCTCTGTTTTTCTGTGAAGCTATTCAGGCCCTCAGGCTGCTCTCTGTGGCCCCTCTCTGTATCTCTGTGAGGCTGTCAGGGCCTCAGGCTGCTCTCTGTGGCTCCTCTCTTTGTCTCTGTGAGGCTGTTCAGGGCCTCAGGCTGCTCTCTGTGGCCCCTATCTGTATCTCTGTGAGGCTGTTCAAGGCCTCAGGCTGCTCTCTGTTGCTCCTCTCTGTATCTCTGTGAGGCTGTCAGGGCCTCAGGCTGCTCTCTGTGGCTCCTCTCTTTTTCTCTGTGAGGCTGTCAGGGCCTCAGGCTGCTCTCTGTGGCTCCTCTCTTTTTCTCTGTGGGGCTGTTCAGGGCCTCAGGCTGCTCTCTGTGGCCCCTTTCTGTATCTCAGTGAGGCTATTCAGGGCCACAGGCTGCTCTGTGTGCCTCCTCTCTGTTTCTCTGTGAGGCTATTCACCACAACAGGCTGCTCTCTGTGGCCCCTCTCTGTCTGTGTGAGGCTATTCAGGACCTCTGGCAGTCCAGCATGCTCCCCTCCCTAGATAGCTCAGGTCCCTGCGCTACATTCCATTCTGAAGTCAATGGCAGTTTCAAACGAATAAGTGGACAAAATGCAGGATGTATGGTGTGCTGCCAGTGTGAGGGAGAGAGGAGGGTCACACTGAAACACTCCTCAGTGCGATTCGTAAGCGGGAATTAAATAGATGCCTGAAAGCAAAACAACTCAATAAAGTCACAGGGCTACTTACAAAGGAAGGCACATTTTAGATCTCTGTGCCCAGTAACACAATAGCTCCAATACTGTCGTGAAATTTGTGGATGACACAGTGATGGGTCTGGACTCAACAAAATAAGTACTGCAGTAACAGACACACCGCATAAGGTTTTGAAGTCATTAACGACCAAATGGTAGTAGCTAATGAAAAATGAAATTGATATGATAGGAGGGATATAAAATAAACTGGACAACAGGAAGGTTCACAAGACCTCACTGAATGTCTGCTTCCCATCCTGATTGAGGATGAGTTCTGATAGCAGAGCTCTAGACCCAGTGTGTGGTGGCATGCCGGCTCCATGGGTTACATGTCCAGAGCTAGGGGTTGGAACCTCACCCCTGCCCTGCGTGGGTGGAATTTGCATGCTCTCCCTGTGCTCTATAGTTTTCTTTATGAAGTCTAAAGACATTCAGGTAGGCTGATTGGTGTCTTTGAAATTCCCTGTAGTGTGTGATCTTGTCCTTGTATGGACTGACATCCCACAATGGGTGTTTCCATGCCATCCGCCCAGAAAGGCCTGGGTTGGCACCAAAGCCCCCAAGCTGCTATATGATGTATGGATAAACCAAACACACAGTCACCAGTGGCTTTATATATTATAATGAAAATAATATAGCTTTTTATTTTTGAAGTTTATAGTAATTTGTTCACATGGCTGTTTGTGATGTTTGTCTAATTGCTGTGTGCGATGTTTGTCTAATTCCCAAAACAGTGTGCCACCCTAATATGTAGGATAATTTAGTTTGAGCCTGAATGACTGTCATCATGGCCCCAAGAGAGAGGCGGGTCAGACAGTAGCATCGAAATGTTAAACGTCACCAAACAACTTGCTGATGGAAACTTTTGTCTTTTCCACCGTTTCACTGTATCTGAAGCCACAGCAGTTCACACTTTTTTTTTTTTTTTTTTGGCGTGTTTCATTTTTATTGTGGTTGACTACTTACCGGCGTGGAGAAAGCATCATGCAGCATTAAGCGTAGCTGACAGTCAATTGACTGGCCCAACTGCCAAAAAATGCTTCCACTTTTTATTTTCATCATTCAGCAATAAGGGCGGCAGGCACTGTCTTAAAGCAAAGAGTAGGACTAATTTAGTTTGACAGACTGATCTGGTGAGGGGGATGGGGTGGAAGAGGAAGTGAAAGACCCATGAGTTCTGGTGTGTGTGTTTGTCTGCCGGTTGCTGTAGCAACGTGTTGCTGTCGTTGGCTGCCTGTCAGTTGTTTGCGCAGGATCTCCTAGTTGCCTGTAGTTTGCAGCTCAATGAACGGAATGTCGCCCTGGTCTCATTATTTTGCAAGGATGGATTTATGTACTCAGATGCCATATGTGAATTGCTTACCAGTGTTACTCTGTTGGTTGGTCAGATGGCAAGTTCCTCACTCTGGCTTTCTATTTGTGTCTCTCCTACCATCCCTGGGAACATAGTTCTCCTGGCTGAGCCCATCGAGAATGAATGCGTAGAGAGTAAGACCCTGAAGATCACAGACTTTGGACTGGCACGCGAGTGGCACAAAACCACCAAAATGAGCACAGCGGGCACCTACGCATGGATGGCACCGGAGGTGATCAAGACGTCCACCTTCTCCAAAGGCAGCGATGTGTGGAGGTAAGACATCTTCATGCCGTTTAATCATCCTGGAAGTCCTCTGTGCTGCTTGGGGTCGCAGTGGCAGTGGCAGTGGCAGTGAGGTCTTTAATTGTGGTTTACCCTTATGGTGCAAATGTGACGCCCCAGGATCCTCCATGTTACACAACTCCACTTAAATGTTACTAAACCTCCCATCCCAAGCGTTTGACCTTACATCCCACAAGCTATGCATAGCAGAGCATAGCAGGTGCTAGATTCAGAACGGAGTGGGTTTTTAGTAAAAGTTTTAAAGCGTGCTTTCTCTCACTGGTCACACTCCTAAGGTGCATAATAGCAAATTACAAAATCAAAGTCCAATACTTGTGGCCAGATATGAATACAGAGCTGCGCTGGCACTGAGGAAAGCAGAAAAAATAGTTCCGGAAAATTCACACATCATCACAAAGGTTCTCTCAAGCTAATGTACAGAAATTTTGATTCGGGAATGTTATCAGTTTACGGTTATTTATGTTAAGCGATAAATATGTCAGCTGTTCCCGGTCGAGTAAACCAGTCATGCGCAAGTCACGGCCATGCTGAGCTGAGAGCATATACCGTATGTTCTCTAGTTAGGGTGTTGTCCCAGTGCCACCTACGCTTTGAGTCAAGTGAGAACAGGTGAGCAGCTGGCTGAGGAAGACACCTTATCTGCTCAGTCATCTGTGCTCTTCCTCTCTGTAGTTTATGCAGATGGAAAGCAGTTGTGTTGTATGTTAAAAAGTAGAGATGGACGATCCACATTTTTTCATTTCCGATCCGAGTCCGATACACAACTGCCAATAGCGATACAGATTCCGACACAAGAGCTCTTTTTCCTTTGTTATACTTTATATATTATTTTTTAAGCTAGTAAATACAGATGGAAAAGATGTATGACAAAAAATATTTAATTAGGCTACTACAAACACATAACTTACTGTTCCACCTCGTTTGTTTTAAGCGTTTTTGAGGCATTTGCAGTTCAATATGAATATCATCAAAGCAAGTACACACAAGTGGCGAATGCTTTAAAATGTAACACAGTTTTTCTCCCATTGGCGTCAGCTCAGTTACACTTTTGTTGCGATGGCAGCGGCGCCCCTCTTGTATCACAAGCTGCAGCAAAACAGTCCAATTAAGTTAGCGACTCCCAAATCATCCATTGCTTTGTTTTGTCTCGCAGTTGTGTGCACTTTGTTAAATGGGATTGTCCATTAAACGCTATTCCCACCTCAAAACTTTATTTTCCATAGATTGCAAATCGCTGTGCTACTGGTTTCTGTTAAAAGCGTATAAACACTCCCAGATCGTCACGTCTTATCTTACGCTTCTCGTACTGCGAAGGGTATGCGCATGACATCACAGCAGGCGGAAGCCACTGAGTAGCAAAAAAGACTGAGGGGCGGCGATAGCGTTCGATTTGAATGCAGCAAAAAAACACATGGAAAATGGGAAAGAGCTGTCGTGCGACTGACAAAAACTAAATAAATAAGTATAGGACGTGTATCAGTCACGCATGGCTGATACCCGATTCGTCAAATAGGTCTGGATTGGTGCCGATACCGATCCGAATACCGGTATTGGTGCATCTCTATTAAAAAGCAGTATCCAACGTTTTATCCCGCGTAAGAAAGCTTGGTGCCTGATTCATCTCCAGAATTTTCAACTAGGTAGAACACAGAACAGTAAGGAATTGAACTGTCCTGTGCCTGAAATGTTGTATGTACTGATATTGTGTTTTGAGGCAATTTATCTCTGCTGTAATTGTTTGTGAATAAATAGAGGACGGATTTGAAAGTTCATGGTTCCAATTTGTGTGATGGACTGTACTGTACAAATGAAGGCAGACCTATAAAGAGAGGCTCTTCTGGGTTACTTGTCCTGGGAACGATTTAGAATATGTACAGTATGTGAATGTGTCTGTCTTGTCAGCGAGTGAGAAACAGTTATTGGCTGATGCTAAAACAAAACTGGAGAGTTCAAAAATATTACCACCACAAACCAAAAGAAAAGGATTCAAGAACATTACTGCCTGGGGCAAATGTCAACTGTAGCAGATTCTCATTAGATATCCCTTATTAAGCAGTTCAGAAGTGTTCATCAATGCAGGTGTGTCAGGTGTGAAACGTGAGGTGCACAATGCTTAGATTGCTGGGCGAAGTCAAGAAGTCTAGTCTCAGGCAACCTCTAAATCAAGCACAAGTTAAGCAACATATATAGTGGATCAGAGAAAAATTATAAATTGACTTTAGTAAAGTGATTTTTGCTGGTGAATAAAGGGTGATGCTGGATGGCCCAGGTGGATGGTGTGAGAGGGAAGCTCTTGCAAGCCGGAAGCGACAACATGGAGCATGTGGACATGACCTAAGCAGGGATTGGCGGTGGCAAAGACACTGGCTCGTTCAAAGTTAATGACGGGGTGAAGCTGGATGGTGTGAACTGCTGCACATGACCAGAAGGCACAAGAGTCCCAAAGCCGAACTGTATTCATTGTGCAGGGCAGTGGCCATGCGTCTCCAGTGCAGGCTTCCTAACTTGAAAAAGGTTCTCTGCAAGCAAGCTGATGACTTGGCCACCATCTTCACCCGACATGAACCCCATTGGAGACATGTGGTCGCAGGTGAAAAACGAACCTTACAAGGGGAGGAAGCAAAGCAAGAAAAGCAATAGAAGAAGACTTCAAGGCTGGGTATAGCATTGCAGTCCAAGCTGTAACTCCAAAAACCATCAACACTAGTTCTATGGATGAATCACTATTATGATCGCTGAGAAAAAAAGGTGATTATATAAATATGTAGACGTGTTTGTTTCTTCTTCCTGGGTAGTGAAAACTCATATTGTGTTTCAGTTTATACATTTTGCATATGGTTTCACAATCCTACCCATTCAGACAGTAAAACGTGCTCTGCATAATATCATCAGACAGCCATTTTTGCATTTTTTGTTTAACTTAAAATATTATCATAGACGGTATTTTTAATATATATATATATATATACCGGTATATATATATATATATATATATATATATATAATTGCCTCACAGTGGAACTTTTCTTTCTTATTGTAATGTTTGTTACAGTATCTTACACTGCTGTTTACAATGGAGAAAAGCATCTTGAAGTAGTACTATAGCAGCAGTAATCTGAGCCGGTCGTATCATGGTCAGACTTAAGTGGAACACACTCAACTGACTGTGAAACCACATTGTGACGAGACTTAAAACTCAAATATGATTGAAAGCACTGTGTGCAGACTATGGATGTGCAAGTCCATCACGATGCGATACACATCTTCACAGTCTGATGCATTAAAGATACATATGAAGTAAATACAAACCTCATTTCCAGAAAAGCTGGGGCATTTTCTAAAAATGCAATAAAAAATAAAATCTGTAATTTGGTACTTCACTTGAACCTTACATAAACAGGCAAAAGGACAAAGAAAAGATTTTCAGTGTTTTCAGACAAACGTAATTCTATTTGTTAAATTTAAATAAATTTAGAAATTGATGCCTGCGACACACCCCAGAAGAGCTGGAAAGAGGCAAGTTAAACACTGGGTCACAACCCCATTTCTTTTAATTATACTTCACAATTATTTGCTAACTGAAGAAACTAATTGTTGCAGTTTTGCAAGTGGAATTTTTGCCCATTATTGCTGTATACAAAACTTGAGTTGCTCAACAGTCCATGGTTGCCATTGTCTGATTCTCCTCTTCATCATGTGCCAGACATTTACAACAGGAGACAAATCTGTTCTGCCGGCACACGGATTCTATGTCTACGAAGCCACACTTTTGTCATTTGTGCAGAATGAGGCCTGGCATTGTCCTGTTGAAGTATACATAGAGTTCCTGGGAAAAGACATTGATTTGATGAGAGCATATGTCTCTCTACCATTCCGATGTAAGCCTCCACATCACTCATGCACCCCCTTACCATCACAGATGCTGTTTTTTGCACTTTTCGCTGATAGCAGTCTGGATGGTCTTTTTCATCTTTGGCACATACAATAAACAAGCTGAAACATTGACTCATCTGACAGAGAACACGTCTCCATTGTCTTTTGGTTCATCTCAGATGAGCTCGGGCACAAAGACCTCGCCGGCATTTTTGCACAAAATTGATGTATGGCTTTCTCTTTGCATAATACAGTTTCAGGGAACATTTCTTGATGCAGCACCGTAATGTTTAAATGACAGTGATTTCTCAAAGTCCTTCCAAGCCCATGTGGTTACGTCTGTCACAGTACCGTGATGGTTTCTAATGCAATGCTGCTAAGGGCTCGAAGGTCACACACATTCAGCAGTGTTTTACGCCCTTGGCCTTTATGCACAGAGATTTCTCCTGAATCTTTTCACAATGTTTTTAACTGTAGATGATGACAGACCTAAATTCTTTCTTATCTTGCGCAGAGAAACATTTTTTTAAAACAGTCTTTAAATTGACAGATAATTCTTTCACGAATTTCAGCACAAAGGGAGGTTCTACGAGCCGTCTTTGCTTGCAAGGACTGAGTCTTTTCTGTACGCTTCTTTTATGTCAAATCTTCATACCCACACCTGTTACCTGTTTACTTGCTGCTTGAGGAACATTCCAGAATGTTGTCAGTCTTACTTTATTTCTGTCCGAACTTTTGTTGCAGGCATCAATTCCTAAATTAGTCCCTGTTTAATGAATAGAATTGTTTGTCTGTGAAAACACTGAAAATCTTTTATCTAAATATCTGCGGTGTAGAAATACGTCACATGTAACAACGAAATTCAAAGCGAAACGGACTGCATACTGTGCTCTACTGAACCATCAAGAGGAGGTTCGAAGGCAGAATCATACAACACTAGTATTCTAATTGAATATTTAAAATCTAGACATAAGAAAATTTTTTTTACCACCTGAGCTACTGTGACACAGTGGAACTGGTCAAGTATCTTGAAATGTGCTATATAAATGTTTAAGTTAGTCTCCCCATGGTATTTAAGGTGCTTTATCTAGGAAATTCAGATCAAGCTGAATAAAAAAACAACTGAAGCTGTTTATCCATAGGTGGCAGTAGAGAACACGGGGTTTTGACCAGATTTACTTCATTATGACTATTTTGCAGTCTTATTTAGATTTTTAAATTAATTTTACATATTTCCTTTTAAAATGTGTCTGGTTTTATCCAGACATGCCATCAGACACATTGCCTTCGCTTTGGTTTATAACTCTTCCTAATAAATGTTTTTTTGCAGTTCTAATCATAAATAATTTAAAAACAATATTCTAATTTTCCTGGTGTACCATAATTGCACAGACTTGTGAACCCATAACCAAAGTTTATACTGAACTGTGATTTTTATGTACCTTTTCATTCATATTTATTCAAAATATTTACTGCTATTGAACATTATTATGATTAATCAGCTCAGCTGTTACAAAATGTAAAGTAAAAAGGAGTTTTTTCTTCGCTGCCTGTCTGACTTTCTGCACACCTCTTGCCCAGGACACTGTAAAATGCTTCACTGCAATGCTCCTTATTAACGCTGCATTAATAACATGGAATTGAACTGGTCTGCTGAGATCAGTGATCACCATTGTGACCAGCTGCTGTGAAAATGTGAATATTCCTTTGTCCTTTAAACCGCGTGTGATCGGGGAGACGTGGGCGTGCTGTGTGCTTGTGCACTGTAGTCTCAGAGACTCACCTCAGCTTAAGACGCCCAGGCCTGCAGCCGAGGTGAAGCACTGACACAGTAATTAGAGGCCCAAATAAAACTCTGTGGATTGCAGGCCACGCTTTAGGGTTTCCTGTGCTGAAACAGTCAGTTGAATGCTTTTGCTGTGGTGTGCCAGGAAGTATCCTTATCCAGTGTCTCTCCACTCTCTGTTTTGTAGCTAGTGACTGCGTGTGTTTAAGTGTGTGTGTGTGTGTGTGTGTGTTTTATTTGTCCATGTTTCTCTCAGTATGTATGTAAGTGGACTGTAACCGTTTTGCTGTACTCCCTGTCCCTTCTGGTACTTCCCCTTACGTTTGTGTAGGTGTGCTTTGTGACTTCAGCCCCATCTATCAGTGTGTCTGCATGTCATGTTTTAACTGCCTGTCCTCCGTAGCTATGGCGTTCTGCTGTGGGAGCTGCTGACGGGTGAGGTGCCATACCGCGGTATTGATGGCCTGGCGGTGGCCTACGGCGTGGCCGTTAACAAGCTGACGCTGCCTATCCCATCCACCTGCCCAGAGCCCTTCGCCCAGCTCATGGCTGGTAAGCCGCCTGCTTCTGAGCTGGCCTGCCGCTGCCACCTTGGGGAGCTCGGCGCCGACGGCCTGCTTTTACTTCCCCACTGCTGGGTGTGTAAAGGAGTCCTGGGCCAAACCCAAGCCCCCCTAAGTCAGCAGGGGCCTTTTTACATTTTACTCTGCCCTTTTTTGGAAATACTTGCAGAAATCAATATAACGAATGCATTTCCCATGTTTAACTTATATACTTATTAGTAATTTAAATACATATCTGTTTGCAGACATCTTGTTCGACTTAACATAAACCCCATTATGTTATCACATGGGCCAGCTTTCATCCACTGTTAGAATCCAAGAGTGCTATTTCTAAATCCACGGCGCCCTTATGCTGATTACGCAGGAATCTGCAGAGGTGTGTGAACGTAGGTGGCGCTGTGTTTCTGTGTGCAGAGTGCTGGGACCAGGACCCCCACCACCGGCCAAACTTTGCCTCCATCCTCTCGCAGCTGACTGCCCTGGAGCAGCAGGTCATGGACGAGATGCCACAGGAGTCTTTCCACTCACTACAGGAGGACTGGAAGCTGGAGATTCAGGACATGTTCGATGAGTTGCGTTCCAAGGAGAAGGTGGGGGCACAGTCGTATGTGTGTGTGTGTCTGTGTGTGTGTATGTGTGTGTGTCTGTGTATGTGTGTGTGTGTGTATGTGTATGTGTGTCTGTACATGTGTGTGTGTCTGTGTGCGTGTGCGTGTGTGTGTCTGTGTCTGTGTATGTGTGTCTGTGTGTGTGTGTCTGTGTCTGTGTTCATGTGTATGTGTGTCTGTGTGTGTCTGTGTGTGTGTGTCTGTATGTGTGTGTCTGTGTATGTGTGTGTATGTGTGTGTGTGTGTGTCTGTATGTGTGTGTCTGTGTGTCTGTGTATGTGTGTGTGTCTGTGTATGTGTGTGTGTCTGTGTATGTGTGCGTGTGTCTGTGTATGTGTCTGTGTATGTGTGCGTGTGTCTGTGTATGTGTCTGTGTATGTGTGTGTGTGTCTGTGTGTCTGTGTATGTGTGTGTGTGTGTGTGTGTCTGTGTATGTGTGTGTGTCTGTGTATGTGTGTCTGTGTGTGTGTGTCTGTGTGTGTGTGTCTGTGTATGTGTGCGTGTGTGTCTGTGTGTCTGTGTATGTGTGTGTGTGTCTGTGTATGTGTGTGTGTATGTGTGTCTGTGTGTGTGTGTCTGTGTGTGTGTCTGTGTATGTGTTCATGTGTATGTGTGTCTGTGTGTGTCTGTATGTGTGTGTCTGTGTATGTGTGTGTGTGTGTGTGTCTG